>JANRFK010004440.1:34834211-34847528 GCA_030068395.1 Apalone spinifera | reverse complement strand
TTAAAAGTATTTGCACAAAATCTTGCCAATATAGATGTAGCCCTGTAGTCTAGACACACCCTTTGTGACTAGAGGTGTCTATATTTTTTAAAATGCCTCTGATTTGGGCTCCAAGATGCTATTGCCATCCCAATCATAAATAATTCTAGTAATATATTTGGAAAGGGGAATTTTAAGTATATCTGTTTCCTTATTAGAAGGCAAATAACCATGAGTTCTAATGTAAAGTACAGTTACTCAAATTAATTTCAAATCTTCTTCCCTCTTCTCAACGTAGTGGTCACATATTCATTGCACACACCAATAAGATTTGTGAAAATTATAAACATGTTCTACTCTGAGTAACAAAACAATTGCTCCACAAGTAAGGTCCTGCCAAATTCATGGTTTGATTTGATCAATTTCACAGTCATAGGGATTAAAAATTGTAAATTTCATAATTTCAGCTATTTAAATCTGAAATTTCACAGTGTTGTAATTGCAGAAGTGCTGACCCAAAAAGGACTTGGGGTGGGGGGAGGGAGATTGTGGTTCTGCTACTCTGACTTCTGCACCACAGCTGGGAGAGTGGTTGGGAACCAGCTCTGAAGGCTCTGGTATGGTACCGTCACCCTTACTTCTGCAATGCTGTTGGCAGGGCACTGCATTCAGATCTGGGTGCCTGGCAGCTACTTTCTGGCCACCTGGCTCTAAAGGCAGCACAGAAGTAAGGGTAGCAATACAGCAAACCTCCTTCAAATGACCTTGCAATCCACCTGAAATTCCCTTTTGGGTCAGGACCTCTAATCTGAGAAATGCTGGTTTACCTCATGAAATCTGCATAGTATATAGGTTAGAAAGCACACAAAGGACAAGATTTCTTGGGGAAAGACCAGATTTCATGGTCCATGACAAGTTTTTCATTGTTATGAATTCAGTAGGGCACTATCCTTGAGATTAGAAATAGGCGTTTCAATTCACTTGAAGTTTCCGGCTTATCCTCCATTGAAAACAGAGTTGTCGGATCAAAGCCACAGGAGGAATATAATATGGAAGGAAGCAACACAGATTATGAAAATGAAACATAGTCTTGGTGATAGAGAGGACTGTGTGATCATATAGATGTTTAAGCAGGACACATGGCATGGTGAGGCCTAGGTTATTAATACTTCTTGGGGAAAGTTTGAGTCATTCTAAATAGAAAGAAAAATGCACATAGGCCCTATAAACATAAATTTTAAATTAGAAACGGCAATACAGCTTTGACTATTACCTGCTGAATATGGTTTTCAGCTGCTAATGTTATCTTGATAAGAACTGAAGCTGCATAATCCAAATCGAGATCTGGATTTCCAACCTCTTCAAATAAACAGATCCCAGATCTTGCTTCTGCAGCCAGTCACAAAAAAGGAGCCTGGAACTAGATTTAGAGTCTGAACAACCCCTTCTATCCCAGAGTCAGAAGTCATCTTTTTTCATCATCTAGGTGACAAACGCAGCCATGGTGCAGAGATCTAACATGAAGTTATGAAATGCTTAACCCCAGAATGGGGAGAACTTCCAGAGAGCTGACATGGAGAGATACATTTGCATTTCCTATGGACAGTGCAGAGGGAGTAGCATCAAATAGAAGACTGGTGATGGGGGAGGACAAGGGGCGGGTCCATTCTTGAGCCATGGAATCTGAGCTTAGATGCAATTGGTGGTCCCAAAAAAGCACTACACAAGTAAAATAAACACATATGCTGGAGTAGCTGCCAAGGAGACCCTTGCTCATCTTAATCATCCTTCACTCAGTCTGAAAAATCAATCAGAGCAATAATTATATGATACTTTGAGTGATGAGGAGCAAATATTGAATGACAATTAACAAACTACTGATGCTGCATTCAGCACGGTGTTTTCCAAACCAAAGATGTGACATTTGCTTTGGGTGCAGGCTTCCCCAAATGGAGAGTTTTAGTTTGCTTTTCACTTCATGAACATAGCATTAAAAATGTCCACTGCCAGCATCTCCTAGATCCCCTAGAGACCCAGTGTGCAATGACAGGATTGTGGGTGGTGATACCATCAGTAAATGGTGTTTCTCAAAACTGTCACAGAGCCCATTAACACAGCAATTCTGGTGGTATAATTTCATTGCCAGAAACAGCAACCACACCAGAAAATCCACAAGATGAAAAACCATCTTGGTGCAGGGAAGAATTTTGACCTGTGGGATTTTTTTTCCTTATGCCTCTCTGGGAGTTGCGCAAAAAGGGCTCGAATTGATTATGCAAATGAAGTGCAACAAAATGCTAATCAGTGCTTCGTTTGCATACTGTCTGCCCGCAAAAGCAGGCAGTGTAGACAAAGCCTGAGAGTGCTGCTTCTTCTAGGATTCTTTCCCTGTCCATCCTTGCCTATATTATTATTTTTTTAAATAACAAGTAATGAGCCAAACATATAAAAATACATTCCAGAAATGGCAACTCAAATAAGACAGCAAGGGGAAAAAGTGTATGTTATGTCGTGAATCAAATTATGTGAAAAAACATGACTATTCATAGAGTGAAAAGAGCCGTCCAAATATTTAAAACACTTAATTTGTCAGGGATCTTAAATGAGATTCTTTCTAATACTTTAAAATCATTTTGTCACCTATTCTATCACTAATCAGAAGCAAAGATAATTTCTGTTAAACACGTCTATTTCTATCTCATGCAAAAATCAAGGGATAGTTAGAAATGTTCATTTACTTATGAATTTCAAGAAACATTCACAGGAATTTGAAGGTAGGTGTAAGCTAAATGGGTTTTAAAAGAGAACAATACTGTTTGATCAATCTGTTTGATATTTGTTCATATTTCAAAAAGCTTCCCTCTTTATTTTAAACAGAGCTCTAATTGTAAATAATGTTATTTTGCTTGGCATTTTATGGCCACATTCAGATACTCATAAATTTCCATGGACTACGTCAGAAAGTAAATGCTATTCTGCTTCAGAACCTGGGCCTTATTATCAATGATAGAGAGAGCACCTCATGTTGCACTTTTATCCTCTCTGCCCTTGGCTGGAGATAAGGTTCAATGATGTCACGCATGCTTCAGTAATAATGGCTGCAAAAGCAGGGACTGGAAGAGATGGAAGAAATCTGGATTTCCTGAATAGTCTAACACAGTGTTTGCCTGATTTTTCTAGAACACATGAAATAGTCTCATATTTAAAATGCCAAATGGAAGGAGAGATAGCCCCATCTAGAACATGATCTTCTAGAGTATAACAGAAAAAATCCCAAACATCAACACTTTATTTTTATCTAACCATTTTAGGATAAGATATTTAAAACATTCAGATTCATTTAGTCTTAGCTAGACCATGACAGTCTTAGCTATGTGCAGAGCCCTTTCAGACAATTTTTGTATGAGATGTTCAGAAAGCATAAAATCCCACTTTTCATCTGATTACTTCATCATCTTGTTTACCTTTGACTGCACACAAATTACATGAACATCACAAAGCAATATGGCATGCCTCAAAATGTCATAACCCTTTCTGCTTGAACCATATGTTTTGAAACAGAAAATGGAAAAATCAATGCAGTTAAATCAGATCAGCTATTCTGAACTTATGAAGTCTCGACATGCATGAATTTCAGCCTAAATGGCTCTTATACTCCTAGCTAGGCTGATAGTGTACTACTGTACATGTACTGAGATGCCCATTGTGATTATATTATAATTAAAGATATAGTGGGCGTATTATCTACTGCCTAGGAGTAAAAGCTCTCTCAAGCACTCTCTCATAATCTGAACCACTGATTACCAATTAATTACCAACAGATGCTTGTATATCTTGTTGAACTGCATGACACAAAAATCATTGCAACTTTTTTTCTCCTTAACAAATGATAGTGTGAATTTTATTGTGTTGTTTATATTTTATTCGTTTTTAAGAAGTTTTACAATTATGGATATGATTTTCAAAAACTCCTAAGTAAAGTAGGAGTCTCAGCTCTATCTTCAAAGGGGACTTAGGGGGCTTTTAAAGGTCAAAAGCCCAATTCTCAAAAGTCCTTAGCTACGTAATTCCTAGTTCCCTAACACCTTTGAGGATTTGGGTCTTAATCCCATTAGTTTACTCACTTTTGAAAAATCTACCGTTTCTCATTTCGGGTAAGGAGCTGCCTATTAATATGCCCCATTACAGCAGCTCAGAGAAAGAGTAGTGACATCCAGAGATGAAAGCTATAAATAATTGGCCCATATCAATAATAATTTACTTCCCAGCAGTACTGACTCTCTACTGGCCAATGAATGGGGAAAGGGGAAGAGACACAGTTATGTATCCATTTATTCCTCACTGTCTGGCCATGCCTTTCCTTCTTATGAGGTGAAAGGAAGTAGCACTGCCAAATTCAAACCAGACACTCCACTGTATGGGCACATAGGGCAAGTCACAATTTTGTTCTTTGTTTTACATTGCTCCCTCATGACAGCTAAATGCAATAGCAAACCGTGACATCTTAAACATGCCATCATTGCTTCAAATTGGTGGAAAGGTTCGTCTGCACATATAGGACCAGATAGAATACAGAGGAAACATAGGACTGGAAGGAATGTCCCTGGCCATTCAGGGCACGTCTACACAGCAGGGCTAAAGCCCAAATAAGCTATGCAACTTGAGTTACGTCAATTAGTCCTGATAAAATCAGGGTTACAGGAGTTGGAGTAAGAAGTCCTCCAGCTTGACATTATTTCAAAATAACTGCTTGTAGTGTAGATAACACTGCTTTGTAGATGTACCCTCAGTCCAGTCTTCTGGATTATTCATTCATAATCTTATCAAGCTCCTTATTAAAACTAATTTAGTTGTTTGCCCCCTACTCCTATTGAAAGCTTATTCCAGAACCTCACTCTGCTGATGATTAGAAACAGCGTGGTTTCTAGTCCAGTACGTTTCATCTCACACTGTTATCAAGGCAAGATATGCCCTGGATGGATTCAACCTCCAAAAGGTAGCAATGAAGACTGCCACTTAGAGAGGAAAGAGCAGCTCAGTATACCAAACTCAAGGAAGACTAAAATGATGCTGGCAGTAGGAGGGGATTGCTTTGAAGCTAGCCACAGTAAATGCCTAATCCCATCTGTGACTGGCTAGCATGTGACCAATAGGAATGGGCATATAGAGTGCATCTATACAGCAGGGCTTAACTCGAAATAAGTTATGCAAATTGAGCTACGTGAATTGCGTAGCTTATTTCAAAATTGGGAGTGTCTACACAGCACTTATTTCGAATTAGAGCACTCTTCCTCTGACTTCCCTTACCCCTTGTACAATGAGGGTTACAGGAGTCGGAGTAAGAAGTCCTCCAGCTTAACAGTATTTTGACATTATTTTGAAATGACTTCCTGCTATGTAGATGTGGACTAAGTTATTTTGAAATAATGTTGCTGTGTAAACGTACCCATGGAGTTGTAGTAGATAAGCCTGAAGTTCACAAATGCAGCTCCTTATTATGTAGAAACAAATCTCAATTGGCTGGAGAAGCTCTGCCTCGTGCAAAATTAATCTGTCCATCTGTTTACGAGCACAGATCAGCAACCCAACCCCCTCTGAAGCTCATCCATTGCTAAGCTTCAGAGCCCAAGTGGCAACTTCAAAGTGCTTCCTATGCAGCTCTTTTTAGACAGCCATTAGAAACCCTGCTAGCCTGAGTCTTTCAATCCAACCTTGTATAGACATACCCTGGGAGATCTTTCAGTTTCTATTTCTGCCATAGACTTTCTGTGTGACCTTCAGTATGTTGCTTGCTCTCCTTGTGTCACAGTTCCCTGTATGTCTATAAAATAAAATGGGGATATAATAGTAATTCCAAATAGCAAAGAGTTGGTATGTGGAGTATTAAAGATTATGAATAGCTCAGGTAATAGGGACCATATACACATTTGAAGATTATTTTTAGTTATAGGTTATTTACTCTTCTGTAGAAATGTTTTTTCCAAAGTCAGCCTGTTCCAAGTTGTCCTGGAAAAGTAATATGTGTGATTGAAATATTGTTGGTCCCAGAGCTGCTGGATTCTGATTGATAAAATTTAATATTTTGAAGGGTATAACCAGTCTCTTTATTTGCGAAGTGGGTGAAGTTCCTTTTTCTCTCTCCTAGTTTCATTGCACACAGTATGACTTAGCTTGCAATAAATTATGGAATACAATATCTACAATGTCCACATGAACTTTTTATTTTTAGTTTGGTGCAAAAAAAATAGATGGAGTTGTGGAAAAAAATAAGAAAACCACATAAAATTCACAGTAAAAAGTAATTTAATCAGTTTTTATTATGTATTTCTTCTTGTAACTGGAGATGAGGGCACTCAGCATTTCACAGGAGGTGCTCAGCACCTTGCAAGATCTGGCTTTGTGCAGGTTGAGGATTACGTGTGTCTAAAGCCAATTGCAGGATCAGAGTTCCAGGGTGCGTCTACATCGCACCTTTCCCTCAAAATAAGCTATACAGTTTGTGCTGTGTAGCTTATTTCAAGCTATCTACAAAGTGCCAAATTTTGAAATAAAGGGCTATTCCAACAATTCCCTTAACCGTCTTGGAACGAGGGTTACAAGGATGCTGGCATTGTGCACCCATTATTTCGAAATATATTTCAAAATAAAGGGCATGTTTAAAAATGCAGAATTGCTATTTTGGGATGCTTCTGGTGTCTCAAAAAAGCCCTGCTGTCTAGATGTAGGTTGAGTGAGCAAACCAATTGGGCAAAGTTAGTCATGCGTAAAAATCTATATGCATACTGAAAAATACAAATAGGAGAGTAGAGGAATAGAAATAGATGAGACTAGTTCAAGATGACTATTAATACCTCTGCCATGAGGTACAGTTTGACACAAGGGGCCAAGTCCATCCCTAGTGTAGGTGCACTGAAGAATTAATTTGGCCCATTTGATTTAGACTTGTGGTAAGAAATCTGTTTTTAAGAACACTCCAATCTGGGGAAAAATCATGTAGATGGTAAATTGACTCTGTCCTGACTGGTGACAAATAGACTCTATAATGACCAGCGAGAAAATGGTCAAAGAATATAAATATTTAAAATATATACTTTATTTCCTTCCGTGGGTGTCAATGCCTTGGTTGTACCTCTGGCCTGCAGAGAGATGGAATTCAGAGTGAAAGCCTCTATCAGTACTCACTGCTCAGGATAGCTCACTCTGGCTCAGTTCAGAAGTGGGTTTTAATATTTTATACTGTTAATACTAGAGATGAAAGAGTCAGATGTGCGCCATAGAATCATAGAATCATAGAACCAGCTGAAGGACATCATAAGATATGCTTTGCAGTGAGTTTCTTCATGCACATTGCAAATATAATCTCAGATAAGGATTTTCACTGTTCAGTTTAATTGTGGTCTTCTTGATGTTCCTCCATGGAGGTGCTTAATATTATCTTGCAGAGATAACTTAGTTTTTATTTTACAAGACAGACAAAGTTGCTATCCATGTTTTGCAATAGGGAAACTAGAGCACAGAGAGATGGAGTGCCAGATTTTAAACAATGCATCTGCAGAAGTAGATAGTCACCTACATAGTAAATATCTTAAAAGATCTTATCCTAAGTTACATGGAAAGACTGAGATTGAGTCAGGAATTGAACTCGAATCTTCAATATCCCACTCTAGTATGTTAAGTGCCTTCCACCAACCATTATTCAGTGTTAGCTGCAATTTTGAACAAGCTAGAGGATTTCTGGCCTGATTATAGATTATTAAAAATATTTTTTGTCCCCTGGCCAACAGAAGCAACTTGCTCTAAATGAGGAAGGCAACATAGCTGAAAAAGCCAGAGCCTTAAAACATCAGCTTAAATCATCTCAGAAATCACTGAATGGTTATGCACTCTGCCACTAATTCTTAAATCAGACAGGCTGTAGGCAAATATTCTTGTATGGAGGTTGTCTAATACTCAGCATAGGCTGCCTCTCATTGCAATTCAACTCTCCATCAGAATGCTCCAAAGCCAATTTGTGACACTTTGAGACCTCCTGTGAAGTTATTCCCTTGGATAGATCTTTAAAGGGAACTGCTTTGGTGACTGACTTTCTTCCCTCACTTCTTCTAAACAGCTCTCCATGACAAGTTCATGACAAGTGGGGCTAAAAGAGAAGGAATTCAAAGTGAAGAATAATGTACAGTGACCAGGATGAGTGTGTCTTTCTGAAGAGAAATAATGAGGAGAAAAAGATGAAAAACAGGAGGTAGGGGTAGGTCGCTGGTGTATGCCAGATGGAACAAGGGAACATGAACAGTCAATATTACCCTAGTAATTCAACCTGTGCTTAGTAGAATGGGATGCTCATTGCTTTCCATGGTTGCTAGTTCAGCCACAATCATTGTGTCTCTATAGTGCCCTCTGGACTGTTGAACCAATAACACAAGATTATGTTTATGACAATTCAGAGTCTTTTCCAACATATATGTTCAAAGGGGACAGAAGAGATATGATGGCAAAGGCTACATCTACAGAGCATCCTTCTTCTGCAAAAGCATATGCAAATGAAGCATGGATTAGCATATTGCCATGCTTCATTTGCATAATCAATTGCGCCGTTTTTGCACAAAAACCCCCTCTTGTGCAAGAGCCATTCTTCCTGAAATAAAGAAGAAGAATGGGGGATTGCGCAAAAACCTTTTGCACAAAAACGGCTCCTAATTAATTATGCAAATGAAGCACAGCAGTATGCTAATCCATTACTCATTTGCATAGGTTTTTGCGGAAGAAGGAAGCTGTGTAGACGTAGCCAAAGAGAGGTTCTTTAAATGTTTAGTGGACAATACAAGGATTTAAATAAGGAGGTGGTTAATGCTAAGCAGCTGACAGCTGCTGTAATTAGAGATAGCATTGCTCTTAATCTTCTGAATGAATTTATGCAAAATCACTTAGAAAGTAAAAATTGAAGATTAGATAGTGTTAAAAGAAGAAAGAGATCAATAGCATCACCACATTATCAGGCTAAAGGAACTGTCAGACATGTTACTTGATTAATTTACTCACTTTTGAAAGTTTAACAATTTTGTGACTGTGTGATCACTGTGCACTGTCATAGTGAAATGTGTAGATAATGAGGGTGATTACCTGCATAACTAGTTTTATTAATACCTGGCCCTTACAGATCCACACTATAGACTCAAGCCCTGCACTGTGAAGATGGAACCCATTCAGTGGATGAGGACGTTTATACCTTGGTTCTAGAATTTGGAACATACTCCTCTCCTCTAGGGCCACCAAATGGGCAGCAGGTTTAAAAGAAATAAAAGGAAGTTCTTCCTCACACAGCGCATAGTCAGTCTGTGGAACTCCTTGCCAGAGGAGGCTGTGGAGGTTAGGACTATAACAGGGTTTAAAAGAGAACTAGATAAATTCATGGAGGTTAAGCCCATTAATGGTTATTAGCCAGTATGGGTAAGGAATGGTGTCCCCAGCCTCTGTTTGTCAGAGGGTGGAGATGGATGACAGGAGAGAGATCACTTGATCATTACCTGTTCGGTTCACTCCCTCTGGGACACCTGGCATTGGCCACTGGTGGCAGACAGGGTACTGGGCTGGATGGACCTTTTGTCTGACCCAGTATGGCCATTCTTATGTTCTTATGTTCCTCTCCAGTGGTTTTCTATCAGGTTCTACTCCATGGTGGCAGGGAATCCCAAAAGGCCATGCCAATGAAGAACATCATTTATCACTGTCTTCTGTTTGAGACAAGTTCATATAACAAGGATTTTTAAAAATGTCAACCTTTTAATTACAATGCACTGCCCTCCCATCTGAGGGGTCATGAACAGTCAGTAGGAATCCTGCACCTCTTTTCACCTACAGTAGACTTCAGATAATCCGGAACCTATGGGACTTAGGTGGTGCCGGATTATCAGATATGCCGGACTATCAGGAGGTACTATAAGCAGGTTATATATATACTGTATACATTATATACTGTTTATAAATTATTCTTAACCCTTTTTATTGTACATACTGTATGCAGTACACTGTAATGTTTTAGTTTTTTTAAGCCTTTTTTACCCTTTTTGCTCAGTTCAGCTGTTGCCGCTGTTACCTTGTGACTCATTTTTTGATGAAGATCACTCACTAGGCTCTTGCCATTTTGATGTCGGACTATCAGGAGTGCCGGACTATTGGATGCCGGACTATTGGAGTTTTACTGTACATAGAAAGTGGACTGTTTTGTAAAATGGACTTACAGTGTGCAAAAGGTTAAAAAAAACAACTGCACTAATTTAGATCACTGAGCATAATAACTCCTAAAACCAACATTCATATGCTTACAATGGAGGTTTCTAAAATAAGTGATTAAAGCAGCATTGCTATTACATGCTTAAATGTGAATTACCATTGATAAAATTGATGTTTATCCCTCCCTGATTAACAACATAGTCTGAGGTTACCTGATCTCTAGGGATTTTTTTTTTTGGTTTGGTTTTTGTTTATCATATTTGTTTATCTCTTTTCTATGATGTTGAAAGAGAGGCATTTTCTGTAGAAAAAAAATTTGAGGACTCTAATCTTTGAGATATTTTGAAGGTATTTTCAAGATTTTTAATAATGAATTCTAATTTTATTGGCTTCCTTTCTAATGTTCAAAATCACTTCACATAGATATATAGATAAATTATATCAGGACTTTTATTTCCCATATGCTAAATTTTTTTAATCAAGACCAGTGCTGTATACTTATATCTTTCTGTTTAAACATATCAGCTATACAATGCAGTTAATAATAGATACTTAGATTGACAATTATTCATTCCCTTCTATTACTAGTTTAATTGGGACAGACCAAAGTGGGTGAGTTGCTTTCTTTTCTATTGGACCAATTTCTGTTACTCTTCCGTCTTTCTCATATCCTAAGACCAAAACAACTACAAAGCACTACAAAGAACAATAGTTCTGTGGGGACCTTTCTTTAAGTCTCACTCTATTGTCTTTTGTTATGTGTTTTCCTCATGCCATTTGAAGTGAGAACACTAGATTTCAGCGTGAGCCAAATCGTTGCTTGTTATGCTCAGGCTACTAGACCTACTGACGTCAATGAAATTTCCCACATACCCATGATAAGGAGGATCTGGTGTAATACACTTAACTCTCTATTTTAGATTTTCTTTAAAAGAGCTATACATAATAGTTTTCAAATGTATAATCATGATGACAAGAAACACATTGACATTACAAATAAATTAACACCCGGGGTGTGTCTAGACTACAGGGCTTTTTCGAAAAAAGTGGCCTTTTTTAAAAAAAACTTCCCCTGCATCTAGACTGCCACCGCATTCTTTCAAAATTAAATTGAAAGAATTCGGTGGTTTTTTCGACCGCGGTAAAGCTTATTTTACAAGGAAGAATGCCTTTTTTTGAAAGTGCTCTTTTGAAAAAAGGCATTCTTGAATGCAAACAGGGCTTTTTCGAAAGAGAGCATCCAGACTGCCTAGGTGCTCTCTTTTGAAAAAGCAGCTCGAAATGGTTGCAGTCTAGATGCTCTCTTTCGAAAGAGGCTTGTAGTCTAGACGTAGCCCCAGTTATGGCATTTTAGAACCAATTTCCATTAGCGATTGCTCAAAGCTGCAGTGCCCAGACAGGTACACTTGGAGGCACTGTATTACTAGGAAGTGCAATGCCTTCTGGAGCATTCTGGTGTCCTTCAGACTTGTGGATGCATGTAAGGGGCAATCAAATCTGTCCCTAACTAATTTTGTAGCCCTGCTGAAATCAATGAATCTTCCTACATGAAGAAAGACAATGATTAAAAATAGGAACAAAGGTAATCCTGTGTCTAAGATTCAAGTCCTGCAAAGCTTTATGTGAGTAGCCTCATTTGTTTGCACTGGGGCTAACTCATGTGACTAGAACCCATTTGTGTGTGAATTATGGCTCCCATCTTTGACCACAGATCAGGACTGAATCAGGGAACTCCAAAAATAAAAGCATGAACTTTTACAGCTTGAGGCTTGTAGTCTAGACGTAAAGAGCCAGGTTCTCTAGCTGGGTCCTATATTAGCAACCCATATCCCCTATGAATCAGGCACAAAGAAAGACTTGTAACATATGCCATAAAACCAGTGTGTTATATGAGTAATTTCCACCACAGAAAAAGAATAGGTAACAAATAACCAGTCTATCATCACAGATGGTAGAATTGCTCATCGCAATTATTAACAAAGAGCTTTTTCTGAAATCTGTTGAGTTCACAATTTTTGGTCACATTTCTCCATGAGGAAAATTGCATTGTGATACATCATGCACAGTTACACTAATCATGTTATGATCCATCACACCCTCTAAAACAAAAAGAAGAAACTGGAACCCAATGTGGTGTATCACAAATCAGCACATCTCCACAGAAATGTGAGAAAGACTATTGATTTTTCCTCAGCAGGACTTCTAGTTTGTGAAGTGCTCTTACTTCTAATGACTTAGCATTTATTGTTTTATTCAATAAGAGCCCATAATTATAGCAGTAATATTTGGGATTGTATAATGACAAAACATTTAGGGAAAAGAATCAAAAGTTTAAGAAAGCATGAAATTGCATTAATTCAGATGAACTGTTAGTAATTATGCAAGGTGGTAAATTTCATTTGCTTTAATTGTGTGTAACAATCTCATGGATTAAAATTATCTTATATCCTTGTTTGCTATTTAGTACTATAGGACTGTCCCATATTCATTCCTAAAATAAGTTAACATACTTTTATTTTTTTCTAATTAAAGAAAAGATGTTTTCTTCTATTAAGCTATTGGCAATAAAGCAACGTAATTTATCCCTGCGTGACCAATTCTCACAGTCTGAAATCAGTGATGTTTTTATCATCTATAAATAAATACATCAAGAGTAACCGAACCATACTGTTGCCTCAGATCCATTTTGCTGCATGACCTGTATCAGTTGTCCAAATAGAGGTATATGTGATAATGATACTAACCAAGATCTTAAAAGAACATAGTATCCTGGTTGGAGTCATGGAAAATTCAGTGGGCTACTGTGCATATAGTGCATTCTCAAAGTTAGGAAACATGCATTCAAATGGGAATACATGCTGGTCTTTTCAGGAGGAGCGGTAAAACTGGCTTTCTGGTTACTGTCTTTCTGAAACACTGTCCTGCACTAGCAGATTGATTCAAGGATCCCCCAAGCCAGAGCTACATTCTTCTCTCAGTCCCAATTCCATTGTTTCTCTAATGTACAAGAGATATTTTCTTCTCAGTGCAAGAAATAGTTGAAAATGTCCTGTCCTATACAGCTAGGCTTACCTCTAGGGTCAACAGTACTAGTTAAAATAAAAAAAA
>JANRFK010004440.1:34768142-34805649 GCA_030068395.1 Apalone spinifera | reverse complement strand
AGCCTTATATGTTTTGCCTTTAGAAGATGATATACATGCATGCATTAGATCTTGTCTGATGCCATCGGCAAAGAGCAGCACTACAGAAACAAGCAATAGTTATAGAATACTGGGTGTTGGTGTGATACTTCTGTGAGGCTACACCACATATTTTTCATAGAAATATTGTTACGATATGAATATGGCATACTAACTAAGTTCTGTTTTATGCAAGAGTCACACTGGAAAATTAAATTAATTGATTGTTACCCAAAAGTTGTCGAAAAGTTGGTGAACTTCTGAAAAGATTTGATTTATATTTTAGGACAAACAATTGCTTATTTTATCTAAATTCATCCCAAATGCATCCTATGAGGGTGACCGGCTATTTGAAACTGGCTACATCGGGGTTAGGCATTAATGTGGAATACAGTTCTTTGGAAAGGATGCACCATGAATATTTGATATTTTCCAGACATTTCCTATGCTTGGATCTTCAATGATAACCCCTTGTATGTTCAGGAGGATAGTCGTCGATTTGTATCCCAAGAGACAGGAAATCTATATATCGCTAAAGTAGAGCCATCTGACGTGGGCAATTACACCTGTGTTGTAACTAATGCTAAAGCACAACAAAGTGTTCGGGGCCCTCCCACTCCTCTTATCCTCCGTAGTGATGGTAAGTTCTTTTAATTTGACTTTCTCAAAAAACTAACCCACTCAAAATTTTTTTAATCATTTATTTGACTTTGATGTTAGCAATTAATTCTGAGGCTGTAACTAATCCTTGCATGCAAACATGTACATTCATACTATTATCTGGGGTCTAAGCTAAAGATTCCCTTTTACATCCAGTGGACTTTGGATCAGACCTTTGTAAAATGAAGAAAGAAGTTCTATTTGGGGTTAATAAATATGTCTACAACAAGGGAAGACATGCTACATTTGAAAGACAGCAAAAAAAATCCAGTTCTCCATTCTAATTTTGGTCCCAGGAAGGCTTACATGTGGATTTGAATTTGGCAAAGCTTTCTAAAATTAAATTCAGGTTATTGCTCAAATATAAAATCCAGAGATAGCTCAAAACTAAGTGAGTCACTGGAGTGAGAGAAAAACAAACTCCTTTTAGGCAGCTCTCTAAATAAATGTTCACAGTGGGGAATATATAGCTGGGAAATCTGTTAGCAAAGTTTTTTTGATGGGATTGTTTACCTGAATTGTAATCCCTCCATACTGCTTTCAAAGCATTCTGATACACTAACAAAATACAGCTGAAGGTTACATTCCTAGAATAAATAAAAGGCATTTGTGAATTATAGGATATTTCCTCCATAAAGTTCAAATCACATTTTAATTGAGATAATGTTTGTGTTGTTTGCATGAAGACCACAGCCTCCAAAGAAACATCATGCTCCATAGGCTCATACGTTAGCTATTTTATATAAAACATTGGTACAAACACCCCGTGTTTTGCTCCTATTCTTCTCACCCCCTTTCTACCAATGTGCTCCTTTTTTCTATCCTCCTTTCCTTACCCCCTAATTTTTTCCATCTGTCTTCCACTCCTTATCTGCTTTCCCCTTTCTTTACTTTAGGGTGAGTAGGAGCCTGATCCAGAGCCTTCTGAAATTCAGGGGTGTATTTCCATTAATTTCAATGGGTTCTGGATCAGGCCCTAGGCCAAGGATCTCTAAAGCACCGAGAGACAATGAAAAACAACACACATCATGATTACAAAATTCTTGTTAAGCATAAAAAAGAAGAATTGGTTTATATCCAGTATGGGATATGGTAAAGACATTGGATCAATAGAAACATCTGAACAGATTGGTAACTGTAGTGCAGTGTACCCTATCTCTGTACGTTAAACTTAAACATATGTCTGTAAGTTAAACTTAAAAAAAAACATCAAATAGTCTGCTAGCACTTTAAAGACCAACAAAACATGTAGATGGTATCATGAGCTTTCCGGTCATCTGAAGAAGTGGGCTATGTCCACGAAAGCTCATACCACCTTCTACATGTTTTGTTAGTCTTTAAAGTGCTACTAGACTATTAGTTTGTACAGGATAAACTTAAAAACCAACAAACTCAGCTACACCTCTGAAGCACATTTGCTTAAAATTAAACCTACATTCACTGCAATGCTAAGCACCCTCAAACGGATCCCATTCACAGTAAGTATTGCAAACACTAGCTCTTTAGACTGATTTTTCCAAACTGTTCAGTACAGAAAATTGGGATCAGATTTTCCAAAATCTTCAGATCCCACTTTGGAGCCTAAATGAAATGGTCAGATTTTCAAAAATGTTCAGTACCTAGTTGCTTTCATTGTTTTCCTCTTCACCCACATGTCATCCTGAACATTAGCCATTTTCCTTTTGATATTTAATGGTAATGTGGTTAACACTCTGTGTGTGTTGGTAGTCATTGTTCTGAATAAGAGCATCTGGGTGCTGAGCTCTTTCAAACATCTATACCCACAAGTGGAATTTACCCAGCATAAAAACGACAGCATATACTAATTAACATCCATATAGACTTATGTAAGTTATGGTGCTTGCGGTGGCTGTCTGCGGTTAAAATTCACTCAGAACTCCTACCCTACTCCCATTGAAATCATTTGAAAAAATGCTAATTGAGTCCCATGGGAGCAGGATGAGATTCTAACTTTAGAAATAACGACATTCTTTCTTTTACACTGAAATTCTGTTGTACTAGACAGGTCTGAGACACAACTGGAGTGCTAGCTGTTTTGATGTTCAACAGGTGTGATGGGAGAGTATGAACCAAAGATTGAAGTACGTTTTCCAGAAACAACATACGCAGCGAAGGGTTCATCTGTTAAACTGGAATGCTTTGCTCTTGGAAAGTAAGGGTTTTTTGTTTTTATTTAATGTTTTTTATTCAATAGTGATAATCACAAAGAATTGTGAGTATCTTTAGAATGCTTGATTAAAGAGGAAATTTTTTTGATTGGTTGTCATCCAAATGTCAATAATACCTTGTTAGGTCATTTTAAAACACCTTTCTGCAACTTTTCTGTTTCTCTTTTGAATATTCACAATGATAAAGGCAAACAAACAAAATCTGAAGCTGACTTAATTGTAAGTTTTGTTACAAACTCACAACTAAGACTCATTCACTGAAAGGTTCACTGAGCTGTTTAAACCTTGGAAGAATGACCAAGCATCAGTAAGAAGCATTTTGGAGCTGATTTGCACTTATTCATTTAAATCATTTAAAATCCCATGTGAAACCAAATTTTGGGTTTCAGTTCACATCTCATAACAAAATTTGGGATGAACTCATACAAATTGAACTTGAATGTATTCCAAGGACCCTTCCAAAATGAAACCATTGTCATTCACACAGTTCTCTTTATACCCATGGCTTAGAAGTGTTGATTATTTCTTGAGAGGTGCTAAGGATTAAGCCTTCCATTAAAATCTAGCAGAGTTGCAGATACTCATCACTTATCAGGACTGGACTATATCCTTTAGGCATGGTACTTATAAAAAACTATTACACTTGTCCAAAGGAGTAGATGAAGTCACGCGACTTCTCAACTCATATTTCACAACACATTGTGCAGTAAGTCACTCACTGAGCAACACAGTGGGCCAGACCCTGAGTTGGTATAATTCAACATAACTTCAATGAAGTTAATTGAACTGTATCAATTTATACCAGCTGAGAATCTGACCAGGTTCAGAAGTATCTTGTTGCATGATTAATTGGCATTTTCTGGAGATAAAAACATGTTCATGTTTTGAATATTAAAGCACAATTAACTGCTATTTTTAAATGATAGTTAGAGATAAACCGGATAGATTAGAGATGGAGCAGGTGTTCTGTCCTCTTCTCATAGTACTAGTGGAAATACACTGCTTCTAAGAGATGATTGGCCCTTTCAGCTACAGTATGTAGCTAACTATGAACAATGTTTATTAAGTGATATTGAATATACTGCATTTGCTATGACAAATGAATTTTGGAGGAAAAAACCTAATATTGGGGAATTTGCTACACATTGTAGTGAATCTCCTCTTAGATTGTCCACCAGTGCTCTCCCTACTAAGATATGCTATAGTTATACATGTGATTCAGCTCAATAATGGGTCTAACAGGATGAAATTCTATGGCCTGTGAGAGGATTATCTAATGGTCCCTTCTGGATTTAAAAATGGTCCCTTCTGCACTTGATTTGCATTCCTAATCTTAATCTCCATTAATCTCAATGTCCAAGAAAGTGGATGCCACACAATGTTCCCTCTATCACATTGAAAATTTCAGTTACCAAATCAATAGAAATTAAAATCATCCACTGACTTTAAAAATTAAAGGACTAGTGGGGAAACCTTGGAGGCAACATCCAGAGAATTGTTCTGCCTTGTCAATTCTCTTGTTGACCAGCTGCAATGTCAGGCAAGAAAAAGAAGAGCAAGTTCAGATAATAAGTGCAGACACATTATAAAATGTCAGTTCTAAAAAGAATAATTTACCATTAATTGTAATTAATGGATTTTATTCATTACTTCAAAATCCACTAGTACTATTTTGATTTTATTTTCCAGAGTAATGGTGATTTAAGAAAAAAGTATTGCAATAGCTTAGATCAAGATTATTAAGGTGGCATTGTATTTTTTATTATATATAAAATGAATGATACTGTATTAAAAAGTAAGGTATGGATGGACTGGTGTTTCATTGATGTAAATGCAGTCAATAGATATCAATAGATTTACTCTTACTGTAAACTAGTATCATGATAGCCTGAAATGGTCTGGATAATTATTTATTACAGCACGATTAAAAAATCAAAACAAACCAACTATGAAACAGTGAGAATTGGAAATGACAAAATACATGTTGAACCTCTCTAATCTGACACTCTCTGGAATGGCAATATCCATGGTCGACCTGATTTTATTTAGCTGGAAGTTCACTTACATGGGTGAGGCCAAGATTCCTGTGGTCCCACAAAGTTTGTTTACAGCCACCAGTCCTGGCTCTTATTGTTCTGTGCTGTTATTTAGCTCTAATTTACCCTAAATGTTTTCTAAGAGCCCAGCAAGAAGTGGAAGTGTTGGCATTGCTACAAGACAATATTGACCTCCCGTGGTTCAGCAAATTCTCTGGTTCATCACTGGTCAGGTTCCCGAGGGTGCGGGAAGAGAGAGAGATTCAACATCTATTGAATTTCTTCCTCCTTCCCTTTTAACTAAAAGGGTGAGATACTGCAGTTTTTTTTAAACATTTTAATAATTATTGCAGTACACCAGGGCTACTCAACATGTGGCCCATAGCCCGTTTGTTTGTGGCCCATGGTGTGGTTTGGGTTTATGTGGGGCTCAATACGTGGCCTGTGGATGGGAACCAAAACAAAAAAGTAGTCAATATAATGGTCTTCTGTTGATATAGGTTTTAGTAGTTAAATTCCTGGACTGTCGTTGCTCATTAAAAGTGCTATCATATGGCTGGAAATCAGGTAAATATTGCATTTTATTAATATCAGCAGAACTGACTTAAATGGGGCCTACTTGTTATGTAGTATTGCCTTAATCTTTGTATTCATGTCTGTCAGTGTGAAAGAAGCTATTTACATATATTTGCATGCACATGCAACCACACTTAAGTTGTAGACCTCGGCATGTGCTGAGAGTATAATTGTGGCCACTGGAGCTTCCAAAGTTGAGTAGTCCTACAATACACAATAATGTTCACCTTCAAAATCTCATAGACTGGGTTCTGAAAAGAATATTGGGCCAAGTCCAGGACTGTAAATTAATCTACTTAAATGAATGAAATTACTCCATTTTACACAATTCTATACCAGCTCAAGATTTGTCCTTAGAAGTCTAGATAGTTATCTAATCTTAATTGAACTTGCTCAGATTTCTTAAGTCTGAGAGTTTTGTCATATTAGTCTTTCTCTTAGGGCTCATCTAGACTATGGGGAACGGTTAAGATGTGGCTTTTTCGGTGAACTTCCCCTCTTCCTCAAAAAAGGAGGTTTACACGGCTTTTCGACGAGGGAGGAGGGTCGCCAAAAAAGTGGTGTCTTAATTACTTTCACTTTCAAAACCACTTTAAGTGTAATCAGGAGAAGATATGCAAATTCCTGCAGCATTTGCATACTTTCTTTCAACCATTCCCCGTAGTCTAGATGAGCCCTATGAGTTACTGATGATTGCTATGACTTCTTGGTCAGAAAGCTACATTTACTTCTATCTCATCTTAATGAAAACTTGTAAGGGCAAAATACACAAAAAAGATAAACTTGGATCTTAAAGGTGAAGTTACCTGATTTTTTAAACAAATTCATAAGTATTATCTCTGCACATAATGTGCTTGCGGGTTTCCAAATATATCCAACATTTCAGACCAGTCCCTGTCTCAAAAACCTTGCAATAAATGTTTTCTGTGAATATTAGAAAGTGGTGAACCTAGGAAGAGGTTTCATTTTAAAATATTTATTTATCTCTAGTTATAAGTAAAAATAAACCTGTGCCCACTATCTTTTGATTGGATAGTTTTGGAAACTTGAAGGTTAAAGGAGACATTTAGCTTCCTCTGTCTTTTACATTATTTGATAAATCATGAGTTCTGGAACATTCCTAAGATTTTTTTTCCCCCAGCAGAATAATAGATTCTGCAGAGGAGGCATTGCCGTTATACCTTTTGCCCAGAAGGAGCTGCTGTGTTGCTTGAGAGGGCAGCTGGCTCACAACCAGAGCAATCAGCTTCAGAGAAATAGAGGGTATTTTGGCTTTGCCCCCCAGCCAACTTCTACAAAGGTTCAGGTGCCCTTGACTATAATAGCTATAACTCATAATGAAGTACTTGTTTGATCAAAGACCAATTAGCTGCCTGGGAGAAGGAGGAAAAATCCTTGCAGAATTCTGCTTCACTGGCAATTTGACTACCAAGGAGATGGCAATTTTTGTCATGACAGATCTCAGAAATCAGAAAATTGAATTGCCAAGAAAGTGAAGGTGGACAGAGCATCAATATTAGATTAATTTAGTTGAAGTGGCTTCCCAGTGGATGGAGAGGTTGCATGTAGGTTACCTGTTCACACAATATTTGAAGGGCAGGAATACCTCCAAGCTGAAAAACAACATTAATATCAAGTGATAAGACAAGCATGAAGGACCCCATAGTTAGTGGTGAATGGAATATCGTTCCATTTGCATGAAGTGTTCAGCAGGCAGTATTCAAAAGTAATTTTCAAATCATGGATCACCTACTGACAGTGAATCGTATTCTGAAGAATGCAGCAAGACTCTGTGTGTAACTTCCCCAAACCATGAAGAAACCTTTGACGTGGATGGAAAATAAATTGGTACTGAAAGTGCTGGATGACTGGGTGGGTTGGAAGAAACAAAAACGCATCACCATCAGATGAACAGCAGTTACATTTATGATTAGCTAGAAGGATGAACAGAATAGGACAAATAAGGCATTTAAATGTGATTTAGTTTCATTATTTTACACCGAGGGAAACTAAAATTCAGAACTGTTACTCGATTCAGCAACTCATTATCACAACTGGGATCCAAACTTGTGAGTTCCAGTCTTGTGTTCATTCCACGGAACAATGTTATCTCCATGCGACATTCATTGTCACATTATCTATCAGTAACATTATATTGATATTACTGTAACATTGCTTTTGAAGGGGGTTAATGCAATAAAGGATCAGATTCATAACCTTTATGCCAAAAGGAAACATCATGATCATCTAGTCTGACCTTGTATACTTCACGGGCCATGGAATCTCACCCTCTCACTCCCAGAGTAAGCCTATAACTTCTGGTGGAGTTACTGAAGTTCTCAATTTTTGATATGAAGATTTCACATTATAGAGAATCCACCATTTACTGTAGTTGAAAGCAGTACATGCCCCATGCGGCTAATGATGGCAGAAGGATCTCTGACAATCTGACTGGGACTAAAGTTCCTTCCTAATGCCAAATATGGTCATCAGTTAGAGGCTGGGTTTGTTGAGAAAAATAAACAAAACGGCACCCCAAACAGGCACACCATGCTGTAAATGCAAATTTATTTTTTATTCTAGCTGAGAGTAATCCTTTTCCTAGTCATTCCATGTGTAGATTATTTTTGGTAAAATCAGGAATAATCTTGGGGCGCCTGTGCATATGGGCCATTGCTGGACCAGAGAACATACAAGCTTATCCACATGGACTATGTTGTGTAGGCCCTGTGAATTATAACCACTTATCTTGGGGGGGAGGGGACTACCAACACATTGCCATGGTTTTAGGACAAAGATTGCATTGTGTCTATGCATTCCAAGCATGCTTACTAACTATACAGACACATACAAAATCTACCTAACTCTACACACAACTGCTCTGTGAGGATCTGGGGGCTTATGAAATAGAAGAGAAGGAGGATCACTAGAAGGCTCCCAAGTTTTTTTTAATTATATTCCCCTGCTCTAGTACACTATCCGTGAATTGGGCAACATCCAGCCGACACCCCTGATACAGGAAGTGGATATTTTTGCTGGTTGCCTGCTAGAATTTGACAACAGCATGATATCACCAATTAGAAGCTCTAGAGGGATCATCTTCATTTCACCATTATACTGCTTGAGGTTGGACCACTTGATTCTTGTCACACTTCTGGCCAAACATGACTTGCACAGCAATGGAAGTCTCAGCTGCTCTCCAAGTAATGAAGCAGAATGATTGGAACCTTGAGCCCTCTAATTATTATGCCCTTTGGATCTTCATTCTTTCTTGTGTCCGTATTTGACGCAGTCATCATAGCAGCTTTCACATCTCAGCTTTGTCTGATTTGTTTAACCAGGCATGGTCTTAATTATCTAAACTGTAAATTTAATTTCACTGTGAAGTGCCCTGAGAGGCTCAGCACGAAAGATGCTCTGATCGACTGACTTATGCAATGTGTGCCTTCAAGAGATGGAACTTTCCTATTGGTGCAGATTGGTGCAGATAGTACAATCACGTTAAATTGAGGCCCAGTGTGACAAGATTTATGCCCCAAAATAAAATATTTTGGACTTATTTTCTATCTCATTTAGAGAGCCCTGGGCAGATACAAAATTTGTATCTGCATCTGCAAAAATGAGCTGCAGATAACCACATTGACATCTGTACATGTGGATGCTCATGGATATAAAGTGGATATCCATGAATATGCAGGGTTTTACATACAAACTTTGTATCTACACCCACAAACATGAGCTGAGGATATCCAAATTCACATCCATAGATGCATATATCTGTGAATATAGAGCAGATATTAGTAGATCTGCAGGGCTCTACTAATTTAGTAACTTAGAGTGCATCTACACAACACCCTGAAGTTGAAATAAGCCTGTCGTGGGGTACACCCCTGGTGTGGGTTGCACCCCCCACCCCTTTTAAGGTCTCATTGCCCATCTCAGGCCCCTAGCTCAGGACATCCACGGTATTAACAATATAAAGTCCATGCCCCTCTATCAGGGTAAATACAGCTTTGGAGGCGAACCCGCCCAGAGAAGCCTCTCCGGGACCAGGGGTTGATTATCCAGGGTAAGGAAAATGGGTGGTAGGGGGACCCGGGCCCTCCCACTCCACTGGGTCCCAGACCAGGGCCCTTTAGGCAGGGACTATGGCACCTGCCTGCTCGGCGGGGAATCCGGCCGATACACGCCGAGCTGTGCGTTTAGTCCTTTGCCCTGGGCTCCTTCCTACCACGCCCTGGTTCCCCAGTAGCCTATTTGCCTCCAAGTCAGTACTTTCCGGTGCTGCCTTTGGGGTTGCGGGTGTGCTTCTGCCTCCCTGGGGTTGGCGGCCTCTGGGTCAGGCTCAGGCGGCAACTCCGGTCTCGGCTGCTGCAGAAACACCGGCACGGCCTGGGCTGCTCCTTCACCCTGCGGCCTCCCTGGCTGCAGAGCTCTCTCTGCTTTTATACCCAGGCTCTGCTGGGAGCATGCCCAGAAGGGCTGGAGGGACGGGGCCTTCTCAGACAGCTGGGCCTGGGCTACCCCCTGCCCTCCAGTGCGAGGCCTGTCTGCACCATCACAAAGACGCAATTCGCACTATGCAAATTGTGTATCTTTTTTCAAATCTATTTCAAAATAGCTTATTTCAAAATTTGGCACATCTACATATCACCAGACTTTGAAGTAACGCGCTATTTCGGGCAATCCCTTATCTCTCGTGCAATGAGGTTTACTGGGATGGTGAAATAGCGCGCCCATTATTTGGAAACGTGTTTTGAAATAACAGGCAGCTTGTATAGATGTGGGTAGCTATAAATAGCCGTGCAATGTACACATAGCCTTAGGGATTTGTGATTCTGCTATCTTTGCAGTAGAGTATGAATAAAAGTAACATTAGTGCCTAGTGTTTCTAGGTGCTCTGAAGCTTTCAGTCAAATTACAGATTTATGTTCACAGACACACAGAAATTTATATTTCTTAGTTTTCTTATTTAGGAAGAAAAGAGTAAGATTTTGCTGTCTGTGAAGTGCAATACTGTTTTAAAACTGTCCTCAATGAGTTCTTAGACATTACAACTCTTTCCCACCCCAAACAATTAGTTATTAAACAAAAGCAAACTTACATGAGTTGGTAATACAGGAACAAATAGAGCCTCTGTTTCATTGTGGAGGGCATGGTCACAACAGACTTTGAGCAACTTTGTGTGTTGGGAAAGGCGAGGGACTGGGTTAGAAGTAGAGGGACAGCACTTTGGGGAGGCAGCACAAGAGATATCCGCCTCCCCCCCCCCTTATGTTCCAGCAAGACCTATTCTATGGAAGCTCCCTGCCCGCCACAACACAGTAGAGATTTAAATCCAAATGAGAACCAGGTACCTGGGGCAAGGGGAAACATTTGTGTGTGTAGGACTGACCTCCCATTATGATGGACAATCCGGACTGTACTTTGTAAGAGGCTTTCACAGGCCAAATATCTAAGTGCTGGGTGGTCACTTTTGAGCTTAAATTTCCATTAAGCTGAATTTTCATAACTTTGCATCCATGCTACTTCACCACATTTATGCCATTTTATGTGTTTTCAAAGGGAATGACAGATGAGAAGTGGCACTCAAGTGGCTGGCTCTCTACAATCTGCTGAAAACAAATTCCCTTTTAGAGTGAATGCACAATAGGGGTACGTCTAAACTATATGGTTCCATCGACGGAGCCATGTAGATTAGCTTACACAAAAAAGGGAAATGAGCGGTGATTTAAACATTAAAATGGCCACTGCGCTGTGCTGATCAGCTGATTGTTGGCACAGCGCAGCAGTCTAGCGGGGATCTGCCGACCCCAGAACCCTTCATCGGCAGATTCTGTAAGCCTCGTTTCACGAGGCATTTTGATTTAAATGAAGCAATGATTATTTAAATTGCAGCTTCATTTCCCTTTGCCGTTCTGCCTAATCTACATGGTTCCCTCAACGGAGCTATGTAGTCTAGACACACCCTAGATGACTGAGACATCTACTATGTGTTTGAGAAAAGACAAGTTAAAAAGAGGAGAAACATTCAAGGCCAGACTGTAATATCTTTACTTACCCTGCGTAGTACTTTCCATCCCAGGCACTCTCATTGTTGTCAGTGGGTCAACTGATTGGGTAAGGTACTACTCAGTATAAGGATACTATTGTCTAACATTTCATGTTATGGTCATTCAGTAGCCATTGGGATAATTCTGATTCTAAAATATACTGAACACTAACCCTGCCATAGAAATGATTTCCCTTTATAAAAGTCCAAGATTAGCATCTGTACAAACTGTTTGTATGTTAGCCATATTTCAGTGTTCCTTCTTAAAGCACTGGCTTCTAATAAATGGGACAAGAGGGAAAAAATGAACAGCTTTCACTTTGCCAAGGTGAATTTTAATTCACCCATTTAAAATCCTATATAACGTTTCCTTTTTACCCTCCCCTTAGTCAAAACTATTTCATTTGGTCCACTGTAATGGGTCACTATGAAGAGATTTTACTAGAATGAACAGAAGTTCATTGGTAAAGGAGTGTCATTTAAATCTATAGAATGCAGATTAAAAGTTGCCTTGTCCAATAAATAGTGACTGAAGACATGGAAAGCCCATGCTAATGAGCTACCAGAAAAAGCCAATGAAGAAAAAGATCTTCTGAAAAGGACCAGATAACGCAGATTTTATTTATGTATGATAGGCACATAACAGAAACACCAGTCCTACTCTAGACTGCAACAGCAGTCATTTAACCTATAATTTAGGTTGGAGAAGGTCTGCTAGGGCTGCTGTCCTGACAAATGAACTCTCTCTCTTCATAAAACTAGGCCACCTCCTCAGTCTAAGCCCCTGCTAGGAGAGCACAGAGTACCATTGAGTATATTTTACAATTACTAATTTACACAGAGCAAAGTTGATGCTCCAGATGCTGAATTTTACTTCTATCATACTAATATCATCTGTCATCCTTCTATCATCCTTCTAATAGTTCAGATCAGAAGAGAAATGCATTTCAAACTATCTTGGTATAAAGGAGAGGGAAGGGGGGGAAAAAACCGAAAGCCAAAAACAAAAATGAGGAGGAGATTTTGTCTTCAAAGATCCCCAAGGAAGTAATTACTGTATAAAGATCTGGTATGGATAAGGAAAATAGAAGGTCATCTTCAGCTGAGGCCTTGGTAAACCTGAGTTGACAGATTGACAGAAGAGGCATTTTCCCACAGAGCTCTGCCTCTGGCCTTAGTGTCTTTGAAGACTTTCCTTGTTCATGAATAGAGATTGCTAAAATAAAACAAACCAGTAACAGGGTAGGAGGGAAAAAAGCAGTAACAGGGTAGGAAAAAATTAAAGAATCATTTTTGTCATCTTTTCCCACTCCACCACCAATGGTTCCTATTTTCTCTTCATCTTTTTGTCATCTTTGGGCCAGAAGTTTACGTAAATACTTTTTGTATTTCATGCATTGTGGTTTTGACATTAAACTATAGCAATTAGTCCACTGTTTAATATGCAATATCATTTTTAAAAGCCATCCATGTTATCAATGGTCTCTTTCAACCTATAGGAAGAGCCACTCCAACTAATCTTTTTCATAATCTTGATCACAATCATAAGGGAATAGAGCTATTCTGCCCACTAGCTGCCATTTTTACATGAATTTAAGGAGTGTGTTTTGCAATAATCCAGTGCATGGAAGCAGATCCTGAATAATTGTTTTCAGGCTTTCATCTGAAAAAAAAAAAGAATATAACTTTCTAGAGAACCAAAAATAATAAAAGTGATAATGACAGTCCCTGCTGTCTGAATATCCAGAAGATACCTGAGGCCCCTAAAACCCTGTAGGTTTCAAACTTGCACAACAAAAGAGGGCATGGCATGAAAATTGTGGGCACAGATAAAATTTTGGTGCTTCCTCCAAGTGTTTCCTCTTGCTACTGACATTGCCTTGAGTGTTAATTTAGTTAAGACTCCTTCATCTCTCTCTTTGGCTGTGTCTAAACTACATCCCTTTTCTCAAAAAAGGTATGTAAATTAGACATTTTGAAATTGCAAATTAAGCTGGGATTTAAATTTCCCATGCTTTATGTGAATAATGGCGGCCGCATTTTTTTCGAAATGGGGCTTTTCGAAAGAAAAATGGCTGTTTAGATGGGGATCAATCAAAACTAAAACCCTTTTTTGAAAGATCCTGGGCTCCTACAGGGCTTTTGGGGCCCCAGATATCTTCTGGATGTTCAGAAAGCAGGGACTGTCATTATGACTTTTATTATTTTTGGTTCCTAGAAAGTTATATTCTTTTTTTTTTCAGATGAAAGCCTTCAAACAATTATACAGGCTCTGCTTCTGTGCACTGGATTAGACACAGCCTATCTCTCAGCCATTTCCCAATCTCACTTATGGTAACTTGTTCAGCTACGTTGGAGAGGTCAGATTAGAATTATATATACACGTGTGCAGGGCTGGAGCTAAGAACCACAGTAAGGCTCAGAATGAATTGTGTATAGCCGTACATCATCTATGTAGGCAATGTAGTTATGATGAAATAATAGCTAGATAGATCACCGAGTTCTCTAAATAGTTCTTAGAGGGTTTTCAGCTAATGTTCTGGTCTTGATGTTATCCTTTTCTGTTTCATATAGCAGAAAGGAGCTTAGGTTAGAAGTTCTTCAGCTGCACAATTTATCAACTTCTGCCAGCACTAGATTGCTGAAAACAATATGTGTCTGGTCTGAGTTTTGAGTTATTAATGTTACCCAAACTAGGTGAGGTTTACCTGATTTTATCTTTTGTTATATTTTATGGTACTCCAACTGTAAATTGTTCTGTAAAGATTTGGTTTTTTCCTACTTAGATAGTGATATTTCCATACAGATAACATTTGACTTCTTTCTCAATAGAATTAGACAAAGTCGTACACACTAAAGCTCCTGTTCTACAAGTAGATGCCTATTGGTGACACTAACTCTCTTACAGAGCCCAAACACTAGGACCCTCCTTATGAGGTGGTAGGGTCTCAGAGTTTGGGCTGCAACCTGGGCCTGAACATTGACACAATAGCTAAAGAGCCCCTTTGCCTGAGCTCTGTGAGCCTGAATCATCTAGCATGGGCTGATTCAAAATAGACATACAGGATTTCTTACAGAGCAGAAATCCGTCTGTGAAGATGATTGTGCAGGATTGGGAGCCGGGACATATACTTCCTGCTCTCTTAAAACAGGCATCTAGAAACATACACAAAATATAGTTGTTGCCATTCGATATTTTAACACAGAATGTCTTCTGATGATATTATAAGCCACACAAAAAAACATCTCCAGCACTGAGTCAAAACCACTTCAAAAAGATGTTCACAGTGTAACAGATCTTCTGCATTGGAAAAGAAGCTTACTTTACTTTTCAGTAGCATGAAAAGCAATCTGGAAATGCAAGACTATTAATATTTCAAAGTGTTCTGGTGACATAACAAATCATGAAGGTGAAGCTTGTATGGTCTGTGATATTGCCAGAAACTCAATAAGTATGTGTGGCCTTTGTCATACTTGGCTATTTTTTATCATATAGAATATATTGATCCAAACATAAATGAAAATGATAAAAAGCTATAAAAATGCAAAACAAGGAAAAAACTCCCTTTTGCCTTCCTTCTGATTGTCACTCATGTTCTTTTTCTGTTCTCTGCTCATTTCTCTTTTTGTACCCTCTCTTTGCTCCATCTTTTATATCCTGAGTTATAGCTCTTCATTCCTCCTTTGTGTTCCTGTCCGATGTTTCATCATTCTGATTAGTGATAAGTAATTGAAGTGGTGCAGACATTTTGTTTGTTCTGAAAGCCACCAATAATTCAGATGCGTGCATGAAGGTTAGCTGCCCTTTCAAGTTTTCTGAGTTCTCTCCTCCATCCCATGCATTCTTTCTTTCTTTCTTTATCAGATGGCAGGAGTTGTTCCCAAAAGTTGAGCAAATCTCTGTGAAGCGATATTGAACTAAGACCAGTACTTTCAAAAGCTCATATGGGACTTGGGAACACAATTCCCATTGTCTGTCTATAAGACTTGTGTTCCTAAATCATTGAATGCTTCTGCAAATCCCACTGGAGACCACTTTAATAAAACTTTTAGAAATGTACAAGTTTTATGTTTTAATTTATTTAAAATCCTTCCCTCTTCCCCCTAGATACGTTTTACCTTTTCTGTGGTGTATTGATAAAAGTATCCCCACATTTAATATAGTATAATTATTTAGTCCCGTTCCCAGTATTAACTGGAAGAGGAGTGATGGACACCCATTGTCAAGGAAAATCAAACACTACAAATCCAAAGGAGTCCTTGAAATCCCAGATTTTCAGCAGGAAGATGAAGGCTTTTATGAATGTATTACAGGAAACATTCGAGGAAGAAACATTGCAAGAGGTCAACTAATAATCTATGGTGAGCAAATGGAATTGTTTTTTATGTAGAATATGTTAGCATTTGGAAATATTCTGTACAAGAGAAAGATAATGAAGTCCATTAGCCCCTTGAAAGGAGATATCAGTGAAGAATGCAGTTTCAGGTTAAGCTGATTAATAAAAGGATTGGAGCTTTGAAATGACCTCTGAATTACAATTTAAACTTCAGCGAGTACAAGATATTGTGTATTAGTATCAGATTGAAAAATGTAGGCTGTACCATGCTGCAGCTATAAAGGTTAATATAAGGCAGAAAGAAATCTCATGTATTTACATGAAACATTAAGGGATAGATAGAAAATTTACTCTCAGCCCATATTATGGGGAGGAACATGTATCTATGATGTCCTGGAGTAGCAGAGGAAAGGAACTATGCCCTTCTGATCTATACTAGTAGCAGCTTACTTCACCCACCATAATGGCTTATCTGTGTTGACCAATGTGTTGTGGAAGAAAGTAATTCTCCAGCTACACCTTGCTACGTGCACAGAAGTGGGGAAGAGCCGTCCCACGGAACCAATCCCACTCCTGCTCTGTGAACTAGGATGAAGGAAGCATGCAGAGGATGATCAGTGGGCATCTTTCCACCTTTGTTCTTGTGCAAGGTACATAAGACAAATAAACATTCTTGCCCTAAATAGCAAAGTACGGTGCTCATCTATATAGGCCAGAAATAATATAAAAGTGAAGAGAGTAAAAAATAAAATGGGGCAATGAGAAATGAGCATTCACAGTTAAGCTCCCTGATCCTGCATTTGGCTCTGTCAGCAGACAGTTCTTTCTTTGTTGAAAAAGGAAACTTTTTCATTCTAATGTATAGTTTTTGGTTTAACTGACAAACTACCAATCTCCAGGTTAGGCCTACAGTAGGGGGCAAAGTCAAACTAAGGTACGTAACTCCAGCTATGTAAATAGCGTGGTGGAGTCCACATACCTTAGTTCAACTTGCTGCAGCATCCTCACTGTGTACTTCTTCTACTCCCCACAACCCAGTGAAGTCAACAGGAATGTGATTAGCAGTCGATTTAGCAGCTAAATTAACTCCTGGAAGATCAATTCCCACAATATCAATCTCCTGGTAAGTGGAGACAGGCCTTCATGCCAAAGCACTGGCTTATGCCAAAAATAGAACTATTTGCTGCTGCTGCTGCTTTAATTGTTGCTGCTGGTGATGCTTTTGGTGGGGTCATTTTGTTCTCATTGTCCAGTTATTCTCACGAAACATGAATAAATGGTTGTATTCAATTTAGCAGATTATTTTGCCCTGACTAATAACTGCAGATTTAATTATATAAATGTAATTAACATTACAAGCTTATTAATTGTACTTTGGATTTTCATTCATAATTGTTTGTAGATTATATCTATCTATCTAACACATTTTTCATGATTTTATAAGCAGGTTGGCATGATTTGTGTGTGATTTGTTTCCTCTTTCTTAATTCCCACACTGTTGCAGAATGTTCTGTTCATATTCTCTACCCTGTGTCTGCCTGGTCTATTTAGACTGCAAGTTATTTTGGGCTGGAACTGTCCGGTACACTCTGTTTGTAAAGTGCTTAGCACAAGGGGTTCCAACTTTGGTTAGTCCTTGAGCACTATTGTAGTAAATATTATTCATAATTAACTGTCAGCATGGTCCGCTTTACCAACTTGTTCTTTTTTCACAAATGAACATTCACAATTTCTGGATTGGACTCTAGGAATGGTCTGCATCCATGGATGAACAATCTGGAGATACAGAGTCAGGAGCCAACCAATAACTTGCTCTATATTTGGAATTATATTGAAAGTTATTTTGTCAAATATCTGGCTCTGTTTATCCCCTGAAATTATAACAATGATCTTCTTTGTTACTTAAGGCAGGACTTTGATGGGCCTTTATACTGTAGTGTAAGATGGTATGTGCACAAACAGCATCTCTGCCAAGGGTCCCTTACAGGAGAGCACAGTACTAGCTCCCTCTGTATGCCTCTGGGGGATGCATATCATCTCAAGGAAGGCAAACAGTGGTGAGCAATAGATAAGGTTGTGCTCCTGCTCTCCTCTGTGGGAATCTCTAGAGCAGAATCATTAACCAGGGAGAGAAGGTCCCATCATCTGGCATAGTCCCCTTGTCTGCAAAGAGCTCATACAGGAATAACTCCGGGTGCCCCCCCTTCCCAGGAATGCAGTTTATTATGTATTATTACTACTATTATGTTGTTAGTACTTCAGAGTCCCAATCATAAACTAGGACCCTGGAGGGGCAGAGGAGGGGTGACAGACTCACTGGGCCCCTGGGCAATGTATGTGGGAGCCTGGCTCCCAGAAGGGGCAGCGACTTGGGCAGAAAGGGCAGAGTTGGGGGCAGCCAGCTCTCAGCACTGCCTGAAGCGTCTGTATCACACACCTCTTTCCCTGGCAGCTACCAGAGCTTCCCTCAGCATATTGTTCGGTGCTCCATTGGTTGTTTAAAGGGCTTAGGAGCAATTCAAACCTTTTGAATTGCTGCCTCCCCCCTTAACAGGCCTGCCAGGACCTTATTATGCTAGTCACTATACAAACACAGAACAAATAGATGATCCCTACCTCAGAGAGTTTATGGTCTGAGTGTAAGATGAAAAGATAACAGATGGATATAGACAGACTGGAGAGTACAAGGAAACAGTGAGACAATATGGGTCCACATGATAGACTGTAAGCTGAGCAAACCAAAAGCCATGTTTCTGTTTATAATGCTTTCCATTTTTTTTGTCTTGTTAATACAGCTCTCCCTGAATGGGATAAAAAAATCCAAAATGCCTATTTCTCTCTTTATGACAGCTTGTTTTGGGAATGTAAGGCAAGTGGAAAACCAAATCCTTCCTATAGTTGGTTAAAAAATGGTGAACCCCTTATACCAGAGGTAAGATGCAACATTTTTTTACATTGTTTAGCAGAGGGGGTTGGCATTGGCTGTTCTAAAAAATAAAACCCTAATCATTTTGTGAGGATGTGGTAAAGACTAGGACTTTAAGAGGGTTAAAAAAAGAGCTTGATAGATTCATGGGGGTTAGGTCCATCAATAGCTATTAGCCAGGATGGGTAGGAATGGTGTCCCTAGCTTCTGTTTGGAAGTAGATTACAGGAGAGGGATCACGTGATGATTACCTGTTGTGTTCCCTCCCTCTGGGGCATCTGGGATTGGCCACTGTCTGCAGACAGGATACTGGGCTAGATGGACCTTTGGTCTGACCCAGTATGGCCGTTCCTATGTTCTTATTATTGTTGTCCTGTGTGAAGTCTGTATCAAGTCTGTCTTTGAAGATGTTATTTACAGCCTGCCATTTTCTAATGGTATCCTTTTAATGAAAGAGGGATAAAATACTCTAAAGTCTCACTAATATTGTTCACAGCACTTACAGTGCATTGTAAATGGAATATTTTGGGAAACAAAATGTTGAATGCTGTTACTCAATGGACTAAATGGATAGTTTAAAGGTGAATATTCATTATGTCTCAGAACTATGCTTGTTGAAAACATCTTAGAAAGCTGCCTTCCACCCTAGGGTTTATTCTATAACACAGGCCCACTGTTTAACAAACCACTTCTCTCTGACCGCATAGCTGGTCATCTCTACGTTATTTCTGCTTGTGTGCAAATGATACTTCATTCTTCATTTTGTCTGACTAATTAACAAAAAAAAGTCATCTCACATGTGGGTGGAGGGGAAATTCAGCTTCTCTGTGAACTGCTTGCATTACTTTTTAAAAGGGGTTTTAGATTCATAGAATGTCTGCTAAAAAGAAAAAAAAATACATTGAGAGGATAGCAAACGCCTTGTAGGAAGAGCTAAATATGTGGAAGATATCTGTAGTCAGACACTTGAGGGGAAAAAAAGTAGATAAGTAATGGGATGTTGTTAATTAGTTAGCAATATATCAGCTATATTTCTCCAGGCTACGCTCTCATCAAATTTTCAATATAATCAAGGTTGGGCTGGGTTAGTACTTGGTTTGTAGACCTCTGAGTGGGAGGAAAAAGCAGAATGCCAGGAAAATGTTTTTGCTGTCTCAATAGGTGGCACTCTTTCCTATGCATCTATGTAATAACAAGAGGACATCAAACAATCTCTGCAACTAGCAGTATCTTTAACTATTAAGAAGTTACATGAAATACATTAATTAGTTCAGAAATGTACATTTTATTTCAGATGCATACAGTATTTCAGCTGGGGATTCTATTACATGCTATAATACTATACGGTTCACTCTAAATTCTATGAAGGCAATATAGCCAGTCTAAAGAAATATAATAAAAAAACAAATCTGTTGCTTCCAGACTGGCATTCTGTGATGGAATTTATATTCTGTTGTTGTGTGTTTCTTTCTCACTGATTCATTTTGGAGAGAGTGCTCTCTCTTGCTTTTTGGTATTCTACTTTAAAGTGTGGCTTTTATTGTCCCCGGAGGATAGCGATAGTAAGACTTGAAATATTTGGTTTTAAGTTATGTTAGTCGTACAGAGCCAGTTTCATTGTGTGCTGAGGAAAAGCGAAGGAAAAATTGCTTAAAGCATAGAAACAAAAATATGGGCCAGATTTATTCATTGTGTTTCTATGTGTGTGTGTGAGGAGGGGGGTGGACTTTTTGTTTTGTTTTTATTGTTGTTTTTACTTCATCATCACCATACCATTGATTAAATTGGCCTCGTAAAAGCAGAAATTGAAGCTAAGCATATCCAGCTTCCACTAGATGATTTGTGCTGGCTGCCTGAGGGCAGAGCTGTCCCATCCATAGGATGAATCGGGGCAGCTGCCCCAGGCCCCGCACTTTTGGGGACCCCAAAGCTGCCATTCCAACCGTCCAATGATGGGAGAGACCAGGGGGATTATGGGGGCCACACATCAGGCACCAGAAGGGGTCACCTTCCCCCTCACTCACCACATGGGCGTAGGCAGCCTACTTCACCCCCAGCTGCACCACCCTCTCCCAGCCTGCTGTGCCCCGCCTCTCCATGGTGGTGGGAAGCAGAGTGCTCTGGCTTCAGGGCATTCCACTTCTTGCCACCACAGAGAAGGCTGAGAGGTGGCAATGTGGCGGGACAGAGTAGGCTACCAAACCACTCTAGCTCCTGCTGCTCACATGGTAAGTAGGGGGAGGGTGACCCTGCTATTGCTCCATGCCAGGCCCTGGTAATCCACCTGGGCTGTGTTGTTCAGGAGAGGAGGCAAATGGGCACATTGGGGGGCAGAGCAGAGATGGAGTAGAGGCAGGGCTAGCAGTGAGGGGGGTTGCCGTGAGACCCCTGCCTTTGGTACTGCAGGGGGTTGCCCCAGGTTCTGCACTCCCCTTGGGATGTCCTGCCTATGGGTTTCCAGGTGAAGTTTAAGGTGATGACTGCCCTTTAAAGCTATGATTGACTTGAGACCTGCCTAATTAAAATATTTAGTAATGTACCCTTGAATAACAACTGTAGGTATGGACCCAATAGTTGGATAGACACCAGTTGTGTTCACACATGGTGTATATCATTAAATGATCAAAAGTGGGAGGACTAAATATATATACTAATGGAAAAGAATCCAAAGCCCTCTCAAATTTTATTCTGATTGCGTAGATCTGGTTATTTTCATATGACTCATGCTGTAAATGTACCAGGCAATATTATCAAGTCTTCTGGACACCTGAAATATTTAACTGGTGATAGAAATAAGGTTTACGGAGAGTTTATTCATTTAACTAACAACAATAAATAATATTGCTTGCCATGTGATTGCTTTGTTTGTCCCGGGATATTAGAGAGACAAAGTGGGTGTGGAGATGTCCTTTCTTGGACCAGCTTCAGTTGGTGAGAGAGACAGGTTTGCAAAAACAATAGTGATGCTCTTGTAATCTAGTCTACCTGTGTTCTCTGTCTCAGTCTCGACAGCTGCTCCTCTGTGTGGGAATTTGTGAGCTTTAGCAGGACATGTGGCACTGTGTAGTGTCCTGCAAGTGAGGTGGCAATTTTCAGCATATTGTTATTTGTGGTTTATAACAAAGAAAAAAGCTAGAACATAATGCAAATATTGGCAAATATCCTGCTAGTTCCATGATTAAACAAAAAACAAGGGGGAGAGTTTATTGGGAGGGAATGAGATAAAAAGCAAGGAAAGAGGAGAAATACTGAAGAAGGACAACGGGAAAGGAGGGGGAGGAAGGAAAAATGAAGGAAGCAGGAGGGCAGGTGGAGTGAGGCTTTGATACATGACCGCTAAGGAGGGCATGTCAGAGAGGCTATGTGAGGGGTTGCAGCAAACAGCCAATCAGCAAAGGGAGAAGAATTTCCAAAGTAAAAATTGAGAAATGGAGCCTGTAGACATCAAAAAGGTCCCTAATGCAACTGCCTCTGTATCTGCTCCTGCCTGCTGAGTTTCTGTAGTCTTTCTCTTCCCAAAATCCACATGATTGGAGGGGAAGAGTAGGCTATATCCGTTTTACTGCCCTTGGGGAGGAGTCTCCCTGTAGGTTTCTGTCTTCCAGGTGCTAAAAGGGTAAATCCCTTGGGGTCTCATTTTCCACCTCCTCTCATGGTGCAGCTGTCCCTGCTGCAGCTGCTTCTGTGTCTGCTTCCTGTTGAAGCGTAGCCCTGTAGCTCTCAATGCAGCAATGCCTTTAAACAATGAAATTTCAGCATGTGTCCATAGTTAAACATATGTTTAAGTGCTTTGATGAACTGGGACTTTAAAATTAGATCTGGGTAAATAAATTATTTGGATTACTGGTAATTAAAAAAAAAACCCTGGAAAACCCCTCATTTCAGGGGAAGCTGTAAACATTTGTTTTAAATGTTTGGAAACCCAAAAAGTTAAACATTTTAAGTTGGGGGATCAAATGTTTTGATTTCAAAGGTTTTTTATGTATTTATTTATTAACAATAAATTGAAGAAAGTTTCTAAATGAAAGGTAATTTAAAATAGAAAAATTAAAATGTTTTGTAATTTGTTAATTTTTTAAGTGAAACAGTCCATTTTTTTACAGATTTGCAAAATATGCTGATGTTGCTGAATCTGAATTTTCAGCAAAAAGAAGTTTTATGTGAAACTATTTCCACCTACTGTGATATCATGATAACCATCATTAAACTGTATTCTAAGATATATATATTTTAGCTGGGCTACTTGGCTTCCTCATTTTTTTGTTTCATTTTTATAGTGTTTTAATAAGCATTCAAAGATAACAGAATATTAGCTTCTAACTCATGACCATCTGTTTTTATATTCATCTCTTCAAACAAACGTTTGCTTGTTTTTCCTTTGTTAGGAGAGAATTCAAATAGAAAATGGAACTCTTACCATAACTATGCTGAACATGACAGATTCTGGCCTCTATCAGTGTGTTGCAGAAAATAAATACAATACTATTTATGCCAATGCTGAGCTAAGAGTGATAGGTAAGTAAACAGATCATTAAAAAGCAGATAGTAACTAGAGTGTAAAATTAATTTCAAAATTTTGAAAACATAAGAAATGAAGAGACCTCACTGAATATTGCAAAGTCAGTGTTTGTGGATTTCTATTTCAATTCCACAAGGCTGTTCAGTTCACCTTTGTTTGTATCCCTTACTATTCACAAACGTTTGTCCAAACGTGTTTTGTTTGTATGAATGTTTGGGGGAACGGGTGTTCTTTGTTGGTATTTTCAACATACTGGGTGAACAGCATTTCTGTGTGTGAACAAGGGCACTTATTGGGTGTTATTCCTTTCTTAATATTATTTGATTTCTGCAAATTAAAAACATTAGTCATTTCAAGAGAGCAAAACCAATGTCATATGACTTAAGCCAACAGCACAGTTAGTGCATATAATCTCAATAAGAATTTCAGCAACACCCATGGGCTACAATTTGTTCACATATGATGAAATTCATCCCTGTATAGAGAATCATTTTGTAGCCTATAAAACAATAAAGTCCCATTGGAATCATAGGGCTGGAAGAAACCTCAGGATATCATCAAGTCCAGCCCCGGGCCTAAAGCAGAACCAATCCCAACTAAATCATCCCAGCCAGGACTTTGTCAAGCCAGGACTTAAAAACCTCTAGGGATGGAGATTCCACCACCTCCCTAGATAACTCATTCCAGTGCTTCACCCCCCTCCTAAGAAAATAGATTTTCCTAATATCCAACCTAGACCACCCCCTCTGCAACTTGGGACCATTGTTCCTCATTCTGCCATCTGTCACTACTGAGAACAACCTCCTTCCATCTTCTTTGGAACTCCCCTTCAGGAGGTTGAAGACTGCTATCAAATCCCCACTCACTCCTTTCTTCTGCAAACTAAACAAGCCCAACATTCTCCAAAAACTTCCTGGATTGTCTGTGTACTGTTGTATTGGTCTCTCAACTGATGTTAACCTTTCCAAATACAACCTCCAATCACACAAATTCTGTACGGATCTTGTGATGCTCCTCTCGGCAAGATTAAATTTCACCCATGAATTGTTTGATAAAAATCTGTAAATAGTGAATGGATTTCAGAAATCAGAATGAGATCCTGAGAAAAAAAAATCTAATTGATAAATATATTAGCTATGAATAATCTACACTTTAGTAGTGAATAAAATGGACAAGATTCAGGCTTAATTCTGCTCTAGCTTTTACTACGTCTGCATTGCAGCTGAGCATATGTTTTGTAGCTCATGTGGACAGACTCCTTTTAGCTTTAATCCAACTAATTTTCTAAAAATAAATTGAAGATGAAGCCCCTTATCGTGGGCTATACCAGTCCACCTGAGTCCATCTAGGTATATTCTCCCTATACAGCCTGTTAGATTAGGAAGGAGGTGATTTAGCAGAGTTCTAACACAAACCTTCTGACCAGTTCTCAGAGACTGTCCTAAATAAAGCCTACTAGGGTAACATAGAAAGCTGGGTTGTTCTAATCCTTTTTGTTTACAGATGGACAAAATTCACACAAGACAATATAAATACAAAGCCACTAAATGGATTTAAATTCTTAGAGTGCAACTAAAAATCTTTAATCCAAATCTGCAAAGGCAAAGAAGGGAATTCGACTTAATTTCAGAAAATTAATTTACTTTGTCAGCTATGTCATGAAGTTTCTTCATTTTTTTTCTTTTCTTTTTTTTTCTTTTTCTTTTTAAAGCTTCAGCCCCGGATTTTTCCAAAAATCCTGTGAAACAAATGTCAGTAGCTCAAGTTGGGGGTGAAGTTACCATTGAATGTAAACCAAACGCTTCTCCCAGGGCAGTTATTAACTGGAAAAAGGGCACCAATGATCTGCGACAAAATAAAAGGTACTTCGGTCAACTGATTGCTGGGATTTGTTTTTTTGTTTTGTTTTGGTTTGGTTTGGTTCTGTTTGTTTTTTTTAAATTTGTTTGTTTGCTTGTTTTTAGTTTTCTGGTATTGGAAGAACATCAGTTGACTGTTGCTTTTGACAGCTCATTGCTGGAGCACACTGATGCTGTAGACCTATTCATTATGAGCTCTAGCCATGCAATTGTAGATAGAAAGTTGATTGACAACAAAGCTGGGTTAAAGACACTTGGAATGTATGCTTTGCTTTCTTGAACAGCTATATCATTGCAGTATTCTCTGTGCCATCTCTTCTTACCCCATGCAAAGCCTGATTGAATGCACTTCTAATAAGGAAGATCAGTGGAGGTTTGAGTGGATGAAATCGTCCTCAGGACTCCAGATCAACTGCATGGTAGCTATAGAGACAGCACAGCAACCCATGATTACATCACTCTCCATGGTCTGTGCTTTTAATCCTTAAGCAAGGAGATTTTGCCAGTGGAACAGAAAAGTGGTAGAGTCATTTGCATGTGCTGGCCCTTCTGCAGCAGTCCTCCACCCCAGCCTCCTTTGTTTACCATGAGCCAACCATGTTCAAGCCTGCCTGACACACTGAGTCATAGTGTGGCTGGCTACTCTGAATTGTTTATTTTTAGTACATCAGCTTGAGCAGACTGACAGCTTGCTCTGGAAATCATGCCTCCAGCTGCAGTGTAGACATACGCTAAGACTTTAAGGAGAAATCAACCTAAGATTTTCAATGACCCATACAAGGAAAAATCTCTCTCTCTCCCCCACACTTCAGGGTTAACAAATTAAATCTACAATCTATACTTATTAAGTTTCCATAACAACACTTCTTTAATTCATAGCCATTACACCAACAAATGTGCAATTACTCCAAATTCAATATTGCAATTGGGGATAGGGGTGTTAAGTATAGGAAAAGGCCAGATTTTCTATTTGTTTGCATTTTGTTTCCACCTTTAGTAAGTGAGTGTAAAATGCTAACAGATCATTTTGCATCTATTATGCACAGGTATAAATCATTACTCAAGATAAAGTCAGTAAGAACCTGGCCCAGAGACTGTAATATAAGTTGCTTTTACAGAACAGAAGTTCCTAATAATTTTTTCTCTGTGACAATAGCAGAAGAGCTATCTTTAAACTATGGGGAAAACATTCAGCTATTACTTACCATGAATATTGTTTAATTTTGTATTATACAATATTTGCAATATTTACTGTTATATTATACAAAATGTTGAAATAAAACCTAATTAAAAATGCTACAGCTATAGGATGCATTTCACAGAGACTGATTGGTCTTTCTTATATACAGCAGTAAAGAGATAAAGGCAGTCTAAACTTTTCTATGTCAAGACCTGCATTGGCAGTGTGGGTCCAATGTGATTTGCATGTACATGTGCTATGCATGCACACAATCATAATATTAACTTGGACATAAATATTCCCTGATAATATTAAATTATTACTAGTAATTATAACAATCTTGTATTTATGGACCTCCATTCTGAGGGGCTCCAGGACCTTTCAAAAATAAACCACAGAAGTATAATTTCAAAGACAATTATACTTCTATTCACCTATATAATAACACCCTCAACTTCCTCCTATGCAGTTACAATGTATCGTTTGGACATAAAGTAACATAATAATCAATGTTCAATCTTTTGCAAATTGTTCTTTCCCTTGAGTATTAAATCATAAAGTAGTTAGTGCCACAATTTTAAAGACAAACTCTTCCAGAAGTTCCATAGAATGTGAAGTGGCATACAGAAAATGAAGGGACTTGAATAGGTGTTTTCTCCTCACCTAGCAAAATCATATGCATCTTTACTTATAAAAAGGGTAGGGGGGTACATCCGCTCTAGCTTTTTTGTGTATATTTTAATTCTAGCAGAACACATAAATCTGAACTATTTTAAATAAAGGTTACCGAGTTCTCCATCTATTTTATTGTGCAGCATTTATAATCTCCATGGACTCCTCTGCTAACCTTTTTGAATTGCTGGCTGGCATATTATCTGAGAAGAAATATCTTTCACAGTTCTGACAAGAATGTGATGATGGACAAGTTGCTAAATAAGTTAAACCACATAGCTCCTTTAGGATGATCTAGACAAATTAAATCCTTTGTTAAGGAGATGGGGTTACCAAATCTGTGGAGAATATTTTGCCCTAAAGCAGAAAAGATTTTCACCTCCCCCCCCATCCTCTGCTTGCTCATGATTTGATCTATTTCTGAAGGCTATGCATAGATTTATCATCTGCAGCAATTCCTTTTTTAATATCACATGGTCTGAACATGTTGTCTTTTATTTATTTTATCTCCTACATATAAAAACAAATAAGTTATTAAGCAGTGCTGGCTAATCAACTGAGATCTACCTTCATGTTCTATCTATAAAAGTATAGCTGTTTACTCAAATTGTGAAAAATGAAGAAATGGTAGGGAGAGGGAACAGTGATTTGCATCTCAGATAAAGCAAATTTTAGATTTATCTGAAATCTAGACTTTCATCCTGCATAACAAGTCATTAGTAGCTTTGCCATTGACCTCAATGGTGCAGAATCAGGGCCTAATTAAAATCTTGCTATATGTTAAAAGTTATTTTCAGATGAAACAGGTTGGTAGATGGGAATTTTATTTCAGTCTTATCATTAGTCAAAGTCTCTGTTTTCTGTATAAAATGTGTAAACACACACACACAAATACACATGTATGTGTTTACATATATATATTGCTAAATCTTCACTTATAGATACAGGAAACCTGCTGAGGGAAAACACAGACATCAGTTAAAAAAGTAAAAGGAAGGAATAGATTACAGCCATTTCAATGGATTCATAATTAGTAATAACAATATTCATAATATTAAAACTCCAGATATTTTTATATTGTTTTATTTCTTTAGGAAACAGTGAAAAAAATCTTGAAAAAAGAAGAATTAAATTGTCTTTTAATAATCTAGCTAAACAAAACTTAAACAACTGAACAGATGTTGTAATTGAGGAATCATATCACTGCCTGATAAAGATTATTCAGTCATTGCTAAAGTCTTAGAGCTGACCTTTGGAGTCTTAAACTCAGAGCTGTGCCCATTCCTAACATGGTGTTTAATGACCCAGAAAGTTTCATTAAGGATTTCAATCTGCTTATAGCAAGGTATTTGCCTTTGAACTATGCCATCAGCCTTCAAAGCAAATGGGTTCATCCATGATTTGGATGCATAAATGCTCCAGTCAAAACCAGAGCAAATTGTCAGACAAAGTGGTGTTCTGATGGTCACACATAAGAGCAGTGGCAGAGAAGCAGACCCCAGGGTTCTTGACACCTGGATAAGTAATCCAGGGAATAGATCAAACTACCTTATGCACCCACTGCTTGAAGTGAGGGGAGTTTCTGTATGACTACATCTACACTGCACGCTTATTTCAAAATAGCACGTCTACACTGCTGGGAAGCCTCAAAATTAGTCCGAGGCAGTTTTCCCTAATGTAGACGTGCTATCTCAGTTTAGAATCTCAGAAGGCACTGCAGAGGAATAACTTAGACTAGCCCCTCACCAGAGCCATTTTGAAATAGCAGCAGTGGAGTGTCTACACATACCTTATTTTGAAATAACTATTTTGGAATAGGCATTATTCTTCATAGAATGAGGTTTACAGATTTCAGAATAATCTGTCCATTATTTCAAAATTATTTTGAAATAATGGAATGACTGTGTAAACACTTGCATTGTTATTTTGAAATAACACTAGTTATCTTGAAATAACTATGCAGTGTAGATGCATCCCTATTCGAACTTCTGTACTGACGTTATAATTTTACATGGGAACAATCTTTCTCACTATGTTTTGGCACTTTTGACTTCAGCTTTCTCTAACAAAATGTTAAATGAACACATGTGAACCTACAAAATAGTTTGGCTTTATGTATTTTCAGTTTGGAAGCCTGGTTTTAGTTTGTTCTCACTTATAGTTCTTGATCCTCCTTTAGTAGGAGATTTTCTTAACTTTGATGATTCCCTTTCACCCAGTATCTTATCAGCATGTGTATGCTTGTAAAGAAGAAAGTTCATTTCCCCTTCTAGTTTGAAAGTGAGCACTAGCATTAACAGTCAGAACAGGTTTAGATATCTTAGGCAGCATCACTGTAAATCAACATGAATACAGATTAAGCTTATCTCTTTGTGACATTCTAATTTGACTTAGGGAACCAATGGAACTGAATCCACATCTGCTAAATTTGATTAATCACTTCAGTTTCATTCTTAGCTAACAAGTGAAGTGACAGAAATCAAATACATAGATTTGCCTGCCTGTTTCCAGTGCTCATGTATTGCTTGTTCTGGAATCATCTACTGAGATATGAAAATGCATGCAAAATCTCAGATTGCTCGATAGAATCACTTTGATTTTTCTACTGGCGGAAAACACTAAACATTGAACATACTCTGCAACCCTGACAACAAACATCATCATTACATCTCTTTCAGGAGAATGCTGGCAACAGTAATGAGTATTTGTGTTTCAAAATTATATTTCCCTCTTTGTGCATGGTGGCTTCTCTCTCTACATGGCTGGATGGCCAATAACGTTTTGTGACAAAAACATATAAGAAAAAGAGATTTATAAGCCTTGAGAATCTATTTATCTGTTAATGACTCTTTTGTTATTCTATTTGCAGTAAATTATAAACAATCCTACAAATAGTTGTGCACATGCTTAACATTGCACTTCTGAATAGCGTCATTGAACTCAGTGGGTCTGTTTGCAAAAACCAAGCATATGCAGAAGTGTTTGCAGAAACAGGGCCATTTGTCTAACAGCACAGAATGGGAGAACCCAAAGACAATGACACCAAAATCCAAAGACCATGACAGAGACCAATTGTTCCAAGTTTATTGTAACCATATTTATTTGTCTCTAGGTTCAATCAATTTTTTCTCCCTATCAGTCTCTCTTTCCATTAACATAAGTGAAAGGATTACAAAGTGGAAGGAGCAGTAGATCTGCATGGAGTGGTGGGGTTTAGGGAGACTGAAAAACTCCAGTCAAGATTAAGGTTAAAGGTATAACAGGGTTTTTTAAAAAAATTGATAAGTTCATGGAGTATAGGTCTATCAATGGTTGTTAGCTAAGATCATAAGGGTTGCAACCCAATGCTCTGAGGCTACATCTACACTGCGCTGTTTTGAGCAAGAAATATGCAAATGAGGCAGTGTGGACTATCAGTGAACCTCATTTGCATAATTAATGAGCAGCCGCTTTTTGCGCAAGAGGCTTTTGCACAAAAAGGAGCCATCTACACAGCTCATTTTTGCGCAAAAAAACCCTCTTGCGCAAGAGCCATGTAGATGGCTTTTTGTGCAAAAGCCTCTTGCGCAAAAAGTGGCCAATCATTAATTATGCAAATGAGGCACAGCGATAGTCTTCGCGTCGCCTCATTTGCATATTTCTTGCACAAAACAGTGCAGTGTAGATGTAGCCTGAGTGTCTCTAGCCTCTGACTGCTAGAAGCTGGGAATGGATGACAAGTGATGTATTATTCAATGATTGTTTGTTCTACTCATTTCTTATGAAACATCTGGCATTGGCCACTGTTGGAAGAAAAGATACTGGGCTATATGGACCATTGGACTGACCAGATATTGCCTTTCTTATTTTTACTAGTGGCTGAAAGCTGACAAGAGAGAGGAGAGATTCATATATCCCAAGGCCATTGTGATCCTCTAGTCTGACTTCCTCTATTATACAGGCCTTAGAAATTCCCCAAATAATTGATGAGTATGGCTTTTATTAAAAAAATCCAATTTTGTTTTAAAAATTGCCAGAGATGGAGAATTCACCCTGAACCTGGTAAATAGCTTTCGATGGTTAATTTCCCTGTAAAAAAAAAATATTTTCAGGCTGATTTTTTTCGCTCCAAATTCTAGCCAATGGATTTTGTTATACTTTCTCTACTGGAATGAAAAGCTCATTATGAAATATTTCTTCCCCATGTAGAGCCTTATAGACTGTAATCAAGTCACCCCTTACCCTTCTCTTTTAATCATTGAGTCTATCACTATAATGCATGGTTTCTAATCCTTCAATCATTCTTGCTCGTCTCTAAAACTTCTCCATTTTTTCCAATGCCTATCTTGAATTGTGGACATTAGCGCTGCACAGTATTCTGGCATGATAGCACCAGTGTTAAATTAAGAGGTAGAAAAAACACTCTACTCTTATTTGAATTGTTCCTTGTTTATACATCCAATTATCACATTAGCTAGACCTTTTGACCACAGTTTCACACTGGACACTCATGTTCTGCTGATTATACACCACATCCCCCAAATCTTTTTAGTAACCATACAATGACTATAAATATACTCTTTGTTCCTAGACCTACACATTTATATGTAGCTACATTAAAAAGTGTATTTTTTGCTTGCACCCATTTTACCAAGCAATCATGTTCACTCAAACATTATTTGCCATTCTTCTAATTTTTCTGTCATCTGCAAACATCATAGTAATAATTTTTTGTTGTCTTCTAGATCATTGATACAAATATCAATCAGTATAAGGCCAAGAACTAATCCCTGAAGGACTCCAATACAAACAAACTCCATTTATAATTTTCTATGTACAATTACATTTTGAGATCTATGAGTCAGCAAGCTTTTAGTCCCTTTAATGCATGCTCTCTTGATTTTATAATGCTCTAGTTCTTTAATCAACATTCCTGTGGTACACATTGAAACACTTTAAAGAAATCTAAGTATATTACATCAAAATTATTACCTCAAAGAAAGGTATCAAGTTATATTGAGGGATTTATTTTCCAAATTGATGGGCCTCCCCTTTAATTCTTTATTAATTGAATCATATACTATCTATTCCACTATCTTGCCTGGGACCAATGTCACACTGAACAGCCAATAATTCTCCTAGTCATCCTCTTTACTCTTTTTAAATATTGGCACAACATTGCCCTTCTTTCACTTTCCTGGAACTTCTCCTGAGCAGGGATAGGAAAAGGAAGAAGATTATCTTGTTGATTTTATCACTTTTGTTTCATTGTCCCCCTTTCTTCCTTTGCTGTTTTCTTTACAGCTGAAGCCATTCCACTGAAATATAATGAGAATGCTGAATTGAATGCATGTAGCATCTTGACCCAAAAAATGTTAGCAGGCAGCTAACATAAAAATAATAGTGCAATAGAAAGCAGTAGGCAAAAGAGCCTTTTCTTCTACTCCCCCCTCCTTAGAGAGCTTCATAACGGAACAAGCCAATAAACCTAATTTCATCATCTGCCACCAACTTCTTAATGTAACGCATTTAGTACAGTAGCTCCTGTGAGCATCAGGTAGCCAAATGAACCATATGTTCTCATGCTTAAGGAAGAATGACAACCTGCATAATAATCAACATATTACAATTTACCTTCTGTATGTTGTTGTTGTAAAAAAAATGTTCATATTTAGCTCCTGGGAGCCTTGTTAAGGTAGGCTATACCAAAGGGGATGCGGTACATTCTGAAAATGTCCCAAACAATCTGCCACTTGTACCATTTTATGTGGAGTTGTAATAAGCTCAAATCCTGTGAGGGTCATTGATGAGTCCTCTGTCACTCTTTCTGAGTGTCATACTCAGCTCTTGATTCATCCAGGGAAATATCACTGATATTGAGGGCATGAGCCAAAACCAAACAAAATCAGTGGTACTCTTTCCATTCACCTCAGTAGATCCAGCCCATAAGACCTATCATGGAAAAGGAGAGTTTTAAGGAGGGTAATGAATTAGTGTTGAGAAGGTTTTGGGGGAGCTCCCTCCAAGCATCAGGGCAGAGGGAGAAAACATGTTTGAAAATGTAACAAGTGCTCCATGGAGGGTGGCATCATGGGAATATTGGAGGGGGAAGTTGACGTAAGATAATAAGAGATGACAAGTAAGGGGAGACAGGCCATAAAGGGCTTTGAAAGTGAAAATAATCAGCTTATGCTTTATGTAACAGAGAAGGGGGAGCCAGTGGAGGATGCTAAGAAAGGGCTGAAAACAATGGGCTAGGTAGGAAAACAATCTTTGCTTTGTGAATGGGTATGAACGGGGGAAAATTTTATTTGCTAAGATGAGAGAAAAGGATGTTGAATTTATTCAGATGTTTTATGCTCAGAGTATGACTGAGAGTTTTAGCTGTGTGGGTAGATAGAAAAGACAGTATGTTAGGGCTGCATTCCTCTGTCGGCAGAGGGATGCAGATTAGGCAGGTCAACATTGTAAATGAAGCGAGGATTTAAATATCCCATGCCTAATTTGCATAAAATGGCCACAGTTTTTGCCGACTCAGCACTTTGTCGGCAAAAAGCGGCAGTCTAGAGGGGGATCTGTCGAGATAGAAAGCCTTTTTCAACAGATCCCTTATGCCTTTTTGTTCTGTGTTTGTTCAGTGTCTAGCACAATGGGGTCCTGGCTCACGACTGGGCTTTTAGGTGACATAATAATAATAATAATTAATAATAATAAAAACTGTCAGAGGGCAAGGAAGAAGGGGAGGGAAGCTAAGGGGAGGGCCTGCCATATTTTGTCAGTTATCTTTTGGAAGAACTCAGTGAGATTCTGAGCAGATAGAGAAGCACAGACAAAAGTTCAGGGTCAGCTGGAGGATGCTGTGAATAGTCAGTTGAGACGGCAGGTGGGGAATTCTGTTACATTGGAGGTATAGGATTGTTTAGCTGACAAGATGGTAGAACTAAAGGAGGAAAGAACAAATCTGTAGTCAGGCCTGCTGATGGGGGAGGGATGGACATCTTTTCCAGGACCCAGCAACTCAAAAGGGCCCGGGATTACGGTCACTGGCGTTGCTACCACAGGGGCCCTGGACCCTTTAAATCACCAATGGAGCCCCACACAGAGCATTCCAGGCAGTGCTGAGGGCTTCCTGAAGTAGCTGTAATGCAGCCTAGGTGGCGCTGAGGCTTCCTGGGGGAAGCTAGCCCCAACCCCATCCCTTCTACCTGAGGCCCCACCCCTTCCAGGGGCATGGAGCTCCCCTCACCTTGCACAGGAGCACCACAAGGATACCAGCCCCACTATCTTTAGTGAAATAAATCAGCCTTGTTGTGGGATTGCCACCACAGATGCTCTGCAGCATGAACGCAGGAGCTGAGGAAGAAGATGATGGGGGTGAGCCAGGGCTGACTGTGATGAGACAGAGGGGCAAAACTAGTACTGTCATCTGAAGAAGTGGGTTGTGCCCACAAAAGCACATGATACCATCTACATGTTTTGTTAGGCTTTAAGGTACTACTAGACTATTTGTTGTTTTTAAGGGTTCTTTGTTCTTTTTCACTGATGTCCAATTATCTGCATCCTCACTTTCCTTCACTTAAAAAATACAAAACAAAACAAAACAAAAAACACACAGAGGGCAGAGAGTAGAGAGGGCTAAACCCTGAAGAGAAGTATTGGTTCTGGTGGACTTGAAGTCATGGAATGGCTATGTGGCAGAGCATGAGTATGGGGCTTATGAATTATGCTGAAAGGGGTTAGGTGATGGTCAGAGATGGGGAACTCAGCAAAAGAGAGATCAGAGAAAGAGCAATATGTGATGGAGACCAAATCAAGTTATATCCCTGTTGGAGTCAGAGAGTTGAACCAGGATGGCACATGTGAGGGCAAGAATATAGTGTACAGCTAAGAGGTCAGATGTGTCATCACTACTCATCTGAAGTCCTAAAGATGAGTGTGGAGGATTCTGAAGAGGGGGAAAGAGGGAGAGGCAGGTGTTGAAATCAGGCAGGAAGACTGATGACAATGAAGAGTTCTTCATAAGAGTGAAAGTAGACCTGCCTGTTTGTCTCTTGTCCTTGGTCCCCATCCCACTGTTACAGATATTATAATTTTCATTCACAAGTTCCATTTTGACTAGTGTGATTTCATTATAATTATTTCATCTCTTGCATGTTGGGGTCTTTCAATGGCATGAAAGGGATATTAGTACATCAAAATGCACATGCAGCAGACTGGGTGTGTTTAGACAACACCTTCATGACAGTCAGGGTATGTCTATCCTGCACACTTATTTTGGAATAAGCAATTTTGAAGAAATACTCTGAAATATCTTATTTTGAAGTAACGCATCTACCCTCCAGGGAGGCCTTGAAATGAGTCCAAAATTAGCATTTCCCTAATGTGGATGTGCTACCTTAATTTAGATCCCCAGGAAGCACTAGGGAGTAATTACTTTGAATGGCTCTGAGGAGGAGCTATTTCGAAATAGCAGTGGAGCGTTCACACTACTGGTATTTCAAAATAGCAGTTTCAGAAGAAGCATTATTCGTCGTCAAATGAGGTTTACAGAAATCAGAATAAATTGCCCATTATTTTGAAATAACAGAATTGCTATGCAGACACTCACATTGTTATTTTGGAATAACGGACATTATTCCAAAATAACACTGCTGTGTAGATGCACCCTAAGTGTTCAGGGACTGAAAATCAGTCCTTCTACATTTGGGAAGTGGATGAATGGTACTTTCTTGTTCTACATGCAGTAAATATGGTATATTTGTGAGACAGTAGCAGTTTCAATTTTATGTTGACTCTATATACTGGTGGAAGGCAGAATTTTCTGGGAGTGAATTCACTCCCACACAAAAGGTCTCAGAAAACCCACTGGACCATTGAAATCCCACTTTTGTCCTGAATTAAGGCTATAGCTTGATATCAGTATTGAGTCTGGTTTTATCTGAGGCTGTATCTGAACTTGTAATAATTGGCTGAAACATCATGAAAAATAATGATCAGTGGTGGAATTAGTTCTAATAATAGCAGTGTGGGCACACTGTCACAGGGTAAGTGAGATTTTTCTCTGGAGCTCCTGCATTGTTAATATCTTTCAAAGACAGCAGGATTTACTAGCAAATAGAGGAAATTGGCAGGCTATCTTTCTGACAATTATATTTGACATTTACACTTCTACTTTCACTGCAGAATTCAACAACCAGTGGAAGCTGATTCTTCCCCTCTCAACAGCAAGCTATATTATATGTTTTTTTTCTATTGTGGACTCTTACCTCAGGTTCCCAGGTCTGTAAGGACTATGTTTCACTGTGAGAACATAGCAGAATCATACCATAGAAACTTTCCATCTTTCTGAGTTTTGGTGACTTTTTGACTCTGAGTTTTGGTGTATGACTGTTGACTGAATGGGAAGATTATTCCTCCTCTCTTATGCTGATAAAAGGTTAATTTCACTATAGCTAAAGCTTTCAATAAAGTGGCAGTCTGCTGGGTCCATAGCACCGAACAGGATGGTGACACAGGCCTTATCTGAATTGGTCCTTGGTTACGCTGCCTAAGATTACTAAATTTGTAGTTGGGACAACATTTTTCTCGCTACAGAGTTGGGCTGAAACATGATTCTCTCTCTCTCTGTATCTGTGTCTGTGGTAGATGAACCTAGGTTGGCTGTCTTGGTGTACTTTTTCAGTAGTTGCACTATTCATTAATTTTTATTTGAGCAGTCGGGCTAGTTATTTTTCATTTCTAAGATGGAATGTGATCTCAGTTTGCAGTTTGGGTAATTTGTCCCTTTACAGACACCCAAGGATTGTATATATTGCCACAACTTTGAGGCTGGGCAAGAACTCTGGCATAGTTTTCTAGTCTTCTCTTGGAAAAAGGAGGATGGGGCTAGAAAGAAGATGGGACATAGCTAGTATGGATGAGCCTTAACACAGAGGGCACATGTGCACTGCCTTTCACCTAGAACTACAGGGGAGTGAATAGCTATTCTCAGCAAATTACTGAGCTGTAACTCTTCCATGTCACTGTTGCGTGTGCAGACAAGAACAGGTTCTTAGGGTGTGTTACATAGTCATCTTCTAACTGGACCACATTAATCTGAATGTAAAGATATTCTATGGATTAATAATGAACTTCTTATGCAGGGCGAACAACTTGTTGGAAAGTCACACTCAGAAATCTGTTATCAATGGACAGTCAAGCTGTGAAGGCATATTGAGTAGCATCCCATAGGGATCCAGCCTAGGTCCAGTTCTGCTCAGTATCTTCATAAATGATTTGGAGGATAAAGCCATCAAAACTACACTTCTAAAGACTGCAGACAATAACACACTGAGAGGGGTTGCAATTTCTTTGTAGGACAGGATTAGAATTCAGAATGATTTTGACAAACTGGAAAAGTGGTCTAAAATAAACAGGCTGAAATTCAATAAGGACAGATGCAAAATACTATTCTTAGGGTATGTCTAGACTACATGCCTCTGTCGCCAGAGGCATGTAAATTAGA
>JANRFK010004440.1:34742591-34763726 GCA_030068395.1 Apalone spinifera | reverse complement strand
CCTCCTCCCTAGGCCAGCCATGCTGCTCCCGACCCCCTGCCCGGGGCACCTCCCACCTCTCCTACCCCCTCGCCTGGGGTTTGAACTCAGCGCACTTGATGGGGTGGCAGGGTAACGTTGCTGCGTCTCTGCCGCCTCTTTCCTCGGGGTCCTAAGAGCCACCAGTTTTGACTGCGCAGTCGCGCATGCACAGTGAACCCGACGGGGCACCCGTTCTCCAGAGCGCTGAAGTGGGCAGCTCTTTGAAACATTAGGGTGTGCCTGTGCACACCCGGCACACGCTGTGTGCACGCCTATGAGATTTACTTTAACTTTGATTCAATTTGTCCTTTGGCAAATGAGAGTTTATTTGTTCTCAAAAGCTGAATTTCTTGGAGAATAAAATTAATTCTGTGGTTACCTGTGTTAGATTGAACTTTAAATATTAATGCACATTATTATCTTGTTTGAGTAGCTGGAATTACCTTGACTTTTGATATAAATAAGATTTATTATTACCAAGTTTAATCCCGTCCAAACATTGTGAAAAGTTATTGTTTTAAAGTAAGCTCTTCAGAAAGTAAAATGGGGTCACTTTTCTAATCAGTTGTCCCTGGTCTTCACTAGGGGATATGTTCCAATTAAGATATGCAACTTCAGCTATATTAATTGAGTAGCTTAAGTCAAAGTATCTTAATTTGAATTTTGGTGCCATCCAGACTGTGGGAAGTCAAAAGGAGCACACTCTCCCTTCAACTTCCCTTATGACTTAAAGAAACAGGACTACCCGCATCGATGGGAGCCCCCTCTCAGTTCGAATTAGTGGGTCTTCACTAGACCTGGTAATTCGAACCCTAGAATATCAACTGCAGCAGCTTCGATCTTATCTGTAATGTAGACATGGCCTTGCTGAGAGAACTTGATCCAGAGCCAACTGGAGAAAATGGAAAGATTTCCATTATCTTCAATGAGCTTTGGATCAGGCCCACAATTTCACTATATAACAGACATACAGAAAAATACAAGGAACAGGCCAATCAGCCCAATTCTCTGAATGAAATTGAGGATTTCACCACATTATTTTTCTGGATGTATTTAAATTTTGTTTTGCTTTTCTGCCATGCTCTGTATCCTCTTCCTTTTCCAGAAATAAACTCACACTCTTTGCTTCAACTGCCTTTTCTTTTAGTTAATTATGTATTCATTACCCTTTGAAATAATTGTGCCTTTGCTTCTATTTATTGCCAGCTTCCTAATTTGTAGATAATGTGACTTCAAATTCTAAAACCATTTGAAAACTTCCACTGGCTTATGCCACAGTTTCTCTTTGCCAGCATAGATTTTGTTCATGTTGAGTTTCAAACTGGCTGATAATTTAAAATTACTATGTGAGTGATTCCCTGGGTCTAGGATTATCTGACCAACTTCTGAGTGGACAGTAAGCAATCCTGGTGGATAAACATGTGCGTACCCAAGATGCCATGCACAATATACAATAATCATTTTGCCCAACTGCATGCCAGTCTAGATTTCTATAAAACAATATAGAAGCATATCTGAGTTTGCAGCTACATTCAGGAAATGAACCATCAGCAGCAGTAATCTCTCTCAGAGAGATGGATTAACTGCATAAATTTTACATTAGAATGTAAACAACAAGGAGTCCAGTGGCACTTTAAAGACTAACAATTTTATTATGGCATAAACTTTCATGGGTTGCAACTCACTTCATCAGATGCATGAAGTAAAAGAAAGAGATAGTAGGGATACAAAAATAGGAGTGTTACATCAGTGCTAATTCAATCAGGGTAGATATGGAAAAAAAGGTGAGAATACCTAAAGGGGTAATGGTAATGAAGAGAGCCATTCCCAGTCCCTGTTTAGACCCACTCTTATGGGATCAAACAGCAGGGCTGACAGCACTGTGGGCCATGGAGCAAGGTGTGGGGGGAGTGGTTCTGCAGCCCAGAAGGGGCAAGCCTGAGGGCAGAAGCTGTGGGGCCAATGGAAGTCAGCCCGTAGCGCTGCCTGGAGCGCAGAGTGCCTCTCAGAGCTATGGAGAGCGGTGCTCTGGGAGCAATTCAAAGGGGCCCAGGGCTCTTTTTGTATATTACCAGGCTTGATGTCTGATTTGTGTCCATTTATTCTGTTACATTGCTTTGGCAGTACAAAGGGAATTTGTAAATGCTTTAAATAGGGGAATGGGTATACACTGCATTGGGTATTCTCTGCTTCACTCGAGATGGGGTAGCCGGGTCTACAGCACATGCTCTTCATGCCTCCTGCATCCTAGCATTGGGTGCATATTCACAGCACAACACATTCTGCTGCTACTTACTCACATAATGGCCTCTGGGGGCCACTGGAATCTGGTGTGATTTAGAAAAGCCCTAAGGCTTGCTGCAGATTACACCGGGGAGCTGAAATGGACTCTTCTGACCTACAAATGAAGTAATGGAAAGCCTCCTTTTACTTCCTGACGCACAACGTGCTAAAGGGTTCTGGTGCATGTAAAGATACCTCCAAGCAATTATCTACTTACTTAGAACCTAGCATGGGCCACGTGACTAGCACTCCTAGGAGCAACCACAATACAAATGAATAATAAATACATAATATCTGATTAAACTTTCTAACTCCTGCTCAGTCTGAGTTATAATTCAAGCATACAGCGCGTGACCATATGGTGATCCACAAGTGAAATAGTCTTTGATTTTCACTATACAGAATACACAGTCTTTGCTTCTTAGTCACCTAATTCTATTTTGTCACCAATACTTTCTCTTGGCCATGTAGCTGCATATGATGGGAGGGGGGTTTCGACTCACCACTGTGGCACCTCCTGCTTGCCATCCCAGGATCACTCTTCTGGTGATATCTTGCACTGTCTCTTCTGTTCCAGGGCTCACATCACTTCCAGGACCATGCCTCCCTCTTTGTGACACAGCCCTCCAGCTGTGCTGCACTCTTGGGGGGGAGGGAGAGTGAGTATCACAGTGTCCAGCCACTATATAGAGTGGCACCAGGGGAAGGACCCAGGCCTGCTCACTATTTTGGGCCCAAGAACCCTGTATAGATGGTCACTGCTTCCAACCTTCCCTCTGACTCCACAGTAGATTTACCTGTGGCCATAGCACCCTTTCCCTTGCCTCAGAACCTCAGCCTGCTGATTCCTGGTGTCCAACAAGAGCATCCCTTAGCTCCCCGATTCTCTGCCTGTGGCACTGCTCTGTCCTGGGAGCTTGCTGTCCTCTGCCTGCTACTCAGACATTCTTTCTCCTTACTCAAGTTCCAGCAAGTGACTCATGCTGGTCTGCAATTCCCAACCCTGAGTAGCTGCTCCCAGAAGCCCTTCTGTGATTAGCTGCCTCCCAAGGGCTCTGTTAACTCCTGAGAGCCCAGTGTGGGGCAGGTTCCCCATCACACTGCAATTGCGGCATAGCCCTATTTTAAATGCCACTCAAGCTTGCAGAACAGAGCCTGAAATGTTTTCCAAAGATGGTTCTTCATACTGATGTACATCGTTCTTTGAAATACAACCATCACAGCTCTCTCCACAGCTGATTAAGAGAGATACCTGAGTTTCTTGCACTGATGTCTAGCTTAATGATGTCAATTAAAAAGTGCTAGTTTATTCTTCTGTGTGCAGCCATTCTTAGCTGAAAATGCCAGCTAGTCGGTATGTCATTAGAGCTAACTGTCTACCTCTTTGTTCATATGTTGCTAAGGTAGGTTGATTTTGGACTGTTTTGATTTATGGCTGTTAAATCCAAATTTACTTTCTTACCATGCTACTAACTTTATGCATGTGAATGCACCTCAGCAGCCTCATAAGCAAGTGAACAAGGATATTCACTTACAGCCAAATCCTTTCCTCTTTCTACTGCAAACCCAGCAGGTAAAACTTTCCCTTCACCCGAGAACTCAGAATGGCTATATACACCACTTGTGGCAGCTCTTGTAACTTCTTGTCCCAAATGCTGCTGTGCCCCTGTACAGGACAGCTCAATGGATGGTCTTGTTTGGTCATCCTCTTTCATCTCCTACTGCACTGCATACTTGTGCAGCAAAATCGAGTTCCTTCATTGCAGCTCCTCATGCACAGGGCATCCCAAAGACTCATCCATTCTAGGACCAACCCTTTGGCTGCATTAAAGCTCTTGGCTGTTGGTAAAACCTTAGGGATGTCATTCAACCCAGTCTGTAAGCTGAGCACTCAAGCTATGCTGAAAAAGAGCCTCTATTGCTTCTTCACTAGTGCACATTTGGCAAATACTTTGGCATAGTGGGGCAATCACAACTACTGTATAAAATGATGTTCTGTGTGGGGAATAAAGAGGCAGATGTACAAGACACTGGAGGGTTTCTCAAAGAGAATATTTTCTACCCAGGGCTTTGCTATGTATTAGTGAATTTGTTGACATCCAAAGATGTGGGAGTGTAGTAATCTTGTCATCAACATTAGTGTGGCCTGAGGCAAGGTCCTGCACAATTGATAGTTGCAGCACCCCAGCAGCCCTGGGAAATACACAGTCACAATACTTTCCATGAGTCCTTCTTGCTCTTGCCAAGGGCAGAGGAAAGGGGGAGGGAAGTGACTTAGTCGACATCTATTCTTCTCTCCAATCCACTTCCAGTACTGACCAATGTCTCACAAAAGGCAGCTCTTCAGGTAAAATCTGAATGAATCCATCTTTTTTTTCTTCCCAATGTGGCTATGTTAAGGCTAGTTATGATCTAAATAAGTCCAATTCTAGCTACAAAGTTCTTCTGCATGACATGGGGAGGTTAAACTGACTTCACATTTACCTTCTTTGTTCACTAGTTAGAGTAGTGTATGATTTATAGATGGATTTTTCTAAAGTAGTTAAGTGATGTAGAGGGGGGCTCTAATTAACTTTGCCCACGAAAGCTTATGCTCCAATAAATCTGTTAGTGTATAAGATACCACAGGACTTCTCGTTGTTAATTAACGTAGGCTACATCTACACAGCGGAGCTATTTTGGGATGCCTCCGGTATCCTGAAATAATTATTCTGTGTCTTTATATGCACCTGTTATTTTGAAACATATTTTGAAAAAATGGGCGTGCTGCCCCGGCATCCTTGTAACCCTCATTCCATGAGGGTTAAGAGATTTGTCAAAATAGTGTTTTATTTTGAAATTTGATGCTTTGTTTCGAGGTAAGTGTGCTGTTTAGACACATCCTTAGGGACCATGGCAAATCTCTCCCTTCCCTGATTGCAATGGAGCTGAAGAGAATCCAGACCTTTATTTTGCCTCACCTCACTCACCAAAAAAAAGCCATATTTAGGTCATGATCAATGCTGGAAATAAGCAACAAGAATTACATGTGGTGACAATGCAGATCTGAAGATAAATTTAGTCATTTCTAAGACCTATGAAAGCATACTGCAGATTCATCAACAGCAGTAAACTGAAAGCCCCCTTACAAAGCACTCCCCACAGAGCTAACTTTTATGTTCACACCTGATCACCCAGCACACTAAACACAGGTGTGAGAGCTCCCTTTCATTTGACAGTTAGTTGAACACAGTCTGTAATAATGTATCTGTCTCCAAGAAAATCAGAATTTGTTCATGCAGTTCACAGAGGTGCTCCACAAAGAGTTATTATTTGTACTTCATCAAAACTTGGGCCAGATACTGTATTCACCTTCACGGAATGGCTCTTAACTAAATGAGAATTGAAACCAAAAGTAGAACATAGACCATGGTATGTTATGTAGCTAAACACAAGGATATAAATATATGTCGGAATACAAGATCTAATAATATTTTGTATATATGTAATATATTTTATATTACCGCCAACTTCCTTTTGCACTCTACTTGTTCATTTGCTTTAATAATTTAAATGCTAAATCATCTAAAATTATATTGTAAATATTGAACACTCTGGCTGTGAGACTTATATTCAATTTTTTTCTCATGTGAACTGTTTTTTTTAATCAGATTTATATCTGCCCCTCTGCCAGAAAATTCCGTCTCGTTTTATTTCCAGTATTTATGGCTCCATTTAACTCAGATTTGAAATTAATTTGCCCACCTCTGGATGGTTGCACATTGTATATGTGCCTATAAAAAGACACAGCAAAAAGTCTAATGTTATCTCTCTGTATTCATTAACAGGGAGGTGACACAATGTTGAGTCCTTGCTCAAGCTCCCTTAAAGTTTAACTAGCAAGAATTTGGGCCAAATTCTGCACTGGCTTGCACTCTGAAACACCACATTGACTCAAAGAAATAAAAATCAGTGCTGAATCTGAAATACAAAATTCAGGCATGGTACTGTCTTGGGTTTATACTGCTTGAGACAGTTCAGATAAATCGTCACTATTTTTATCTGGTATATATTTCTCCAACTTCCTCCCCACACATCTCACCATTATCTTTGAGATTCTCATAATATTAGCCAGTATAATCTAGTCAGTACTCACAAATCAGTGCATAACTGGGCAATGTAAAACATAGCCACTAAAAAGATGATTTCATAGAAGAAAATGATTTCGTAGGGCAATATAACAAAGCTGTGTATTTTATGTTTTCATTGCCTGTGAGGTGGTGTTTCAGACTCTCCTCTAGCCTGCTAACAACTTTTTGTAAAACTAGCAAAATTACACAAAATTTCACACCATTTACCATCTGAGGTCAGGGGAAGAGAGGGAGAGAAAACTCCTCTAGTATAAAGTAACACAATTAGCTCCATTACTGGGATTTTATTTCTTCTTTTGAAACATCCAACATTGAACACAGAAGGGTACAGAAAATTGGACTGGATGTTTATGGTCAATTCTGGTTTATAGAATCATAGAATACTAGAACTGGAAGGGACCTAGAGAGATCATCAAGTCCAGTCCCCTGCCCTCAAGGGGCAGGACCTTCCAGCATGACTGTGAACCATTAATACCTATTCTCTGAGAATGGTTATCCAGCCATATAGTAGCCCCATCTAAATTATATTTGGTAGTTAAGAGATGGAACTGAAAAATAATTGGAATACATTTAGTTTGCTGTAGAAAAGTATTATCATCATCACAGTATGTGAATATTAACAATATGATGCTACTTTTATTACAGTTCCTGTACAGGAAGTTGGCACAATATCTGTGTAAATCTATCTATCTGTATATTTTTTTAGGATCTTTATGGGAGAGGATGGCAGTCTCAAGATATATAACATTACCAAAACAGATGCAGGAGTGTTCACTTGTATAGCAATGAATCCATTTGGAGTTGCCAGGAACTCAGGAAACCTGGTTGTGAAAGGTATGTTATTGCCTTCATTTGTGCTTTATGAATATTGGAAATGTACATACATATTTGATGAAACAAACTGGCATGTCAAAGATCATAATAATACTGTTATGATGCAAGATATAAACCAATCTTTATACTGAACCATAGCTACTGAATGGCTGCAACAACTGTTAAAATGCTTTGCCTGTCCATAGGGAGTGACTATGCTTTAGTATCATTCTTAGAAGGTATTGACAACAAAGCCTAATTCTTTCACCAAGGCCCTCTGGGTTATCAATATCATTTTAAATTAGCACGTCTAAGAAAAATATTGATAGAACAACAGAAATCTGGCAGCAGGTTTGTCCTTACTCATACATAGGAGAAACAGAGGCCTACGGCTCCCAAAAATTTGAGGCACAACTGGGTCTTAATGTCTGCCCACTCACCTCTTCTGATCCTTATTCTGTGGCTCTACTTTCTTGAGAGAGGCTCTAGCTAGCTTAAAAGTAAAAAAGCCTGCCATCTCTACTAACAGAACACCAAACCTGTGAGAGAGCCATTCAAGAGGTAATGAAGCCATTTAACAAGCATTTGGCAACCCCAGCTATATGCTGTCAGTTTCTGAATTTACTCTTTCAGTCGATAGAACTTTAGTTTAAAATACGTTATTAGTGTGTTGTTGAAGATTATAAAATTACATCTCTAAAAAATCACCATTCCCCATCCTTTGGGTTGCTGTTGTTCATAGGGGCACCAATTTAATAGCACTATGTATGTTCCCATAAATCACGAGGATGTCCCTGTCTGGCAGTTGATCAATGACTTCAAATATATGGCAATCAGTACTTAGCATTTGTATCACAGTAGCCACTGAGGAGCCTTGTCCTGTGCAAGGTCCTCATTGTACTAGGTGTTGTACAAACACGGAACAGAGAGCCCCTGCCACAAAGAGCTTGTAAGCAAAATACCAGAAACTTTTGAACCACAATGGCCGCAGTCCTCTGAACATCCATCTGTTCTACAGTATGCACAATGGGTTAAATCAACATATCTCATTTGTAGTTTACATTGGATCCCAGGCTACAAAAGATCATTTCTGCCACTCTAAATTAAAGAAAAGAGATTGAGGGTATGTCTACAGTAGCGTTATTTTGAAACTTCTTATTTCAAAATAGTTATTTCGAAATAGCTTATTTTGAAATAACACATCTACACATGAAATGCATTTTGAAATAGCGGGTCCACACTGAGTGGACTCTGAATCGCATTTAAGGCCAGTCGGAACCAGGTCCAGCAGGGCACCAGGTCAGGAAGTACTGTGTGGGGCTGATGCCTGAGGCTATCTGAGGTATGTGCTTAAAGGGACCCCCTCCCCCCCCCCGGATAGCCAGTTCTCAGGTTTCCCTGCTTGCTTGTCTACTTCGATGAGGGACAGCAAAGCATTTTGTCTCTGCATACTCTGGTTGCCCTCACTCGGGAGACCACAGCACTCTGCGACATGGAGCCAGAGCTGCCCCTAGGCACTCTGGTGCTTCTCTTGGACGTGTTGCTGTGAGCCTGGCTGCACTTTTTGCAGGCTGCCATCTGGGAGGTCCATCGGGGGGCTGTCAGTATCCAAGAGGCCCTGCGGGAGAGCTTCCACCCTGAGGAGCACTAAAAGCCACCCTGGTCTGCCCCACTGGGGGCTTGTGCCTCGTTCCTCCCTCACGTCCTTCCACTTACCCCTTCCTAAGCCCCCTTCCTGATGTCAAATAAAATACACATATTTTCATGAACACAAACTCTCTTTATTTAACAAAACTGGGTGGGAGGGGAATGAAACTCTGGTGAGACTGAGGAAAGGAGGCAGGAGAAGGGAGAAGAGAGGCTGGGAGAGGGGATGGGGAAACCTGGGAGGAGGGAGCTGGAAGGGGGAAGCAAGGGGAAGAAGGAGGAGGGGAAGCTCAGGGTTCAGGGGTGAGGGTCTCACCGGATCAACTTGATTTTCATGCAAACCTGCTCCTGGGTTCGCATGTGGCCTTTGGTGGCCAGGCTGGCAGCTGTCCTGCCATAGATGACCACGTTCTTCTATCTAATGCAGAGATCATGGACTTTGGGGGCATCCCCCCCAAACCTGAATAAGGTCCATGATCTCCACCTTGGACCAGGAAGGCGCTCACCTGCTCTGAGCCCTGGCAGGCTCCTGGGAGCTGGCAGACTGCTCCTGGGGAACAGTCGGGGGCTGGCTGCCAGTGGCTTGCTGGATCATGTTTTGGGGCCACTGGGTCGGGGCAGTGATTGCTGGCTCTGGGCTGGCAGGCTTGGAGCTGGCACAGGCACTGTAGCCAGAGTCTACCCCTTTAAGGGCTCTGGGGAGGGGAGGAGGGAGAGAAGTGTTCTAGGTTGAGGCTGGAGTGGCCACCCCTATTTCGAAATAAGTGTCTACATAGCACTTATTTTGAAATAGCTATTTCAAATTTGGCGTTATTCCTCGTGGAATGAGGTTTACAAAATTTGAAATAAGCGTTCCGCTATTTCAAATTTATTTCAAAATAGCAGTTTGGCTGTGTAGATGCTAGGAAAGTTATTTCGAAATAAGGGCTGTTATTTTGAAATAACTTTGCTGTGTAGACATACTTTGAGTGAATTACTCTGATTATCAAATTGTTTCATTTTGGTTTGTTCTATTTGAAAAAAAGAATTGTTCTGAAGCCAAATAAAAACTTCATTCTAATAAAACACAGAATCACTAAGAAGCTGTTTCCCTATGTCATAGTTGTGGTTAACCACCTTGGCATATCACACACAAAAAATACAGAGCTGAAAGAGAAGTGGTCTTAGGTCCTTCATATAGTCTCCTTTTCTTAATATTAAAATGCTCTCCCCACACTCACTCCCAAAGGACACCAGGAGCAGTTGTAATATCTCCTGCCGATTTACTTGCCTGAATTTTAACATCTTAACTTTCCAGATTCTTTTGTGTCATTTCACTGCCTGCTCCAACAGCTAAAAATATTTGCTCCTTGTGGGAGTAATCTGAGCTGCCAAAACCCAGAAATGCTCACATCACCTAGCAAGTCATTTTAGTGAAGGAAAAAAGCACCTTTCCTCTCCTTGTTCCTCCCCTCCCACCCCAATTGCATATTAGTTGAACTTGTGATCCTGTTCTTTGAAAGAAATTGACTTGATGTCACATTGTGAGACATCACTATGGACTTGTCCTGGTCAGGTTGCATTATGACAAATCCGATTTGAAGTGTTCTAAGAGAATGTGACTGAAGTAACCTGATGGGATATGTCAAACTGCACCCCCCAGGCTAATGTGTGAAGAGAAGTTTCCCAAGTATATGAATTGTTATTGAAAGTGTTGTGAAGCTGACATATTAAATGCTGCTACCCATCAGTCTTACCTATATTTTTTTCTTAAGTACAGGTAAGTGCCTACCACCTAACAGCCCACGAGAAAAATGTCAAGGCCCCAAAACATCATGTTCTCTGGGATTTGACCTTTCCCCATTTTGCTTTATTTACACACAGATCAGACAGATATTTTGGGCCCTCCCTGAGCTCAGGACCCTCATACAATTGCCCTCTGCCCTCACTGAACCCATCTACCTATCCTAAAGATCACCCACAAAAAGAATGGTTAGAAAGGGACAGGATTTTTTTTTTAAGCCTAATTATCCAGACCGCTTTATATAGTATATAGCAGGCTTAGCTAGAAAAGGTGGAAAACCTAAAAGAATGGGGGAAAGAAAGAATAAAAAGTGATCAAGTTTTCAGCACTGGAAAGGGTGAGTGAGTGACATTCATCCCTGTGTAGCATACCAGGTCAGCAACTGGCCTATGTACCTTTTATGTTATTAAAATAGGGTGCTCGTTTGTGCTGGATGGATTGATGACTTTATAGCTATAATATCTCTCTGTGATTGTCAGCTTAAATGTCTCTGACTTCCGACTGCTGTTCTGGGAAGCATGTTAAAAGTGTATTATGCATGTATGACCTTTTTCTCTCTCTTGTGACTATTATACACTGACTAAGGCCTTGTCTATACTGGAATTTCATCTGGAAGCCCTGAGTGCAGATGTGTGTGATAATGGTGCATTTTGCCTTTTCCTTTAATATTGTTATTTTTTTTAAGCACAGGAAAATTCACTGCCGCAGTGTAAATCCTGACAATAATAATCATTTTCACTAGTGCAACTGCATTGAAGACAGGCCTATTGGGTTGTCCCCCCTTCTGGTTTCACTGGAAGTCTCCTGGAATTGGGCTCGATCTCTCAAAGGCTCCTGAGGCCACACTGTGCGATCAGTCACTAAAAGTCTGGCAGTGCACTGGGACCAAAGGAGGTTCCCTGCCTGCCATGGCCCTACATTGCTTCAACGCACTGCCCCTGAACCACTTCTGTACTGAGCACCACCATTGCAGTTTCACTTGACTGGTAACTGCAGCCAATGGAAGCTTCAGGTGTGGTGGTTGAAGGTGGGGGCAGTGGGCAGAGACACCTACCTCCCCATCCCACCATGCTGCAGAGATGTGCCAGCAGCTTCCGGGAGTGGTGTGGAGCCAGAGCAGACAGGGAACCTGCTTTAACTCCACTGTATCACCAACCAGAAGCCACCCAAGGCAAGTGCTGCTAGGCCAGAGCCTGCACCCCAAGTCCCTTCCTGAACCCCAACCCCCGGCCCCAGCCTATGAAAGAGAGTGAGGGTGGTAGAAAGTGAGCAATGGAAGGTGGGGAGATGGAGTGAGCAGGGCAGAGCTTCAGAGAAGGGTCAGGGCCTTGGAAAAGGGCATGGCAGGTTAGGGTGGAGAAGGACAGGGTGGGAGAAGAGTGTTTAGGTTGTGTGTAATAGGATGTCTTTGACTGATGCTTAAGGTTTTGGGTTCAGGCCCTGCTGATCAGTGGATGGGTTAATCATTAAGTCAATATAGCTGCCAGATCAGGAAAAACTGTGGAAAATGTAGAACCTCCTCTTGCTCCTTATGAAACATGATTGCAATCTTTAATATAATTGGTTTCTTATGAAAACATCCATACTGGGTGACATTAAATGGTAACAATGAAAAAGTGAAGAAAGGAAAGTAAAACCTGTAGCTTTGAAATTAATTATCAGATCTATGAGAAGACAACTCTTGATGTTAGATAATGTTAGAACCTGTAGTTATAGGAATGAGAGATTACTCAGCATCATTTGTAACACATTTTTTTTCGGATTGGGCTCATTTTTGGTAACTTCATGATCATTTCTTCTAGCCTGCAGGCCTGACTTTCCTCCTTAACATATTGCAGCTGGCTAAAGTAGTTTTCACATTCATATTTTGGAAGTACAATTAGTATCAATGCGAGGTGTAATTTGAGAAAATGTTACAGCACAGCTAGCAGTGAATAAAATGAGTCATGCAGTGTTTGAGGCGCTCTCACTTCATGAGAGTTAGATACCATTGCACATACCACCATATATACTTCCTAATGGAGCAGTATGCAACAACAACAACAAAACACATTAAAAACAACACCAAAATAATTTCATTTGGCATTTACAAAATGTATTAAAAACAGAGTAATAACATGGTATAAAAATGATCTTGTTTTCAGGGAACATTTGTTTTTGTTTCCCCTCTGGAGAAGTTTTGGCTGTTCAATTATAGGGCTCATTGCTTCAGCATTATTTTCAACTGAAATGTCAGAACTTGGAAAAGCATATCTAATGTGCAAATTAAGTTTATTGCTGCTCATTGAGTTGTTTATTCTTTGTGATAGAAGTCTTTATTATACCTCAAGCACACAGAGCATCTTATCTATTTACTTGTCTCTGGAATGAAAGCCATTCTATATAATGTGTCTCTGCAGCTACTAAGCAAGATGGATAGATAATGGGAAAGCAAGAATTTCTGAGAGGCTTTTGAAAGGGTCTGAGACAGAGGTTTTAAACACAGCTTCATAATGAAAACAGCAAAGATCATACTAAGTGAGCAAGAAGACATGAGGCATGTCATGTGCTGTGGCCCAGCAAGAACAATGAACCCAAAAGAACAATCATCTCATAGCATGATGCTTCTATAAAGATGTATTTTTTCTTTTGCTATCGCAGCAAGAATACACACATCCACTCTCAGTCATATACCCTATAATTCACAATAAGGCAGTTAAAATATGTCTTTGTGGAAAAATAAAAAGGTAGCTAGCATGGAGAAGATTTGAGAAAGCCAGGGTCCTTTTCATGACTGTGTAGTCATGGCCTTTGCCAGTGTATAAATGGAAGCCTTTGTGGGTTTTGATATTCCAAAAGTGAAGATCTGTGGTGGGAAGCCCAAGTATTACATTGTTCAAACTGCTTTCAAACTGTCTCTTATGCTTCTGTGCTTTGGGATTCAATAGGAAATTACAAGTTGTCTCTTCGATTAAGAATTCTCTCTATAGCATTCTATCAGAGGGGTATGACTATCAAATGCTAGCATAGTGGTTTGTTTTCAATTTCTTTGAGTCTGAGACTCAAATAATACATTAAAAAAAAAAGTCTTCCAGTTGACCTTACCCAACAATTCTTTGTGGCCACAATGGCCTGGTTCCGGGGAAATAGCAATAAGCAGACACAGTGGAAGTTGGATGTACTGCTTGGCGTGACTGCTTGGCGAATGGGCATCCTTCTCCCTCATTGTATGCGCACTTGTGCTGCTAAACTCTGTGCTTACAACTGAACACTGTGGTTAACCAGAAATGAGACGGGGAAACAAAGTTCTGGATTTGAAGGGAGTAGGATGCAAAGCAGATGAAAGAAAAAACTTAAAAAGCAACGAATAGTCTAAGAGCACCTTAAAGACTACCAAAACTTGGAGATGGTATTGTGAGCTTTCATGGGTACAACCCACTTCTTCAGATGTGTATATTCTTCTGAAGCAGTTGTTTGTACCCATGAAAGCTCATCATACCATCCACATGTTTTGTTAGTCTGTAAGGGTATGTCTACACTTGCACCCTAGTTCTAACTAGGAATGCAAATGTAGGTGACCGAAATTGCTAATGAAGTGAGGATTTAAATAACCTGTGCTTCATTAGCATAATCTTGCCCACGCTATTCCAATCACCAGCTGTTTCGAGCCAGGAAGTGTGCTCCGGGCCGCGTTAGTTCGAATCAAATCCCGTGGTTCGAACTAACGTTACTCCTCAAAACGTTACTCCTCAAACCATGGGGTTTGATTCGAACTAACGCGGCCCAGAGCGCACTTCCTGGTTCGAAACAGCTGGCCATCAGAATAGAGCATGGACAAGATTATGCTAATGAAGCATGGGATATTTAAATCCCACCTTCATTAGCAATTTCGGTGTCCTACATTTGCATCCTAGTTCGAACTAGGGTGCAAATGTAGACATACCCTAACTGAAAAATCTTAAAAAACAACGAATAGTCTAGCTGCACCTTAAAAACTAACTTGCTACCCCTCTGAAGCAGAAGAAAGAAAGAAGGGATAAATTGCTCTTTCTTTGTGCTCTGGCTCCTAGCAAGTTTTTATAGATTTTATTTTTCTTTCATGTGTGCAGTGTGATCCATCAGACTCCACCCACTCACAGCTACTGCTGGAAAGAAAAGTTTTCCAATTCAATTTTTTAAAAGCTATTTTCCCACCCCAGGTTGTGACAAGTCAAAATCACCCCAAAAAATTGCAAACTGAAATATTGTGAAAAATAAAAAAATCAGCTTAGATCAATTGAAAAATTTTGTTTTAACTTTGACCATTTTTACTTTTAAAATCTATAATTAGCTACCATTTCAAAATTAAAGTCCTTTTGAAGTAGAAAACTGGAATTGTTTGTTTAGAAAGTGTCAATATTTCATATTTCATATTGACAGCGTCAAAACTTTCCTTTGATAAGTGTCTCAACTCAGAAAAATTTTTAAAGCCAACACTTTCTTATTAACATATTTAGATTTGATTATTTGGCTGTTTCTGGCAAAAAAAAAAATGTTGAGAAATCCCCAACTCATTCCAGTCCCCTAAGTGAGGCTAGTGTTCCATGTATTGTGACATATGCCCCACGGAACAGTTAGAAAATAATATCCTTTCTTTTAAATTTTTATTACATTCCATAGATTTCTGAATGATTTCCATGAAGATTTCTATGAATTTACACACAGTCTTATTGATATAATATCATTTTTATATAATTTTGTCATGAGGATACATTATTTATAATAGCAGTATTAATATTCATAGAGTGCTATAACTTCACACACAGCTTTACAAAGTAGGCAAAAAGTACCCTCAATTGATTTACCATCTAATACCGACAAGTAGGATTTACAGGAGAACTGCTCAGGCACCAGGTGGTATTCAGACACTCAAGAAGAGATTGACACAGCAACATCTCTGTAAAGGGCATAGAGGATTCTAAAGGACAAGGAGGGCATTGGGCACATGGGAAATACAATGCACATTCACAGCTTTATTAAAGATTAATCAAGTTAGACGTAAAAGGCGAATCAAATACCCCACTATAACTACATTGATGTTATATGTGTTGTAAGTTTTTAGAATGAAATATTCTTTGCATCTCTCACAAAATGTGAATATTTGTGGTCATGCCATCAGATAATTTGGGACTTGAATGCATCTGAAATGTAGTACGCCTGCCCACTCTTGCTTTCAGACAGGAAAAAATGTCTCTATTCTACTAGTTAAAGAAAATCTATAATAATATTGTCATGTCATGCTCCCACACTAGGGCAAACCTTCTCCTCCCCCTGCCCCCCCAAAAACCCCCAACAAAACCTCCAAGTGACGTGAAACTGTTCTGATCATTAAAGAAAAGGTTCCAAATAGCCATTAAGTCATGCAATGAAAATCAAGAAAGAGTATGCTTTGCTTCAGCAACTGAAGATCTTCAAAGATTCTTTTTTTTCCTTTCCTTGCCATTTGTTCCCATTAAAAGGGAAGTCCAACAAGAAAAGATTTTAGCACCATCTAATCCATTTTAACAATGCAAAGACCTTTCTTTGATTTTCTTGGGAAGTGCCAGTTAAAGACTGGTGTAAACACTGTAACTGGAGAGTCAGCTTTAGTTCAAAAGAACGATCACAGAAAGTGCAGTATTCCTCCTCATTGCTACTTGACACCTGCCTTGACAGTCCCAGAACTCATAACTCAACTCTGTGAGGAAGTCACTTGAAGTTCAGTACTGTACATAATGCTCCCACCTATGTAGTATTCAGTTACTGGAATGGCTTTAGCAATCTTCTCAAAGAGTGTTCTAAATCACAAATTAATAAGATCTGAATCTTCTACCTTTAATAAATGAGTGATCCCTTTGAAGGCCCCACATATTGAATGAAATATTATATTTTCAAATACTTTGCCAATACAGGATTTATCCTGGCATGGGATAGACACGCTGAACTAATGCAGTTCCTGAAAGCCTCTTCCCCCGACACATACACACAAGCATTTTTTTCAGAACACATTACTAACATTGACTTGATTTCTGCAAATTTTATTCATGTGCATCTGAATTCTCATGGTTTTATAAAAGTTCGTGCAAAGGCTTCATTCAAGAGAATTGTTCACAAAAAGGGTGGTGCCAATAACATCAACAACAGTAAAACCATGTAAACCAGCTTATTTCAGCTTCAGCAAGCTACCTTTTTCATTAATGAAAGCTGCTTCTCTCTTTATTGGTGTAGGGGATAAAAAATATTAAATGATTTTTCAGGTTTCAAGTCATCTCCTTTGGACCCTAAATACTGCAATGCATGTGACACTGTAAGAAACTGCCAATGAAAATTAATTGTATAATTTTATATATAATTTTATATATAATTTTATAATTGTATAATTGTATAAATTAAATTAGCAGAAAATCTCAGTATATGAACTAAGAAAAACAATGACCACATTTTCTTTTGCTGCAGTATTCTGTAAAGAGAGTTTTTTCAATGTCTACATTATCATGTTTCTTCCCTTTCTCCCTGAAGTCTTAGCAGCTTCAACACTGTACACTATATTGTTTGAAATTAAGTCAAGTGAGTATGACATTTATGAATCAGCATACTACAGGAGATGAATAATTTGGTATGTTGCACATCTTCAGGTCTTCTCTAAAATATAGATAGCACTCACTGTATACACAGTGCTCTTGGTAATAGGTTATAAATGATGAATAATGCACTGTAATCATTGAAATATTAAAGTTTCTTTAATAGGGACTGAAATAGAACATTAAATCAATTTAAAGCATTTCAGAAATGTTGCAAAAATCATTCAGTTTTCTACTTTTTTATTACAATCATATACTGGAATTTTATACACTTGTTTATCATAAAGAATGATTTTTCTCAACAGAGAGGACTGTAATTACTGTTCCGCCTTCTAAAATGGATGTTACGGTTGGAGAAAGTATAGTTCTACCATGTCAGGTGTCTCATGACCCCTCCGCTGAGGTTGTATTCACATGGTCATTCAATGGAAATGTGATAGATTTTAAAAGAGGAGTGAATCATTTTGAAAGAATTGGAGGAGTAAGTTCTTCAGATACTTTAGTGCTTCATCAAACTCTTCTTAACAATCCTTAAACCACATGAACATCTTTTGTCATGCTCATCTTCTATATGCATGCCAAATCATGGCTACTTTATAAAAGTTACATCCATTTAGTTTGCTTTCTTATATTTCATAAACAAGTTATTTGTGAAGTCATAATAAACCTGTCAAACTGAAATAAACTGATGATGGCAATGAATGCTTTAATTTAAAAGCTGCATTTTTATTAATATTTAGCAAGTTATAAAAATGTCCAGTTAGAAAATATGTTGTGAGTGATTAGTTTTATCTTTTTCTTCCTTTTATCCCAAGGAATCTGTTGGGGATTTGATGATAAGAAATATTCAGCTAAATCATTCCGGGAAATATGTTTGCATGGTACAAACAACCATAGACAGTCTATCTGCAGCAGCAGATGTAATTGTAAGAGGTAAGTCTATTAAGTGTAGAAGTCTAACATAATCTTCTATGTAAGAATGTGAAATGCTTAACATCAGCAACTGGGTTGGTGAAATTTAAAAAGTTTGTGGCTCTCTGATATAACAATGCAGTAATGTGATGGCATTTCCCACACTCATTGCTCTCTTCCGGCCAAGCTATGCTTGGTAGCTACTGGCCAAGTTAAGGGTGGTGAGCAATAGAAGCAAGCCCCATTTAAAGGTAAGGTGGCAAACATCCTCCCCAAGAATTCCAGTGAATGTTGAGGTTGTCACTTCAGAATGACACAACTTGCTCTCCCCTAGGTGTATCCAGGTTATTCGTGTCAGTGCAAAGAGGAAATGTCACGGTCCCACCTTCTCTCCATCTCCCTTTAGTGTTCTTAGGATGGAACATTGTGGGCATTCTGCTGACTGCTGAGACTCCAATTTTGTGGCCCTTGCTAAAAAAAAGAGATACAATTAAGAACCCAAAAAGATGTTCTATGGTAGGTGCTGGAGCTGAATTATGTATCCATTTCAAACTTTAGGAAAAGTCAAATTCTACTAGATATAAGGCTCCATACCACAATATTTGCGGACCCTAATTTCCCATTATTTTCTGTGGGGATTTTGGATGTACAGAGAATATGGGTTCCAAAATGCTGTTTCACACTTTTGTATTGTACAATAAAGCTCTTTCTACTGCATTCTGTTTCCTTCATGTTCACAAAAGAGATATGTACATTCAATATCTTGTTTTAAATACTGCAGGAATGTCATTTTTTCAAGCATCAGCTACTCTAAAATACATATTTCCATCAGGCCCTCCAGGTCCCCCGCAAGATGTTAGAATCAAACACATTTCTAGCACTACTGCCCTATTATCCTGGAGACCAGGAACAGATAATAATAGTCCAGTCCAGATCTACAGTGTTCAGACAAGGACTCCTTTTTCAGTTGGTTGGCAGGCAGTTTCAACCGGTAAGCAATTTGAAATTTCTGATTCACTTTCATGCTTGTCACATGACTTATCCAAAGATGCATTTTTCACTCACATATCTTTTGTATTTAGTTCCTGAAGTTCTCAATGGCAGAACCTATTCAGCAACAGTGACTGGTTTAAACCCTTGGGTGGAATATGAATTCCGTGTAGTTGCTGGCAATAGCATTGGAATTGGGGAGCCAAGCAGACCATCAGAGCTACTAAGAACGAAAGCATCCAGTAAGTCTTCCTGAATTGTTCCAATGATTGTAGAAACCTCCTAGGGTGTATCTAGACAGCATACTTTTGTCGGACTAAGCTACGCAATTTACGCTACACGAATTGTGTAGCTTATTCCGAATCTAAATCGAAAGAGCTTATTTGAAATTTTGCACTGTCTATACAGCACCAAATTTCAAAATAAGGCACTATTCTGACAAATCCCTTAACCCTCATGGAACGAGGACTACATTAAATAGCATGCCTTTAATAAACTTTTAAAGACACGGTATTGCTATTTTGGAATACTTCCAGTATCCCGAAAGAGCAACTCAGTCTAGATGTACCACTAGTCACTACAGTATTCTACTTAAAAATGAAATTATATCGGATTATGGGACTGCTCCATTGAAATCAAAGAGGGTTTTTTTCATTGACATCAATGAACCATGGTCCAGGCTCTGTGTACATTAGATTTATGGAAGCATTTTTCAGTTCATCATATGCTAATTTAGTCTTAATGAAACTCCACTGATCTCAATGTTATACCAGGTCTGAGTCTGGCCATACTGTTATAACAAGATATGGATTCTATTGTTTAAACACCAATCACTGATCTTGTTTTTTGACAGTTATAATGATGTGTACATGACAGCCACTAAGCAAAGAATCAGCATGCAATGGGTGAATGTTGTCTTCCTGAGTACAATCCCACTGTTTTACATCTTCATTCAAAACTTATCTGACAGTTCAGCCACCTATACCCACACTTAGCTAGAGGAAGTGACTTAGGACCTCATTTAAGACCACTGATGACAATAGGATTGTTTCCATGGATTTCAGTGGCCGTGATATTTTGCTACACAGTCAGCCTAGTCCATATACATTTCTCTAACCATTTCCTTCTGAATTTATTTTATCTACTTCCTGGGGGACTCTACCAACAAACAGCTCTTATATTGGTTTGATCTTCCCTGCCTGGCTTTTGTTGGTGGGGACATGAAAGCTGAATTTCCAGCAAGTCAAGACTAGAGCTTGATTTGATGCCTGCAGGGTTAAGAATCCCATCAGGTGGGAGCCAAATAGGTGCAAGCTGAGGGAAAGCTACAGTGGTGTTGGCAACAGGCAGTTTTCCTCCCTTTCTGGGTTCTTCCTTTTTAAAACCTGCCTTCCTCCATCGTTGAACTCCCTTAGGCTCCCATCTGCCTTCATCTTACCAACCACATGAAGTATGTCTACACAGCAACTAAAAACCTGATGGCTGGTCCATGTAACCACCACTAGGCAGATTTGAACCTGGGATCTCTAGAGCTGAGTATAGGAACCTCTACCCTCCGAGCTAAAAGCCCACTGCTTCCCAGCCTATGCTGTAGAGGTCTCTTGACCTTAACTGTTGCTGTGGTCTCGGTACCACTTGCATTGCTCAGTAACCACATTAGGTGTGTGGGTTACATACTTCCCCTATATGAGGAAGTGCGGCCTGAGCTTCAGAGACCCAGTTGAGATCCTGGACAAACCCCCACTTGTAAACACCACCGGGCAGATTTGAACCTGGGAGCTCTGGAGCTGAGTATAGGAGTCTCTACTCTCTGAGCTAAAAGCTAGTTGCCTCCCAACCCATGCTGTAGAGGTCTCTTGATTTTAACTGTTGCTGTGGTCTACGTATTGTATTATACCACTTGTATTGTTTAGTAACCACACTAGGGCTATGTCTACACTGGCGCGATCTTGCACCAGCAATATGCAAATGAGGCTAA
>JANRFK010004440.1:34699840-34727658 GCA_030068395.1 Apalone spinifera | reverse complement strand
CTCCTCGCCGCTTTTGCAGATTCAGACTAACACGGCTACCCCTCTGATAATTGTAAACATAGCCACTTATTTTGGTGCTTAAATTGGAGCTGAGCTTTTCTGAAAATCTGGCTTATGTTGCAGGAGCTGAGCATTTTTTAAAATCATGCTCTTATTGACTTAGCCAAGGTCACACATGATGTCTGAAAAACAAGGAACTGAAATCAAATTTCCTGAGTTACAGCCCAGTGCCTTAACCACAATACTTTTTGCTCCTTTTAGTTCTTGCACTTTTGATGTTCTCAGCTTTTAATCCAATGATATGTTCTGTAAATTGCATTTATTACAGACCTGCATTTTCTTTCCTATGATCTTAGAGCCTCAGATTGCACCATCGGGGGTTTCTGTGCAGAGCTTTTCTGCTTCTGAAGTTGAAGTGTCCTGGAATGCTATAGCATGGAACAGGCATACAGGAAGGGTGCTTGGCTATGAGGTGATGCATGTAACATTAATTATATTTTTGTTGAAAGATGTTATTTTCGGACTTCATTGCAATCATATCTCTTCTGAGAGCCATGCATATTCTAGTTTGCCTTCCATTACAGTGAGTTAATGGATAAAGAAACCTTCACCCAGCTCTCATTAGCAACATTTCACCTGGAATAATCACAAGGATTTGAATACTATAGTTCTGTCTGTGCCTTCCTATAATGGCAAAAAATAAATTATGCCTTCATAATCAACCCTTAGGTCTGCTCTTTTGCAATGAATACTACAAGTTGACCCTTTCTAGTCTGGGACTCTCAGAACCTGACTGGTGTTGAACCAGAGAGTTTGCTGAACCACAGAAGGTCAACATTGTCTAGCAGCATTACCAACACTTCCACTGCTTATTGAGCTCTTAGAAGACATTTAGGAGTAAATTAGAACTAAGTAACAACGCAGAACATTGAGACCCAGGACTGTTGGCTTTAAGCAAACTTTATGGGACCACAGGAATCTTGGTCACGCGCATGATAAGTGAACAGATGTTGTCAGACCAGAGATTTCTGCACTAGAGAGGTTCAACCTATATAAGAGGACTTGTATTTTATTCTAAAAACTCTAACTGTTCATCCACCTATCCATTCATGTTCTTACAGTATAAGCATTACTATAGTGTTTGAGCAACATCGGGCACTTGATGGCTCTGAGGCATATAGATGAGTGAGAGCAAGTGTTTTGACATTGGGTCACTAGTACAAATTCATTTGAAATCGGGAGTAACTGAAAATTGTTATCATCAAAAGACTGTTCTGTAGCTTATGTAAATTGCTTTGATATCCTCAGCCCAGCTCGCAGAGAATAGCTATCCCAGTAATAAAAAATAACAGCTTACAATAATAGCACATTTCTCCCTATTGCACACACTGATTGGCAGTTTCCTGCACTGAATAGTCATGAAGGCCTGCTCCAAACTCCACCTTTATGTACGCAACATGCAATTCCATTGCTATCAATGGGTTTTCATGGGATATAAATCTGGAAATAATTGATCCCCAGAAGTGATGCCTTTAGCAAAGAGTTATGGCACTCTGGTGTGGGGCAGGAAGTTTTTTACGTTACCCCATTTGTGCTCTATATGTTCTATGAATACACTGACACTGAAATATTACTTGAGCTTCCAGTCCTGTAAATCCAGCCCATTTCACATGCATTATGACTCCCCCTTGTTAAAATAAGCCCTTAATAAACTAATACAGACAACAGAAATATTTAAATTTCTATTGTCCTATCATTATTAATATACTTTTCAAACAAAGTGGCAAGGGTATAGAGTATGCAAGCCTTAGTAAATCAAACATCTGTTAGAAAAAAGAGATGTCTAAGAAAATAGTTGCTTTTGTAACAAAACTACATAGTCAATAAACATAATTAAAATCCTCCTTGATGGCTGATATAAGTGTCTCGTTGTGTCTTTTTTTAAGTTTCCTTCAAATATGCTCAAATTATAAAATAAGACAAGCCTTTAAAATTTCTTACCTTCTCAAGGTTTCCCTTTTGGACATCTATAAAACTAAGGATTTCTCATTTGCTTTTCTAATTTGTATTCAGAGTCTGAAATTTTATTTCTTCACTATAAATATTCATGCTTCATTTTATTTCCTGGCAGTTTTGATTACAAAACATGCTGTCTTCCTTGAAACCTTAGCTGTTGGCTTATCTCCTTTCCAATCAAGACTGTAATTGGTGGGAAAACAATGAACTGCCTGATCTTTGCTCTTAATATTCAGGTTTTATACTGGACAGATGATTCCAAGGAAACCGCAGCTGGTAAAGTTAGAGTTAGTGGAAATGTAACTGCAAAAAACATCACAGGATTAAAAGCCAACACACTATATTTTGCAACAATAAGAGCTTACAACACAGCTGGAACAGGACCATCTAGCACTCCAGTCAACATCACTACTAAGAAGTCTCGTAAGTATTTAATGTCAATAAGGAATATAGAAGCAGAACAAATGTGTAGCCCTATATAAATATATTACAATGCATCTTTGTTTTATGTGGTGATGTTAATAAATGTATTCCAGATAGCTTCACAGAATTAAGCAAAATCAACTTCTTTACAAAATAAACTACTGTATCTTTCCCTCTGAAATAGGCAGAGTAGTTGCCATGAGAAAGTCAACATTTACCAACAGTTTCCTACATTGTGATATGAGGTGCCAATTCAGTACATAGCCACCAAAAGGGAACTCCTGGGGTGAAATCCTGGCTGCAATAGATATATCTGCACTACAATTAGATACCAATGGCTGACCTGTGCTACCTGAATTAGGGTAAGAGATTTGGGCTTAGGTTTGGTTTAATTAAGGTGTAGACATTGGGCTCAGGCTGCAACTTGAGCTCTGGGACCCTCCCACCTTTCAGAGTCTGAGAGCCCAGCACCAGACTGAGACCAAATGTCTACACACAATAAAACAGACCCTTAAACCAAGCGTACGCCAGCCAGAATGGGCTAATTATGGATTTAATTGCAATGTGGATTCATCTAGTCTTGGCAATTGCTTAACTCCCTTTAATATAAATAGGACCATGATCTTACCCCCACAGGCTATTTTGTATGTTATAGTCTACTGTTAGGTGATTTCCGCAGTCGCTCACAATTTTTGGAACAGAAAGTAACTATTGCATTTCAAGTATCAGAGGGGTAGCCGTGTTAGTCTAGATCTGCAAAAGTGACAAGGAGTCCTGTAGCACCTTATAGACTAACAGATATATTGGAGCATAAGCTTTCTTGGGCAAAGACCCCCTTCGTCAGATGTCTGTTAATCTATAAGATGCCGCAGGACTCCTTATTGCATTTCAGATGTTGCTATGTGGCAACCATTGAAAAACATTTACTTTTCAATAGCAATTATGTCCTCACTGCTGCATGTTTTCACATGAGATTTCAAAAGAGGTGCCGAGCAAATAAAGAAAAGCTGTTCCAAATGGCAAACCACAATATTGGAAACCAGGAATACGAGTTTCCTTCAGGATGTTTGTTTGCTTGTTTGCAATAAAAGTTGTTACTGTTTACATTGCTATCCACCACGGTTCTGTAGAATGAGAGAAATATATGTAATGGATTCATATAAAGGTATATTATCCAGTCATTTAAATTTCCCTAACAGAATTATGACAAAACATACCACTCCCTTTTCAGAACTCTGTCCAATTAAGCTAATAACTGATGATGGTCTAAGGCTTGTCTTTATAAGGTCTTGAGAAACTCCTGGAAATATCAAGTACAGTCCAGGAGCTACCAAGCATCTTGCAGTATCGAGTTTTTAAAGTGATGTGAGAGTCTTATTAGCTAACAGTAATAGAAAAAGCGTTAAACCACAGATCTACACACAAGGGACGTATTTGTAGAATCACGATAAGAGTAAGATTTAAGGCTAATCCAGTCCCAGTAGAAGTCACTAACTTCAGTGGGCACTGGAGGGATACATATAGCAAGAATTTGCAGAAAAATTTTGTGCAATAGCGAGTACGCATGTGCATGCCATATGACATATTAAGCAGCTATATCACCTCTAGATGATGTCTAAATAAGCATGTTGTTGTCGAAGGCTTAAATCAACTACTTAAACTTCCCTTTTCCCTTGAAGATTGATAGCATTTACAGCTAGAAAGTATACTAATACTTAATTAGATTCAGTGGTGGGAGTGTTAGAGATATCAGTTACTAACTGATATACATTTTTCTTTGCTATTAAATACATGCTGATTATCTCACATACTGTCTTAACCCTAGACATAATTCTGTTTTTTGCCTTTATTACATATAATTTCTACAGATGGAAAAATACACATACAAGGGGATATATAAAACCAATTTATTATTATAGTGCTGGCTGTAAACTCTGCTATACATTTTTTACATCATTTTCATAATAAATTCCTATTTTTGGTTGTTTCTGAGTTGGAAGTGAAAAATAACTTCAGGCAGAAACCTGGCACAGAGTCTGTAAATTTGGCATATGCTGGAAGCAAAACATATTGGCAACTAAGAAGAATCGAATTATTTTTTAATGTGTAATGCTATGATACATTATGAAAGTTCAGAAGTGTTCCAGGACATATAGCTTATGAAAATAGTTTTTCTCATCTCTTTATGTATTTCAAGTATTATTAGAAAAAACAGAATTGGAGTGGCATTTTCTATACAGAATTAGGGCCTGCGTAAAAAGCCCTCAATGGTCTCAAAATGTTTTGCATTTCCTTGATGGATCTTCTCTTCCTCACAAAGATTAGATGTTAGAAAGTGTGAATCCCCTATTAATGTCAGCTTAAGAGACAGTTGTATTGAGTATATGAATTAAACCCACAAGAACATTGCCATCCTTATTTTAGTTAGATTGTGCACTTCTTGATTACATATGGAAAGATGGTCATGTATGCACAGATAAAGGGAATTTCATATTTAAATTTAAATGCATTGTTAGTCATCATGTAGTCTTCTAAACAGAATGCCACAATGTATCCTTTTTATGAATTAAACGGCAATGTTCAAAAGGGATTTAGTGAGTTCGGTGTTCAATTCCCATTGAAATTCAACTGGACACCGAACTCACCGAACTCACTGGTAATTGGACACTGAGTTTCTTTGGCAATATCATATTGAGGGCATAGGGGAAGGCCAAATAATTCAAGATCTACCCTTCCCACTCTAAATGTCTAGTTACTATTCATATAATTTATTTTACTCGCAATAACCTTGAGTCCCTTCTCCCCACCTTCATCCCACAACTTATACGGCTTCCTTGACCAGATCTGCAACCTTGGCTATTAGAAAAAAAAGTAGCATTTTCATTGTCCTGTAGAAGAGAGAAAACATATGTTTTGTTTAGTAATGGTTTTTGTAACCTTCACTGTCAGCAAAATAGAATTTTGCCTATTCCTCAAAAGAGTACATCAGAATTAGAGCTGAACACAAATTTTGTAACAAACCGTTTATCCAGTAAATTTGATCTTTTTTCCTGATTAAAATGGCTGCTTTATGCCATTTAATTTACCTTTCAAAATTATTATTTTACGTGAAATTTTTAGCCTATGGTTCTTTTATGAGCAGCTCGTGACATATAACAATTAGAATATGTCATCATGTGGCTGAGTGCCCTCGCAATTCCTTTTGTCCATTCACACATCTCCTTAGTTTTTGGTTTATTAGATTAATTCACATTCAAATCCCTCTGCAAGCTGATCTGTTTACATCTTCTCATCAGGTTACTTGGTGGACTCCTGCCTCTGATCTCACTCCCCAAGTCCCAGATTTCTGTGCTGGAAGCTACTTGTTCCCAGCAACCTTTGGATTCATTTTATATCTCTCTCATAAACTCCTCCATAAGTTGCTCTCCCAGTTCATCCCCGGTGTCTCAGTGTTCTCTGCTGTAGCCTGTTTGCTCTTAGCAATTAGTCATCTCCCTCCTTCTCCACTCTGCTCTCCCAGGGAATACCCTCTCTGCAGCTTCCCCTTTTCTTAATAGATGAGCGTTGTTCAGGTATGCCTGCATAGCAACAAGGGCTGGCTAGCCTTTAAAGCCGCAAGCCTACTACAATCTGACATTCAAGCTGTGCAATTGGTCACCTTAGCATACAGTAAGGCATTACTCACCCTGACTGAAAATGTCAGAATCTCTCCCTTAATTTCTTAGAAGCTTAATTTACCTGTCTATTAAAAGCATGTAAGTATACTAAGACATCTGAGGCCTCATTAGCTAATATTTGAAAAACTCTAAATTCCTCAGAAGATAGGTGCTTTAGATGTGACAAGTATCAAATAAGAGTAATAATAAATGAAACTAAGCACTTTAGATTAATATTTATCGTTTGAGAACAGTTCCTAAAAATGTACAGTAGGTATGGGCCTGAACTAAGAAGCTCTGATCTAGAACTGTAATTCCCTACAGTTGAAGAGGATTTGGATCTGTGTGTTTCAGGCCAATCTTTAGTATTTATTATAATTGACAGAACAGAGGGTAAGCACTTGCTATGTTCAATAGCAGCTTTGTTGATACTTCCTACCTCCACCACCAATTGCACACTTCTCTGTAGGCACTCAAATACTTGAGGTTTAGTAAAGCATCTGTGTTTTCTTTTGATTATCATGGCTCTAAAATGACATATCAAAGTGAGATCTGCCTATCAGAATATTCAATGGGATTAAGCTTCTAGCTTAAGAAAATCGAATTCCAAATATTGCAAAGACTTTTAGGCTTTAGTTTGTTTGCTTAATTTATTTTAATAAGAATATTGTATGCACATTATTTTTTCTCCATAGGCCAGATCTACCAGTCCAGTCACATGGCTTTCTGCAGAGACCCAAGGAGGAGTGGGGGATGAGAAAAGATAGCTCTTAAACACCTTTCTAGTCCATTGATGTAGGACTGGCTGGAGGGACCAATTGGGCCTCCAGAGTAACTTAGAGCAACCTTAAGAGTGCTCTAATTTATATAGGTTGTGACTGCACCACTGACTATTCCATTAGCACAATGAACGCCAGCTTCCTCTTCAGGCCTTCCCAGATGTATCACCTACAACAATGGATATGGTACTTCTGGCTACATGGAAGAATACGCTTTGGTATTGAGGAAATGCATGATGGCAGGCCAGCCTACATTCTTGTGCTGAAGGGAACTAATACTAGTTCCAGACTCTGGATGGCCTTTACCTATATGTAATAGGGTGGCAAGGTATTCCCTCTGAGATCTCCTTTCCCTCCATTACAGTTTTACTGAACAAGGCATCCGGAATCTATACCATAACAGGAATTGTGACTGTACAGCTCAGGCCTATAGCAGTGATCGCACCATATTAGAGATCTCTGGAACTTATGGGGATAGTAGAATAACCAGATTTTGCCCCCATTGAATTTGTTTATCAGTAGTCAAATATTTCCTATGTAAAAACACACAGTATTTTTCAGGATCCCAAGAATCAGTGTTAGTTTATAGGAAAAGAGAAAATCAGTTCTGGAAAGAAAATATTCTTGTTCACTCACTCTCTTACATACATGCAGAAATAGACCAGATTTTCAAAATACATTCTAAACTTAACTGCCCCAAATTCAGTATTAAGTGTTATAACTTTTCTTATGCCTTGCATCTACAAGCTACTCTTCATCTGTGAACATGTGATCAGTCCTTATATAGACAAAAACAAAGTATTTACAATGTCTTTTTCTCATTTATGCATTTTTCCTTTTGATCAAATACCATCTCCATGTTATTACTTAAAAGTGCAATGTAAGTATTTAAAAAATAATAATTCATAGTGTGAGCTACTGTTACATTTTTTTAAAAAAAAGCAAAACTGAGCCATAATATCTGTGGTCCAGGGCTGGGATATTCTTAGTAGGACATTTGAATAATGGAAAATGGACAGTCTCTGGAAATGATTCAGTACATGTAAGAGAAGAGCCTCTTTTTAGTACATGAATAACAATGGTTAAATACATTATAGCCTGATGGCAGAACAGGAAGAAAATAAATGTATGCTTGTTGTGCAATGACTAATGCTACCCCCCAATCTAAGGATTATGTTAATGGCTCATTTAACGTAAAAATAACAAATTCAGTATTTTAAAATATGTATTAAATGTTCAAACTCTTTAAAAATATTCCCATCTTTCAATGAAGAGAAATGATAATATGTGAAGTGATTATAAACAGTATACATTTATTATAAGGGTATTAAAATTGATGCCATCAAACCATTTGTCTTCCAAGATATCTGAAATACTGTGGTTAAAAAAATAAAGAAGACTTGCTTTCCTATTCTCCAGCAGGCCAAAGCTAGTCCATATTTTAAATGTAGCTATCTTTTCCATAATTGCTTGTAAAAGTGTTTGCGAAAAGCAAATAAGAGGATATGAATTTAAGTGAGTTGATTTTTTATTCAAGTTCATGAATTTTTTTTAAAAAAGCAATCAGTATTCACTCAGCTTTCACACTTTTTCTGAGTGAGAGAGTAATTGAAATATGCACACATCTGTGTGGTTACACCTGGGTGGTTAACCAACATCTTCATTTCCTAATGATATAAAGGATTAAACCTCTTCACAATTATGAAAAAACAGCACCACTTTTCTCACATAATCAACAATTAGTTTGTTCTACCTCTGTAGGAAACAAAAGAGATTACAGATTGTTATCCAATTAACTGTTCCTTATAATTTACATATGTTAAATGTCAAGGTCAGCTGTGGGAACAGCAGTACATAGTATTAAAAGGGAGAAAATGGATCCCAGAAAATTAACATATCCATCTTGGATCTGAAGCCCAACCATAGGAATCATACTGGCCTGAATGAATCCATTTTCTTCCTTACTTTCTTCATTTCCATCCAAATCTACATTATCAGAATTTGAAGCCAGAAGGGACCAGCATGATCATATCATCTAACATCCTACACATTGCAGGCCATAAAACCTATAACAGATCTATAACCGCTGGCTGAGTTACTGAAATACACAAATCATGATTTGAAGACTTCCAGAGAATGTCTAAACTACATCCCTCTTTTGAAAGAGGGATGTAATTTAGGCAGATTGAAAGTGCAAATGAAGCAGGGATTTAAATATCCTGTGCTTCCTTTGCATAATCGTGTCACAGCGTTCTTTCAAAAAAGAGTATTTCGAAAGTGAAACTACTGTCTAGACATGGTTCTTTTGGGAAAAAAACACTTTTTCGAAAGATCCTGTACTCCTCGGAGGATTTTTTTTCCAAAAGAACCACATCTAGATAGCGGTTTCACTTTCGAAATACCCTTTTTCCAAAGAACGCTGTGACATGATTATGCAAATGAAACTTGGGATATTTAAATCCCCGCTTCATTTGCACTTTTGATCTGCCTAATTTACATCCCTCTTTCGAAAGAGAGACGTAGTTTAGACATAGCCCCAGTTACAGAGAATCAACCATTTATCCAGTTCAAACCTCTGAGTGACTTGTGCCCCATATAGCAGAGGAAAGGCCCCCCCAAAAAATCCCAGAATCGCTGCCAATCTGACCTGGAGGAAAATTCCTTCCCAATAACAGGTATGACAATCAGATCATGGGCATATCTGAGAGACCAATGAGAAGGCACTCAGGAAAGAAATCACTATAGTAATTCAAAGCCCTGCATATCCAATGTCCCATCTCTGGCTATTGGAGATATTTTCTACTTGCAGTTGCCAATGGTCCACATACCTCTGTAGGCAATCTCATCTCATTCCCTCAATTGCTAAATACTTTTCTCCCAGATGTGTCCCTAATCCAGAAGGATACACCATGCAGCCAGAAGACAACCCACCATTCTAAATCTCCCATCTACTTCAGAGATGCAGTTTCAACTTCACACATACTTGGCAGTATGTAAACCCAGTCATTTGGGGATAGATTATCAATGGCACAAACAGTACTTAGATACTTGGATCTAAGTCCACAAATGGGACTTAGCCCAAGACAAATGAGTAAGGGGCTCCTTAAACTCGCCAGTAGGACATGCAAAGATGTGAGGGGCTCCTTAAACTCCCCAGTAGGACATGCAAAGAAAGAGGCTTAAGTCCCTCAGTCTCCATCCCAAGATATTTAGTTGCCTAATTCCTGGCAAAGAGAGACACAGCCACTTATTTAGGCTTCTCAGCCATGAACCCTCTCCTGGGTTTGTCTCCTAAGCCTAGTCAGTCCTTTCTCATGAAAAAAGATGGAGGATTGTGAGCACACATCCCAGATTAAGGGATCCTGCAATGACGAGGGCACCAAGCAGCTTGGTGGCAGTCAGAACTTAGGCATTTTTGTACTTACCCACAAGTCCTTGGAGACTCCAGGTGCCTACTGGGTTAGTTGGCAGTTGAGCAAGTTTTGAGGATCTCAGTGGTGCTTAAATTCAACATTGCATGTCAGTGGTGCTAAAATGTTGAATTTAGGCACTAATCATGTAAAGGTGCTTAGGAGCCTAACTCCAATGGATTGTTATAGGCATTAGTCACCTAAGTACCTTTGAGGATCTAGAACATTGTGGATCTAGGATCTAATGCATTTATTTTTGCCTTCAAATATCTACTGTACATAAGGATTCCTAAAACCTGGTGTAATGCTGGCAGACCCCAGAAATTTGAGGGCAGAATCAAACCTGGGACCTCTAGAGCTTAGTGCAAGAGTCTCTACTGCAAGAACTAAAAGCCAGCTGCTTCTCAGCCAAGGCTGTACAGCAAACATATTATTTTCTCTATGGCCTCAGTGCCATTAGCTGGGACAGTGAACCACACCCAGAAGGTGAGTGGGTTACACTGGCAGTCTGACCTATCAAATACAGACTTGTTCATTGAGCTTGCTTCAAACTTTGTGACCTCATTTTTCTCCCCCTGAAATAGAGGACACATAAAAAAAGCATTTTGTAGTACACTGCATCTACACCCTAACAATAGCACCTCAAATTCAACAAAATCTATTCAGTGTAATATAATATTGTCAGAAATTCCAAAATTTCACCTTTGTCAGTAAATGATATGTGTTCTGAGTAGAACTTTACTATTCTATCTAAAATGATAGTAACGGCTGACCTGAAAATATTTTTACTCTTCTTCACTTGGTTCAATCATGCATTGGTTACTTTCATGTCAGCAGATTATTTGATTACACTATGCAAATTAATATCCAATTATCTCTTGTTATTATCTTTTTTTAAAGCACCAAGTCAACCACCAGCAAACATTGCATGGAAGCTGACAAATTCAAAAATATGCTTGAATTGGGAACATGTAAAAACAATGGAAAACGAATCAGAAGTGCTAGGCTATAAGGTAAGTAATTTCTTTGTCTAACGCATCATACATATTGGTTATAATAGAGGCACCACAAATAATGCAAATGCCTCGTGACGATCCAACTTTCCCTAAGAATAATCACTAAATGGGAAATACTGACTTCTTCAGTGTTTGGGATGCATGATGAGCAGTTAAATATAAAAATGAAAATGTGGCTGACATCTGTTCTTATAATTTGTGAATGTATAAATGCATCTTCACACATATCAGAGGATAGACCTCTAAATAACAAAAGAGCCAAGGAGCACTATTTGAATTTTTTTAAAGAAATCTATTATTTTAAAAAGGAAAAGTTAGTGTGAAGCCTGTTTAGTGGTTTTGATCAAGAAGGGATATGTCAATGATTCAGTTCAAGAAAGGAAAGATTCTTCATTCCCTTCATGAAGAATTTAGATACTGACCTTTAGGCAAAACTCTTATCCATTCAACTCTTCAACACGTGTGTATGGATATAAAGGACTTTTGTGGTATTGTTGGTTTACTCAACCCAAGGTTATGCCCAGTTATTTATTTCCCAAGCAAAAAAAAAGTGCAAACTATTTTGAAAAGAGGTGAGCCCACACTATGTTATTAGTTGGTTATGTTATTTGACAAGCTACACACTTTGGGGAACAGACTAAACTGCTGAGCTCTGTTAGGCTCACTCCTATGGCGATTTGCTTCTAGGAATATTTTTCTATTTCAACATTTTAAAATCTCTTTAAGTACTCAGTGCAAAAAAACTATTTTTAAAAAGCCCATTAATACCATTTTTCTGACCACTTCACTCTTCAGTTATCTTTTTAGCATAAAAATCTCAAAAAGCTGTCAAGAGCAAGAAGTCATATACTGCCAGGGCTATGTATGCAAAGAAGAAAGACTCCTTGAAGAAGAAATTATTTGTGCATTCAGGATTTGCATCTAAATGTATCACCAGCTAGCCCACATTCACCAGTGAAATAGAACAAACAATCTGTAAGCTGACACAATGATATCAAAAAAAGTCCACATGAACAATACTAAATGCAGTGAAGTATGTGTAAGGAGAGAGGAAGTTCTACCCGACACTGTCCAACATAATTTATCTGCTTGTGCTTTTTTAACACATACACCTACAGGTGGCTTCATTGTTTTTCAGTTCTACAGATAAGCATTACACGGCAGTCAATTCGTGTATTGGTACTAATGTTGATGGACTTTAGATCAAAAGCAATTGGGAAGACTTTCAAAAGAGCTCAGCATGATGGGTTCTTTGCTGTTTTGAAAACGGGGTCATGAGCGTCACAAGGGGAGAGGCTGAGTGATGAGCATTTATGAAAATAAATCCCTCACTTGGATATCTTAATGAGAGCTGAGTTGTTTTCAAATCTGGCCTCCATTGTGGATGAGAAGCACCAAATTCTGGCCTTATGTCCATCCTCAGTAATTCCACACTAAGTGAAATAGATACATGAATAATACATTTTAAATAATCTTCAGTGAGGGCATGTCTTCATACACCACACCGGAGATCAAAGTTCTGGCATTCAGTTAGGCAGGTCTAGTATAGACCTGTAAATCAAGTGCTGAGGGAAGCTCCGGCTGATGTCTGTACTCTTCCCAGTTGTGAGAAGTAAGGAAAGCTGACAGAAGTGTTCACTTTGCAATGCTGACCTCCCACATTGGAGACAGCGCCAAGCTCAGCTTAAGGTAAGGCAACTCCAGCTACATATTCTATGTAGGTGGCATTGCATACCGTAAACCAACCTTTCGGTGTAGTGTAGACCTGGCCTGAATTCACACTGTAAACGAGGTTTGGATCTATATTGCATGAATACTGTATTGCAGTTGGGACAAGGACTGGCATTGTACATGAAGCACTATACCCAGTATGGCCCCCATACTGAGTCTAAGTTTCTGAAGTAGTCTGTGTTTCTGCAATAAATCTGCAGGGTTCTGAAAATGCAGAATTACATGTGTGTGAGAGATGAGAAATAATGCTCTCTCAAAGACCCTAAAAAATCCAATTACTTCTTTTTTTTTCTAATCCCTTTACATTCAGATTTTGTACAGGCAAAATAGACAAAGCAAAACTCATATATTGGAGACAAATAATACCTCCGCTGAGATTATGGTCCCATTTGAGGAAGATTATCTCATAGAAATAAGAACAGTCAGTGACGGTGGAGATGGCAGCAGTAGTGAGGAAATAAGGATACCAAAAATGTCAAGTAAGTTTTTTTTCTGAATATTATTGTTTAACATGAAGACAGTGCTCTTCTAAAGGGAAGGCGAACTAGATCTTAACCACCATAGATGAGCAATAGCACGGCTTAATGCTGGATAAACCTGAAGCAGTTGCTTGTATAGTTTTATGTTTAATGTAAAAAAAAGGGAAAGCCATTTATACAGTCAGGTTGTGACAACTTTTCAGGGTAACTGAACCTCTGGGCTATGTCTACACGGTGGATTCTTGCGCAAGATTGGCCATTCTGCCGCAGAGCATCCATAGTGCCCACACATTCTTGCACAAGAAGTTTTACAGTAAAGCGAGGGAGGAGAGGGCTTCTTGCACAAGAGCTATGCTCTTTTCTAACAAGTGTAAGCCCTTTTGTGCAAGGGCTCTTGTGCAAGAGGGCAGTATGGATGTGTGGCAGGGGTTTCTTGTGCAAGAATCCCCTATGGCTAAAATGGCCATCAGAGCTTTCTTGTGCAAGAGAGCATCCACACTGCCATGGATGCTCTTGCGCAAAAGCACATTGCAGTGTAGACCTGTTCTTGTGCAAGAGTTCTTGCACAAGAACCTGCCAGTGTAGACATAGCCCTGCAGTGGCCCAGAGAGTGGGATCAACACCCAGTTTGGAAAAAAAATGGTCACAGGGTATGATCAATAGGAATTATGTTGTCCCAATTTTGTGGTAATCGACTGGGGCAGGGTGTCGCATTTCCAATGCTTTCCTCCAAAATTATCTTCAAAGAAGGTGCCAGCTATCAGGAAAGGTTCCTCCTTTCTCTTGTTGAGATGCACTTATGTCACTTTATTTCTGTAATTCCTGGGCAATGCTGCTGTAAAAATATACATGAGCCCATTAAAGAAAACGGAGCACCATGGTCCTAATTTTGTGAAGTGCTAGCATCAGTGGCACTGAGGATATGCTACACTTTGCATGATTGGATTATGAATTATTGTAATTCATAACATTTGTGTATGCATTTTTGTTGACAAATATGAATGATTCTGAATTCTTTGAAAAATAGATCTGACACAAAGTACTCATGCATACTTTCCTTAAGTGGTTTTATTTTTGTATTTTTATAGGTTTAAACTCCAGAGGAACAAAATCATTTGAGTTGGTAGTCCATGTGGTAACAAATGGGATTATGATTCTGAGTTGCATTCTTACGTTCTCAGCTCTTTGATGATTAAAGCCAGGGACAATCATAGACTTTTGAAAGTAAATCAGCTGTAGATTTTATCTTGATACTTCAGTCACAGCCAACATTCCCGAAGACTATATTATCGCAGGGTGGGAATATACACTGTACATTATTAAGAATGTAAATATTACATTAATTAAGATCTATTAAAGTCTGAGGATAAATATATATAAATTAATGGAGTGGTGCCAAAATATAGATGTGTGATTGTAACAAGTGACCACTATTATATTTTGCTAACAGTGAGTTATGATTCAAATCCAGGTTAATTGTATGAAAAACATAAATGACTTCAGTCAACTCATAAATTGTGAATTGATAACAAAGAGGGAATAGGTTTGCAGTTGTTTGTGAAGTGGATATTTATTCTATGTTCCTCATTTTAATATATAAAAAGAATAATAATGATACTTTGCAATTTATTGAAAAATATTTGTTTACTTGTTGCACCTTTTTGCATCAGGTTATCATCCATTACGATGTCATGAGACAGGAATTGGCATGCAATGTAATCTTTTGACCTTTACCAAATTATTTTCTCTGAAAAAGGAAATAGTCAACTTCTTGTATAAAAGGAATTAGAATCCAGTCCAAAACCCACTGAATTCAGTTAAAACAATCCCACTGACTTCAATCACATAACCAGTAGATCAAGCCCTTAATGAGACAATAATTCTTATGCTACAGCCTTCACATTCAAAAATAATGTTTTTTTTTCATGCAATGAAACTATTCTGGTCAATAAATCAAGCATTTTAGAGCTGGCTAAACATTTAAGTTAATATAAGAAACATTTTCTCAACTGGTCTCGAAAATATTGGATGTACTATATTTCTTATTTGAAACTGCATGTAATTTTGTTTTACTTTCTTAAATGTCTGCTTCCATTCTTTTTTTCTAATAAATAAATAACTGAATAAGCCAATCATATGGTTACTTAAATATTCAAGAGTGTGTTTTCATCTTGCTGCTTTGGGATATGCTTTGTGTACATAATTTTCTTTAGTGTTAATAGAATTCACAAACATACAGCTTGTGAGATGAAAAGTTGATGTGTGACCTTAGAAAACTCGTAGCACACTTTCACTATATCATTTTATACCAGTACTACACCATTGAATAAAATGCAACAGTTGAAGGAATTAATGATGAATCTCAGGAGAGTTTTTCTCTGATATCAATAAACTATACAATGGTTTGTTGGAAAGTTCTGCATATTGATTTCACATAAACAATCTCAAACGTGGGGAAAAAATCTGAAATGTTTTGTGCTGAACCATGTAATATCAGGATATTCACATTTATGTGATCATCTCTGCCTGTACATAGTGGAAGGAAAAACTATGTAGCACTTTAAAGACTAAAAAGATGTTTTAATAGGTGATGAGCTTTCGTGGGCCAGACCCACTTCCTGGCCCACGAAAGCTCATCACCTATTAAACCATCTTGTTAGTCTTTAAAATGCTACATAGTCTGATCTTGCTAAAACAAAAGGAAAAACTAACATGGCTACCTCTCTATTACTGTACATAGTGGAGGAAATCTTGGCCCTGAGAAAGTCAGTAGCAAAACTGACTTCAATGGGGCAGAATATCACCTGACGCATATTACATAACTGGCTTAATTTTAAGTTCCCTTAAGGAGATCTGACCAGAAGATACTCAAATCATGTGGTGGGAAAATAGTGTCCAATGGCTTTTCTGTTTTGTAAACATGACCTTTAATTAATTCAGCAGGACTGTTAGTTATAATTGTCTCTCTGAAGTATACAGTATAGATTTTACCAATCTTCATAAAGAAAAATCTCACTCTTCCCTTTTGTGTTTGGTTTCCACTGTTTTCTCAAATTTACCAGATCAATGATGCTCTATCAGATCTCATTAAAATCCTTTGTCACTAAAAAAAAGTATACTAGTCTTGTGACAGATTCAATCACTATGTATTAACTGGTATTTATCTAGTCACTATATAAAGCTGTGTATCCATCCTCAGACAGGAGTTTGAGGAGGAAGGAAAGAAGCAATGTTTTATATTTATACTACAAGATAATGAAAATAATCTTATTAAGTTTTTCTAATTATTAGTCAAACTTGGCCCTGTAGTAAGTGATTGAAATAGATTTGTTTGGCTTAAAATATGAATCAACACTGGTTGATTATAACTTGAAGCTTGATGAACACGAATATCAATGGACTGGCTCTCTTACATTAAGGTGATGGGCCCAGAAATCTCCTCAGCCTCTCAGACAAGTTTATATTCCCACTCCACTACTGAAAACTATGTAAGGTGCAAGCTCGGCATAATGACCAGTGCTGTGTCCACTTTCCTTTTAAAAAAAATGAATATGTAGAAAATATTTACCAATATCCATTCTTTCCAGGAAACATAGATACATTTTCTGAATGTTCCTGCTGATGATTATTGTGTAAATCATTCCCCCTTCACAAAAGGCCCAGAGGGAAGAGACATCTGTTTGCATGCTAAGGCAAGGTCCCACTTTTCCCGAGATCGACGCTCCAGAGATTGATCTTCCAGGATTTGATTTAGGGGGTCTAGTAAGGAATTACTAAATCAAATACTGGTGGCACCCCCCATTAATTCTGGTACTTCATGGGGTCACGAGAAGGGAAGTTGACAGGAGAGTTTCTTCCGTTGACCCACTGCAGTGGGGATGCCACAGAAATTCAATTTAAGGTAAGTAGACTCCAGCTGTGCTATTCTAGTAGCTGGAGTTGCATATCTTAGGATGACTTTTTCATTGTGTAGACCTGGCCAAAGGAACAGAGGAATAAAAACAGGTTCTTAATAAAATTAGTATTTATTTTGAACAGGTTACATTTTTTACAGTTCAAACCACCATACTCACCAAGACGCATCAAAGGCCTCATGAATAGCAGCACTAGTGCTTCCTATAACACATGTGAGCTCAGGTGGAGTAGGCGACTAATCATTCTGCAGACTAGTCACCTGTAGCATACAGAACTCTGCTGAGATTTAAAAAAAAAACCTGCTGTCAATTGTGTTTCATTGTGAGCCATTTCATGAATATGTATATTGGCAGAAATCTACTGAGGTAGAAATTAGAAACCACTGGAAATTGTATTACAGGTTGAATCTCTCTAGTCTGGTGCTTTTTGGTCCGTCATGATTTTTGTTAGCTTGATTTCCACTTATCAGTGTGGCGAAGTTTCCTGCAGTTCCATATTGTGTGTTTACAGCTACCAGTCCTGGCTCTTATTGTTCTGTGCTGTTACTTAGCTTTAATTTATCCCGAACTGTCTACTAAGAGCCCAGTAAGCAGTGGAAGTGTTGGTAATGATGTTAGACAATATTGACCTCCTGCGGTTTGGCAAATTCTCTGTTTCAGCACAGGTCAGGTCCTGATGGTGCCAAACTTGAGAGTTTCAACCTGTATCATTATTTGAGGGCACACCTCCACATTCATAAATTAGTATGAATTTGCAAAAAAAAAAACAAAAAACAAAAACAAACCCTCATTAAATTATACTGGCCCAAAGAGGAACTTCCTATCATGAACACACTTTCAAGAGTAAGTGAAAAGAAGGAACTGCAGGGAAAGGAGTTTGTAATGAATACAATGAAATGCAGAAAAATCACATGATATTCCTGGCCACACTTCCTGGAAGACCTGCATATCTGAACTAAATAAAAAAAAACCCTCCTTTTTTTAAAAAAGGGGGCTAATACTCAGTTTCTTTGAAAATTGAGCTGTTAGAGAACCCCCTGAGGAGTAATGTAATTGCTTATTACCATACACTGTAAGTCATAGTTTGTTAGGAAATGATAACGTACCTCAATTCATATATAGTTTATTTCAGGAACTCTGATATATTACTAAATACAATCCATTACTAAATACAATTAAAAGGATTAACATAAAAGTCACTGCAAATAGCAAAGAATTTACTAAGATATCCTTAATTAAGTTTAAGGGACTCATAGTTAAGATAGTTTACAATATTTTATTACACTTTCTAGTGTGTTAGCAGGATCACCATTTTGCAAATGTATGGGCAGAATCACAATGTCTAAACTGTTCCTTGAGACAAAGGAATTGACTTTAAAGTAGTTAAAATAAGTAGAATTGGCAATTCCATATCAGAAACTTTTGCTGTTTCAGAATTTGTTTTTGTTCCACATTGGCATGAAAAGAAATAAATTTGAAATGTGTTTTATGAAAATGGAATTGTGTTGAAATGACCATTTTCAGACAAAATTGAGATTTGTCTTTGTGTGTGTGTATGCATACGTGTGCACATACATGTGTGAAGGTATGTGCCCTAAATACCAAGCTGCATGGAAATCTGTCTCTCTTTTCCAATGTAAATGATGTCAAAACCAATACACCCCCATTAAATGTATCAGCTTTGATGAAGCAGTATATTGCAGCCAAATGAAAATTTTCAGAGAGTGTTCCAGCCACCTCCACAAGAAACTGATATGCCAGGAAATTTTAATGGAGGATAGAGAACAAGAAAAATGTCAAACAGTAACCCCATGTCAAGTGGGAGAGAATGGTAAATTTCAAACAGAAATTTGTTTCCAGTGTACTTAATTAATATCTATTTAATCCACAACATGCAATAGATAGTTGTGTTGGAGAAAAAGAAGATATTTAAACAAAAGTAAGACAGACACTGTCTCTATTTTTTGCAGACATCCTAAATGCTGCTGATGGAGGTAACACAAGCGGCTCAGTCTCTGGCACTGAAAAATTACAGGCTTAAGGTGAACTATCCACTTCAGAAGCCAAACCAACCACAGAATTGTTATGAGAACATAAAAGTTTTCCATCTCTTTTGGTGTGTTTCATTGATCACCTGTGCTTGTTAGTGACTGCTAATTGTATTGAAACTAAGTGTTGTTTGCATATGATTTAACAAAAAGAAGAGGTAACAATAAACCCTGGACTTAATAGACAATGATCACTGGCATGTGACAATGGTATAGCCTTTTGTCATCTGGACTTGTGTCATTTGATTGGAACTGGAGTTGGAAATAAAGATCAATCTCGTACCAGCACACTTATTAATCACACCTTTTTTACATTGGTAATGCACAGAGAGAAGATGTGCCATGACAGGACACAGGACGGTTTGGGGTTTTGTGGGTTTTTTAGATGTTTCCATAGCTTATAAACCTCAGTGTTGTATGTGGTTTGATTTGGTGTGTCAATGTGTTGTAAATAGAGCATGAAAGATCATCTTGTCGTGTTTTCTCTTTCTGTGCTACACTCTGTCTATGCTGCAGAATTGTTTTTGTTGTTTGAACTCCTTTCTCTCTCGCTTTTGGGAATCAAATGAGCATAAGAGATTCCTGACACCTGGGACTCAGTTAGGTTGCCTTAACAACAATTGGCCAAACAAGACAGAACTAATTGTCTTGGTTTAACTCTCAGCAAACCTAACCTTGCCTCTGAATAAAACACAGTTTGGGGCCAATCAGGACCAGGGTAGCAAGATAAATACAGCTTTCTTGTCTTTTAGAGTAGAGTAATTCAAACATTGGAAGCTTTAATTTCTTACTTCCAAATGCTGGACTGATAAAGTATATATGCTGGAGAATTACAGATGGGAAAAATAAATTCTGGGGATCCTGAATTATTTTACATTGAGGAGGGTTGCTTTGTATTTGGTACAAATCCTTTTGCAGCTCCAGGGAAGACAACTAAAACTTGTATTCCACCCTTGAAAGACGGAGACAGTACTTGTGATTTCCCTCTCCCCCAATGTAATCTAGTACATGGGAAATCATTGTGGTCTAGATACAGAACCAAGATTTATACTACAGGTATTTATTATCTTTGTGCTTTCTGTAATATATTAATTGCACAAAGGTGTTTTGTTTAGTGTATTCATTTTAAAAATCCATGTAAACTGCAGCAGAACACTTTGCCAAAAATAATTGGCTCACCCCTGGCCTCCAGGCTAAGTTCAAATTTCTTGGTCAAGATATAGTCGAGGCCTACACTCCAGAAAAAACTCATACAAAAATAACAATAAAGATCATAATAAGTAAAAAAGATTTTGGAGTCTGTTCAAAAGTGTTTGGCAATCTGGATTTGGCCTGAGGTCTGCCTATTGACTACAGCAACTCCTCTTCAAATATTTACCCATAGCATTTCTTCTAATTTCAACCTTTCTCTTAATGCTGTTGTCTCTCTATTTTCCTTGAAGACTTTCTGGGAGACAAGGGGCATATCTATACTGACCGCAAGATTGACGCTCCAGAAGCCTATCTGCTAGCATTCAATTTAGCAGGTCTAGTATAGACCAGTAAATTAAACACTGAGAGCAGCTCTCACTGCTGTCTCGTACTCCTACTTTTGTGAAGAGTATGGGAAGCCAAATGGAGTATTTGCTCCCATTGGCCTTCCTCTGTGTGGATGCCGCCAAGGCTTGGCTTAAGATAAGCTGTCTCCAGCTATTTTGTGTAGCTGGAGTTGTGTATCTTAAGCCGATCTTCTGGTCTAGTATAGACCAGGCCAATGAGTATTTGTAATAAGAAAAGAATGAATAATAACAAATTATTTCTTCTAAATCAAAGAAATTCATCAGGATTATCCAAAGCTTGCCTCGTCACCCCATTTAAGGTCCGAAATACCCTCTTGAGATGGAGAACCTCACATATTTTCAAGTGTTTCACCTGGCAACCCTTGCTGTTATAGCAACTGTGAATGATCTTTCAAAAAAGGAACAGATGGCCTAAGAGCAAGATGGTCCAGATTCTCCTCCCCGATTGGTGCAAATCTGAAGTAATTCCATCATCATCACTGAAGGAATTTCAAAACTGAGATTAATTATAAAAAAGACTATTTGTGTTAAGACCACCCAACCTACTAACGGGGTTAAACATCAAAAAAGTTTATTGTCTTTTTCAAAATGAAGCTGCTGTCTCATTGTTACAGTTGGATTTAACCTTGCAAGCACATGCTGGGATGCTGCCACTCTTCTGTGTTGTGGAGAGCTCACACTCAGTGCCAACTTCCAAAGCAGATATCTGACTGCATGCCCATCCCCACAAGCCATCTGAACATTGTTTAGAGTTGCTTCATATTTGATAACAGATGACATTTAAAAATAGAGACATGCAAAACTATTTTCAGCTAATTTGAATAGTCGAGTGAGTGCCCTATCTGTCAATTTATGGGCACAGCAGGTAGGTTACAGTTCACGTGGCACCTTTCCATGCTAATAGCAATTTCAGATTTTTACACTCTGAATTTGTTAGCATCTACCACAGGCAAAGCAATAACAGGGATGGAAGGCTGAGCATCCTTATGTTGTCTTGTGAGATTCTGTCATGAAACAAAAGCACAGCTCTATTGCAGAATGCCATTCTGCAAGTGTGCTTCTGGAAGTTCCCATATTAATTACCTCTCAATAATCAAACATCTAACTTCCTCAGTTCACAAAGAAATAATGTTTGTACTTATGAAGGCTCTAAATGTTACATTGGTTCTTTGTGGGTTGTGGGACATTATGGCTAGGTCTAGACTGCAACATTTTTGCAGAAAAAGCTTCGCAAAATGCGCTCTGCATTTTGTGTACCTTTTTCCGCTTTTTTTTGGAAGAGGCTTTTCTGCCATTTGGCCCTCTCTAGATGGGGCTAAATGGTGGAAAAGCCTCCTCTTTTGGTCGAGCCCTTATGCCTCATGCAACGAGGTATACAGAGCTCCCTGAAAGAGCACATTTGCTCTTCCATAAAAAAAGCGGAAGAGCAAACGTCTTCCTTGGACGTGCTGGGGTTTTTGCGGGATACTTCCGGTATCCCGCAAAAACCCTCAGTCTAGACATAGCCTATAACTCAAAGATTCTGCAACCAGCAGCAGCCTTTACAGAGGCAAAATTCCCAACTGGCCCTGATCCTGCAAACACTTACACATATGCTTAAATGTTAAAACGGCTTGGCTACGTCTACATTGGCGCTGTTTTGCACCAAAGCTATGGAAATGAGGCTTAGCGTTAGAATATCGGCGAGCCTCATTTGCATAGCTAATGATCCGCCATTTTTGCGGACCAGGCTCTTGCGCAAGATGGGGCTGTCTACACTGGCCCGTCTTGCGCAAGAAAAACCCTTTTGCGCAAAGCCGTTATGCCCGAAAATGATCGGCATAACGTCTTTGCGCAAAAGGGTTTTTCTTGCGCAAGACGGGCCAGTGTAGACAGCCCCGTCTTGTGCAAGAGCCTGGTCCGCAAAAATGGCGGATCATTAGCTATGCAAATGAAGCTCGGCGATATTCTAACGCTAAGCCTCATTTGCATAGCTTTGGCGCAAAACAGCGCCAATGTAGACACAGCCCTTGTGAATACATTTATTATGCATTCATTATTTGGATCCTGGTAGTGCCTAGGAAGCACAATCATTGGCCTGGACAATCCATTATTGCTAGGTGCTGTACAAACACAAGATAAAAGATGGTCCCTGCTCCAAAGAGTGCACAATTTAAGTTGGAGACAAGAGGAAACAGGTGTGAGCACAAGGAAACAGCGAGACAATATTGACCAGAGTAATCTCCGCACTCTAGCTGCTTAACTGTTTTCACATATTTTTATCAAGTATCATATCAAAGAAGAGTTTAAAGGAGAGATTTGAAGGAGGACAATTAAATAGTTTTGTTATTTTTAGGAGTTACTAAGTATGAGAGGCAACCTGGAAAAAAGCATAAAAGTGTGTGCATGTTTGTGTGTGTCCATGTATCTCTCTATTGAATCTGTATCTAGAGATATAAATATGTTAAAGATGTGCAAATGTATATGTCAGACATGAGTGTTTTATGAGAGAGCTTCTCTTGCCCTATATTGCCACACCCCATCTCCTTTAAGTAGGCTTATTGTACAAACATATGCTTGTAAAATGAACAACAAAAGTCCCCTTAGCTCACTCTTTGTCCACAGTCTCCTCTTCCAGGGTTCCTTGGTAATCTTGCTTCTTGCAGCTTTTCAGTCCCAGACAGTTCCCTTCTCTTATGACAGTGGTCTGAATACTGCTGGAATACTGTAATCAGCTCTTGTGCCTGCAATTCATGAAGGATGTTGACAGATTGGTTCAGTGAAGAGCCCCAAGAATGATTACACAATTAAAAAACATGCCTTATAGTGACGGAACTCCTTAAGCCCATCTTTTTAGCTCTACAAAGAGGAAGTGAAGGTGTGACTTGATTAAAGTCTTTAATCATCTACCTCGGGAACAAATATTTAATAATGGTCCCTTCAGTTTAGCAGAGGAAAATATAATAATCCAGGGGCTGGATGTTGAAACAAGACAAATTCAGACCGGAAACAAGATGTACATTTTTAACAGTGAAAATGATTAACTATTGGAACAGCTTCCCTGGAGTCATGGTGGAGTTTACATAACTGACAAATTTTGAATCAAGACTAGATGGTTTTCTAGAATATAGCTTCTTGATTACAAAGGTCCCTTCTGTCTTGGAATCTATTAATCTTATTCAGCCTGCTCTATTACTCTTTGGAATAACAGCTCCTGGGCATCCTTTGTGGGAAGGAGGCACCCTGGCCCTTCCTCCAAGGCCTCACTGCCTGAGTGGGATTAGATTCTCTCATTTAAAGCACATCTTGTCCCATTAACTCCTCCTCTAACAGGCTTTTAGGGTACATCTAGACTACAGGCTTTTGTCGACAGAAGTTTTGTCGACAGTATCTGTTCTACATCCAGTTCTGTCGACAAAGCAAGGTGCTTTGTCGACATGACAGTGTAGACGCAAAGGACAGTGTAGATGCAATAACACCTTCTGTCGACAAAAGGCATTATTCCTCGTAGAATGAGGTTTACAGCCGTCGACAAAACTGCTGAGTTCTTATAGCCCAGACCCTTGGATTGGCTTCACTGGTCACAGCTACTCTGACACAGGGCAGTGGACAAAACCTGCTTGAAAAGGGATTACTGACACCAATAAGGATTTTGTTTATATAAGAGTTTGAATTTCATTCCACCAGTAAACAATCCTTCTAGAGTCTGGGGCCAGATCTTATGAGCCTGCTGTCTTACTACCGCTTGTGCAAATATAACGTTACCTAATAATCCCGGCATTGAGTTAAATCATTTGTATTTGAATGAGGTTTCTTTTGCCAGTACCAAACATTCAAAAAAGAATGAGTCCGTTTTCCCAAAATCATGATAATGTCTTATAAAGAACCTAGAATTATGATTTTAAAAATCATACAATTTTTATTTGCCATCTGGTATTTGAGTCTTTAGAGTTTGCATTTGCAAGCTTTTCTCTACTACCATGAAAAACACATATTCTTGCATACAAAATAAAAGATTTTCATACCATGATAGAGCTTCATGGAAAACTTTATAGAAAACACCAAGTATCACAAGAGATATGTTAATATCAGGTAACCTGGCATCACCTGTCTTTTAGAAATACACCTAATCTTGATTTAAAGACGATAAGCAATGGAGACATTTTTACTTCTATAGGTAAGCTGTTGCATTCGTGTACCGCCCTCACTGTTACAAATTTCCCTCTCATGCCGATGATATCACAGCCAGAAGAGAATCCATTTCACTCTCTCATGCATGTACCCTTGTGTAGTGTTACCAGGAGCATACCATAATGAAAAAAAAATTGTTATCTTTTGGTCACAGGTAAGCAGATATTAGTTACAGTAGGAGCTGGTCAGAATTTCTCTGAGGGAGTGGTTTTCCATCAGAGAATGAAGATTAGTTGAAAATGAAACATTTCACGGGGACAGCTTGATATACAGTGTTGTTCCTTAGCATTGTTGCTTGCACTCTCTCTCTCCTTTTTGAAGACATTTTTTTAAATGTAGGCATTTTTTTCCTAGCTATGCTTTGCTATTCGCATTCTAGCCTCAAACATTTACCTAATCCACCAACCCCCTTTTCATGCAATTAGTCCCATTGTTTGTTTGAGGAAATGTTCACAAAGTTCATCCATTACTCATGTGAGTGGGTCCATAAAAGTGTGGACCTTCTGCAAAGGCAATGGGGCTACCCATGTGAGGACAGGTACATGTGTATTAAACTCCCCTAAAAAAACCTGGAAGCCAAGATGCAATTGTGTCCCTTTAGATCACATTTCTGGCCTGGGACTGCTCCATAGGGCTGTAACTAAGGCACAGTCTAGCTCAGGAGTGGGTAAAAGGGCCTCCACAGGCTGGATCCAGCCCGCCAAGTGGGTTATTCCAGACCGTGGAGGCCCTGCTGCTCCCCTGCCACTAGTCCAATTAGGGCCCAGGGGCAGGGAGAGGCGCACAGTTTCCTCCATCTTGCCAGGAGCACATGGTGCTTAGAAGTGCCATGTGCTCCTGGCAGGGCAGAAGGAGACTTTGCACACTTCCCCACCCCCCAAGCCTTGATTGGTCTGGGGGCAGAAGGGGAAGCGCACAAAGTCTCCTCCAACTGCCAAGGGCATGGGTGCCTAAAGGGAACCTCGGGGGGGGAGGGCAAAGGCCAATCATGGTCTGTGCATGGGGAATCAGGGAAGTATCCTGCCCTCTCCCCCTTCTGCTTGAGGCCCTACTCCTTCCGGTGTGGCCTGAGATCACTTCAAAAATTTCTGAAGTGGCCCCCAGCAAAAAATGTTTGTCCTGATCTGGCTCAATATAATTATATTATAACTATTTATAATTTTATAGAACTCTTTGATTGGACAGTAGCAACTAGCAGACTGTTGGGATTGTACAGATAAATAATGATTGTTTATGATAATCTAAATATGTCAGCAGGACACAGGCTTTTGGTGTCATACAACTGGATTAAATTATATTCATTGATACATTTCACCTGGTCTTAACAAAATATATTAATATCTTGCCTGAAGAAACTTTTATAGAGTAAAAGAAATTGAAATTGACCATGCTCATTGCTTTAGTCTGCCATTGATAGCATTCTGCATTGTATTTGTGTGGTAAGTATGTTATTTATAGTGTGTATGGGCAGTGCATGGGAAGGAGATTAAAGCTAATCTACATATGCCTCAAAACTAACACTTTACTTTTATTTTCAAAAAGTACGATAATATGGAAGAGGCACAGGAAGGCAGAAAGCCTGATGGGAGTGAGAATGTAGAAATGGAAATTACCACATCTGTGGTTGAAGAAAATCTTAAAGGGGAGCAAATAATTTCCCAGAATACTAAAAGAATTGGCACATGAGCTCATTAACGGATTTTTAATACAGCTTTCAACTTGGGGTAGGGTCATATGACTGATGAATAGCTAGTGTCTTCCTTATAGTAAAGAAAGAGCAAAAAGTGACCCAGGCAATTACAGCCCTGTTAGTCTGACCTCAATAGTATGCAAGGCTTTAAAAGAAATTGTGCAGAATAGAATAGTTAAATTTATGGAAATAAACAATAAAAGGGATGCAATGCAACATGAAGACTCATCTGATTTTCTTCTTTTGAGAAAAATAACTGATTTTTTAGGTGCTGGAGATGCAGCAGATGTAAAATACTTGGGGTGCGTCTAGACTGGCAAGATTTTGCGCAAAAGCAGTCGCTTTTGCGCAAAAACTTGCCAGCTGTCTACACTGGTCGCTTGAATTTGCGCAAGAGCACTGACGTTCTAATGTAAGAATTCAGTGCTTCTTGCGCAAATACTTTGACACTCCCGCTCAGGGATAAGCCCTCTTGCACAAGAATACTTGTGCAAGAGGGCCAGTGTAGCCAGGTACCTTAATTGTTTGAGCAAGAAAGCACATTGGCTAAAATGGCCATCGGAGCGTTCTTGTGCAAAAGTGCATTTATACTGGGCATGGATACTTTTGCGCAAAAGCACATTTTGTGCAAAAGCATCCATGCCAATCTAGATGCTCTTATGAGGAAATACTTTTAACAGAAAAACTTTTCTGTTAGAAGTATTTGCGCCAAATCATGCCAGTCTAGATGCAGCCTTGAAGTATATAAAGCATTTGACAGTGTACTAGGTAGGAAATGTAATTAGAGAAGATGGGATTAGTATAAAATTATGAGCTATATAAGGATTGGCCTGAAAGGAGAAAGGCAAAATGTTGTGCCGAAATGTGAATTATAGGACTGGGGAGTGGTTACTGGTGGAGTTTCTGAAGGACTGATCTTGGAACCAA
>JANRFK010004440.1:34653947-34680741 GCA_030068395.1 Apalone spinifera | reverse complement strand
TAAATCCCCGCTTCATTTGCAATTGCGACTGGCCTCCTTTGAATGCCTTTGGCGGCAAAGGGGGCTAGTCTAGACACAGCCTTTAAGACTTTTTAATCACTTTTAGATGTGATTTGTTTACTGTGTATCATTCCAATTTCTTAATCAAAATGATGTGATACAATGTCAAATATCATATTGAAATATAAGTGCCTTATGTCAACACTATTATCTCTGTCAACCAAAATTGTAGATAAGGTGTTGTGATGTCTTGAGTCCTTTCAAGTGCCACATGATATGTTGAGATGTCACTGAATCAGCCTAGCTTGGGTCCCCTTTATTTGATGTTGCTGGGCTAGGATCACAAGCTTCTACCAGCTAAGCATGTAGGCAGGGCCATTCCCAGCTACACAGAAATGAACTAAATGCCTTGTTTTCTTCCCCACCTCATATAGGGTTTCTGCGAGATGGGAATCCTTTGTTCAATTCCTCCACCTCCCAGTGGAAAAATTCAGCAGTCCAAAATAGAGTTTAATATCACAGCATCCATGAGTCTTTTCAAAATCGATTGTCCTGTCTGGACTTTCCACAGTTGTACCAGAATTGTTAGCAGTGGGCATCATTCAAAGTAGCATAGTTGGAATACAGATACATAATCAATATTCCTAATTTTGGAAACAAAAATGTGCATGCATACAAACAGGAGCATCATATTCAGGAATTCAGACTCTTTCCAATAATGCCTTACATGAGTTATCTTGCATAAAGCATATCTTTGGTTATTCATATCCTAAGAACATTTTCATAAAGAAAATGGAGTGTAACATTACAGATGTGCCTTGTTCTAATTAGTTGTAGCTAGATGAGCAAAGGATTTGTATGTCCCATCATGCTTTAGTCATCATTCCAGAGGACATATGTCCATGATGCTGATGTGTTCTGCTCAATAATGATCCAAAACAGTAAGGCCCAATGTATGTTCATTTTCATCATCTAAGTCAGATGCCACCAGCAGAAGGTTGCTTTTCTTTTCTTTTGCTTCAGGTTCTGCAGATTCCTCATTGGAGCATTGCTCTTTTAAGAGTTCTGAAAGAGTGCTCTACAATTCCTCCCTCTAAGATGTTGGAAGGCATGTCATATTCTTAAAGCTATAGCTGTCCTTCAATATCTTCTTTGGTACCTTCTTTGTATTTTTCAAAGTGAAAATGTTTTTAAATGAACTTGTGCTAGTTCAACATTCAAGACTGCTATATCATGAAATATATGGCAGATCTGGGTAAAATAGGAAACATACAATTCTCCCCCCAAAGAATTCAATCACAAATTTCATTAACACATTATTTATAACAAACATCATCAACATTGAAGTATATCCTCTGGATTAGTGGCTGAGGCATGAAGGGACATATGAATATTTAGCATATCTGGCACATAAATACCTTCTAATGCCAGCTACAAAAATGCCATGCGAACACCTGTTCTCACTTTCAGGTGACATTGTAAATAAGAAGCAGGCAGTGTTATCTCCCATAATTGTAAACAAATTTCAGTCATGATTAATTTTTTTTAGATAGTCGCATGAGTTAACTGTGATTAATCAACAGCTTTAATCACGTTAGTCATCATGTGTTTTCTAACATGAGAGAAAACATCTTGTTCCCAAATGAAGACATACCCAGAATTCTATCAAATAGATATCATGGAGTTTGGCTTGCTTGTACAGCATTCAACAAGATGCCTTTGCATGGATAAAAAGAAATTTATCCCACAGTAAAGTGAAATACAGCAACTGTTTAGCCGTGCATCACAACACTACATAACAATTTAGAGCATGAAGTGACAAATGGTAGTATGTAACTAATCTGGAATATGTCCAGGACAAAGGCATTTTAGAATCCCAGCTCTTGAAAAAGGTCTTTTTAAGTATAATTAACTTACATTTCAAAATAGAAAGCCATTTCAAATGCATAAGAAAGGAATTTTGCATTTTGAAAATGTCAAGCTGGATCATTTTGACAATTTCAAAACTTGTTTTTACTTTTTTAATTAAGAAATTCATTAAAACAAACCATTTCCCACAAAGAGTTTCAGTTTTGTAAAAAAAACTTTTGGCTGAATAATTCCCAACTAGCTATACTTCTGAGTACTTCTGCCCCCAAACAGAGATATTTCTATCAAACAATACCCAGTGAAATCCTCTGCCTCCATTGGTCAGTTTGGGAGTGTCTACTCAGCAAAGTTATTTTTGGATAACGGCTATTATTCTGAAATAACTATGTGAGCATCTACACAGCAATTCCGTTATTTAAAAATAATTTCGAAATAACAGACAGCTTATTTAGACTTCTGTAAACCTCATTCTACGAACAGTAATGCTTATTCCAAAATAGCTATTCAGGATAAATGTAAGAAGCAACTAAGCTCAGTAGATAGCTGAAATAACCGGAGGCAACACTCAAAACACAGGCCTCATTCAAGACATATTTTCCCAATGGATAACACAGGTATAAATCAGGTCTCACACAAATAAAATAAAGTGTACATTCATTGTGTTAGAATGGCTGGTGTTACCATCTCTTTTAAAGAAGCTCTTGAAAAAGCATCCAAGTGCTAGATAGCATATTGAATTCCATTTTTTATCCTAGTGGAGTATATTAATGGAAAGAAAGCTATATCCTAACATTATAACTCTTTCATCTGATATTATCATTATGTGCATTTCACATTATCACTAATTTTATATTCCGTGTATCAGGGCCATTAATTCACATTTAGTTTCCTGCTGAATAAGCCAGATCACTTAAGAAAATAAATGTCTCTATTTCTTTTTATAGGGTGAAGTTAATTTACAGTTCCAGACTAAGAGAACAAAAAATGAGAATTAAAACCATGCTCGCTACATGAAGTTTCCCAAGATTAGCATTCATGCATGTTGTAAACACATAAAGTGTCTTAAATAACATTTGTGATTTGTCTTTAGCTAAAGGCATTTTTCCTTAACTCATTTTGATCTATTTAGCAGCTATGACTTTAAGCTTTCCTTGTAGCATTGAAAGACTATACACTGAGGTTACCGAATTAAAAGAAAATTATTATTTACTTTAATGGTTTGTAATGCAAAGTATGTTTCTGTTGGCTAAAAAAAATGGGTAGGAGAACTCTTTCAGGATGGCATTAAGGAGTTTCATTCTGGTCTTGTGTTATAAATAACGAGCTTGTCACCTTCTGAATTTCTGAAGCAGCAATGTATCATGTTAAGTAGGACACAAACTGACTAAAGATCTCAGGTCAACACAGTTAAGAAATCAAAATCTTGGTAAGGAGAGAGGAATTCAATAAAAATTCAAAAAAACAACATTCTGTCCATATCCATCTTCCTTTGGAAATTAATGAGCTAGCACATCCAGAAGACAGAGATCAAGGATAAGGATGGAGTGGGTTATGTTCCCTATCTGGAGTCTGTTTCCATTGAAGTCACTAAAATTTATGTCACTGACGTCAGTGGAGAGGAGACTCTGTTTCCTGTGATAGTGCAATTCATACCAGTGAAGAGGGCCAGCTCAAAACCTATACACTACTTAAGACCCACTTAAGCATTCAAAATAACACATAGGTAGGACTTAAGTTCTTCATCTGCACAACAGTGAATTTCATGCTTATTTGCCTTCCACCCATGAAGTTCTTCTAAGAACTCCATAGGGCCAGACCCTACAATTCCATAGAGCTTATTGACTCTTGCAATTCCATTGCAAGTTAGTCAGACACAGTTATGAGGGTTTTCTCTAAATAATAAATTTGAGGTTCTTTTTATTTGTTCTTATGTTAACGATCTTAGGACTGATTTAGCTTACATGTGAAAGAAATAGGCCACAGATAAAGGAATATCTGGTGGAATGAGATGGTGATAGGCATCTATCTAGGTATTTAAATAAGGTTCACAGCAATAGCCTGTGAGCATGACTCCATTTCATAACATAAATGACATCATGGCTACGAATACCTGTGTACATAGAAAGCTAGGGACAGAATGAATGTGGAGGTCGATGTAGAATCATTAGCGGTATGTGGTAATGTCCTTAGTGTGAGGCACTCACAAACAGAGAGGAAAACTGAGAAAGATGAAGAGCAGATGGCAAGGTCCAAATATAAGGATACTTCATGTTGTGTGCCTACAAAGAAACAATTTACTCCCATATATTTGAATTTGTGTGTCTGTATGTCCATCCATCTATTTGTTCAAGAACTCCTAAATGGTAAGAGCTAGGTCCACCAAAATTGGTATAAAACTTCCTCTGATGTGCCTGTAATTTAAAGCAAGGTAAGGTTTTGGTTGCTCCAGGAAAATGGGGTGCTCCTGGATTGGGATTGCTTTACATAAAACATACATGGTACATCTACACTGCACACTAATTTCGAAACAAGCTATTCTAGGATAGTTATTCCGATATAGCTTATTTCAAAATAGCATGTCTTCACAGCAGGGAAGCCTCAAAATTAGTCCAAGGCAGGCTTCCCTAATGTAGAAGTGCTATTTCAATTTAGACCCCTCCCCCCACCAGGAGGCACTGGGAGGAATAACAAAATGGGTTTGGTGAGGGGCTATTTCGGAATAGCAGCAGTGGAGTGTCTACACACTCCTTATTTCAAAATAGCTATTTTGGAATAGGTGTTATTCCTCGTAGAATGAGGTTTACAAATTTCAGAATAAGCCTCCTGTTATTTCTGAATTATTTCAAAATAACAAAATGACTGTGTAGATGCTCTCATTGTTATTTCAAAATAACCTTAGTTATCTTGAAAGGATGGTGCAGTGTAGACACACCCACAGAAAAGGGACAGAACCACCAGGCGGCTGAATGGGGCTGGCTGGAGGCATGTCTCCTCCTCCCACCACCACCATCCAGGATTGTCCCAGCCTCAAGCCTCCCACCAGACAGGCATCCTTTAGAGTGGGTAGGGGGCTGAAGCTCTCCTCCCAACTTGTACTGGAACATTGCTGACTGATCCCACATTGTCAGGGAGTAAGAGAAAAGTGCCCATTTGCTGCATTCCTCACTCTGGCTGGAGAGCGCAGGGAGCAGACAAACCTGGACCTCCCTCATCTGGGGAACATGCACCCCTCTCATGGTTATGCCCACCAGAGTTGCAGCAGCCATAGAGAAGCACTTCTCACCTGGCCTCAAACTGATGCAGTGAGAGACGGCTGGGGTTGTCTTCTCTGCCTGGGGCAGCCTGCATTCTGAACCCCTCCTCCCTAACCCCACTCCAGATCAATGATTTAAACAAAGTCATGTACATTTTTATGTTATTTTCAAAACAAACAAACAAACAAACAAACATACAAAAACCAGCCAAAATTAATTGGGATAAGGGTCTGAGCAATGCCAGGTAAATCTTCTAGTATATAATAAAGAATGTTTCAAAATATCTTATTTCAAAATAATAATTCCTGAAATAACAATTTCAAAATAAGATTTATTCCTCATGGTAAGCAGGAGTTATTTAGAAATAACAAGGCCATTATTCTGAAATAACTGGCTTGGCAGTGTGGACGCTCTAAGTTTTTTTCTTGCAAACAGGCTAACAAGATGTCACACTAAGATTCTAATAGCTGAAATCAGATTTAAAAACATGTAGAAATCACATTGCTTCAGGTTTTTTTAAGGAGTGTTTTTATCTCAAGCTAAAATTCAAATGCATGATTGTCATTTTTATAAAAAAAATCCTTTATATCACAAGCTAGTTTCCAATCTTCCATGGCAACTCCTAGCTAATGATGGTTTTAAAAGATAAGAACATAAGAATGGCCATACTGGATAAAACCAGTGGTCCACCTAGCCCAGTATCCTATCTTGCCCAGTGCTTCAGGCAGAGTGAACAGAATAAGGCAATTTATAAAAGTGATTCACTCCTTGTTGTCCAGTCACAGCTTCTAGTAAATTAGAGTTTTAGGGACACCCAGAGTGTGGTGGGATTGTGCTCGTGACCATCTTAGCTAATAGCAATGATGGACCTATCTCCATGAATCTGTTTAATTATTTTTGAACTAAGTTATACTTTGGGTCTTCACAGCATTCCCTGGCAATGAGCTCCATGAGTTGACTGAGCTTTGTGTGAAGAAGCACTCCCTATGTTTGTTTTAAATCTGCTGCCTGTTAATTTTGTTGGGGATCCCACATTCTTGTGTTATGTGAAGGGCTAACTCATAGAATCACAGGACTGGAAGAGACCTCAAAGGAATATCCAGTCCAGTCTCTTGCACTCATGGTAGGACTAAATGTTATCTAGACCAGTGTTTCTCAACCAGTGGTATGAGTACCCTTAGGGGTACTCGAGAGAAATCTGGGGGGGAGGGGGAGTATGTCAACAACTGAAATTTGGAGAAAACTGAATTTTTGTTTTAAGTTTTACAGTGCTTTATTATTTATGTACTTTTTACTCCCAAAAATGTCATTGCCCAGCTATGTTTAAGTTGTTTAAACAAATGTGTTGCAATGGTAGAAAAAAAATTGTGTCTGAAACCTGTAGGTACTTGGGGTACTTATAACTATTTTTTAAAAGGGGGTACTTTATTTAAAAAAAAAGGTTGAGAAACACTGATCTAGACCATACACATGTATGTCTAACCTGTTTTTAAAAATCTCCAATAAAGAAGATTCCTCAACCTCCCTAGGCAATACTTCCATGACAGTTAGGAAGTATTTCCTCAGGCCAAACCTAAACAGCCTTTGTTGCAATTTAAGTGCATTGCTTCTTATCCAATCATCAGAGTTTAAGAAGAACAGTTTTTCTTCTAACAGCCTTTTATGTACCTGAGAATTGTTATCATGTCCCCCTCAGTCATCTCTTCTCCAGACTAAAGAAACCTAGTTTTGTCAATCTTCTCTCATAGGTCATGTTTTCTAGACTTCATTATTTTTGTTGCTCTTCTCAGGATTATCTCCTATTTGTCCACACTTTTCCTGATATGTGGCTTCCTGAACTGGACACAGTACTCCATCTGGAGCCTAATCAGCCCAGAATAGAATAGAAGAACAACTTTTTGTGTCTTGCCTAAAACACTTCTCAATATATCCCAGAATGATGTTTGCTTTTTTTTGTCACTCTAGTGAGTCACTGTAGCCTCCTGATCCTTTCCAACAGTACTTCCTCCGAGGCGATCATCTCCCTTTTTGTATGTGAGCAACTGATTATTCTATTCTAAGTGGAGTACTATGTATTTTTCCTTATTGAATTTCATCTTATTTACTTTGGACCAGTCCTTCAGCTTTTCCAGATATTTTGAATTTTAATCCTACCCTCCAAATCATTTGCAACTAACACTTCCTTATTCATTTTTTCCACACCATTCATGATTTTATAGATCCCTATGATATCCTCCTTACTTTGTCTCTTTTCCAAGATGAGCAGTCCCAGACTTTATAATCTCTTCTGAGATTCAAGCTATTCCATACCTCTAATATTTTTTTCCTTTTCCTTTTCTGTATTTTTGAAGTTCTAATTTCTTTTTTGAGATGGGTCAACCAGCACACAGTATTAAAGGTGTGGTTGCACTAAGGATTTACAGAGTGGCACTGTGATATTTACACTTTATTATCTATCCCTTTCCTATTGGTTCCTAACATTCTGTTAGCTTTTTTGACTGCCAGTGCACATTAGACTGATGTTTTCTGAAAACTATCTATGATGATTCCAAGATGTTTTTCTCCAGTGGCAACTGTTACCCCCAAAATTTTCCACTGGAGATCACCCAGGGTTACACTAGTATAAATTTATTGATTGAGGAATCCACTATATGTGCTATATGGTTAAAGTAAAGAGGATAGAGCTGCCACTAAAGGTTTTAACTAAAGGGGAACCAGCTATCTCTCTCATACAAACACATACCTTCATTCTTTCACACACATTCATTCCTGCCCTCAGGCACTCACACACTTAAACAGGCATATAGATTGCAGAAGGAGCCAAGGCATGTTGGTTCTGGAGGGTCTGTCAGCTGATCATGGTTGGAGAGCTGGTCAGAAAAGAAAGAGGAGCTTCTCAGAAAGAGGGCTACTATTATGAGCTCTCTCCTTTTATTGCTTCTGTATAACCCCTGTGACTCATTCATATTCTCACCAGCAAGCATGTCCAGACTTCCCTTGATCCAGCAGAGCAGCAGTCTCCTTAATTGGTCTGATGACTTATCACCTGGCTCCACCCTGCTCAGCCTTGCAGTTTCTAATCCCAAACACACAATAGTCTCCACTCACACACACTCATTCCTGTCTCAGGGGAGAATGCAGGTTAGAACAAGTTACAAGCAAAGTAGCTGAGAGTTACAAAGATTACAAAGTTGCAAGGCTCAACAATCACCAAGTTTACAGTAAGTTTCTGAACTTATAAAGCAAAGTTGCTGAGAGTTACATAGTTGCAAGGTTTTACAAAAACTACAGAGTTGCAAGGTTTAAAATTACAATGAGTTACAGAGTTTAAAAGGCAATGCAGCTGAAACAATTACAAAGCTTCAGAGAATCATTTTCAAATCTTCAGTAATAAAGTGATTTAGAAGACAACTGCCCCTCCTCCCACAGCAATGCAGTCAGCAGGAGGTTTTTGTCAGTCTCTGGGTGTGTCTAGACTTCAGGCTTTTTTCTAAAAAAGTGGCCAAAAAATGAGGCATACCAGAGTGTTTAACAAAGGCTTCCCCTTGTCGACCACGCCGCATCTAGACTTCCGTGCTGTGCCTGATCAGATGATCATCGGCACAGCGTGGCGGCCAATTTTATTTTAAGGAAGCGGGGATTATTTAAATCCCCGCTTCATTGACTATGCCAAGTAAACTATTTTACATGGCTCCATCGACGGAGACATGTAGTCTAGACGTACCCCAAATGTTTAAAATGGACGCATTTATTTTTTCTCAGTTTTTAGTAGCTTCATAAGAAACAGGGTACAATTTGCTAGTAGTGAGTTACAAGATTTAAATCAAAAGTTAAAAACTGAAACTAAATGTTTCAGAGAACAGGTGGCCTGTGGTGGCAAATTTTGATAATTTAGCTTAGTACTGAAAAGTTTTAACAATTTTTTCTATAGTCTATTGGATACAATAACTCAGCAGTGCTTCTCAAGCATTTGGCTTAAATTCTCAGCGGTAGGTGTGCACTCATGTATAACCACATCCATACAAAAATATGTGCTTTAGTCTTTCCTGAAAAGTTGTTAACATTTTATCTCACATAAAACATTATATATTAGTGAAATTGTAATTCCATTGTACTCCTCTTCTTTTGATTTCACCTACATGCAATTCTACTCAGCAACAGTTGACTCAGGTTCAAGAGACTACTTCTATCTGTTTATTTCATGGGAGGGTAGGATGGCAACTCAAATAAAAACAAACAAACATTCACAGGAGTCTGAAGACAGGGAAATGGATAAAGTGTTTTTTGGGGGAAGGGAGGAGTTCTTAATAATTTTTTCTCCAAAAATCTTGGAAGGTAAAATTGTCTTGAGTTTCCTTATTGCTCACTACATACCAGATCACACAGCCATATTTCAATGATGGCTTAACATGAAAGGCAGTAGAAAGAAATAGAGATAGTGCCCCAGATCCTCTAGCGAGCCTGAGTGGATCATTAGTACTCCTGAAAAGGAAGGCATTAAGATGACTTTGGGAATGCTTTGAAACATGTGCTTTAGATTGCTGAAGCTAGTTAGGTCATAAGTTAGGTCAGTTGCTTTATCATCTGGTGAACACTGAAGAGTACTACACTCTGCCTTTATGCCCTTCTATCCTCATTTTGACATCAACTTGTACTTTCCACAGTGAGGGAGCTAAAAGAAGGTGATGGGGAGTGGGTTGTGCCATATGTAGATTCCTCTATACATGGAGACTCCCCAACTTTTCTGTTAGATCAACTTTGACAAGAGTCAAAGGAGGAGAAGGGGCAAAGACGGAGATACAGATCCACACGCAGCCAAGGGCCAAATCATCCCCTCATATGGCATCCACAAAAGGGGTACAAAATCAACATAACAGAGCTGCAGGTCTGATTCTTGATCCATACACTGCCTAGGGTCATCGCAGACATTACTGCAATGAAAGGTCCTCTTAGGGATAGTAAGGATCTTCTTAGATTTTGCAGCAATGAGAAAGCATCTGGACATTTCTTCAGGAAAGGAAAATGAAAGAGTTAAATACCTGCAGAAACATTCTCCCTCCCTTGGCTGGATAATCATCCTCTGCCACAGAGGATCTACTGGCCGGATCCACTTAACAGCATAGAAGAAGACAGTGAACACTTATTTGGATTGCCTTTGCTAGCCTGGGCTTAAACAAGATAAAACACTCACAGAAAGAAATTTAAACTAAGTGGGAAATTTGGGACCAGGAAGGAAATCTCTCCCCAGGGCACACTGGAATTTGAGTTTTTGATTGTTTATTTTCTCTTTGCTGTTTTGGGGAACATTAAAGAGTGGGCTATGCCATGATGATCCAGTGGACTAATTCCACGTGACTAGCTTCATGCCATTGTAGAGGGGCAGCTCTGAAAAGACCACTTCTGTTCTCTTTCCTGTGATCCCCTCCTAATCTGAGAAGTTTTCATAAGAAATAAAGAAGTTGAAAAAATCATTTTGTTGCCTGACAGGAGGGGAGACTGCCTTAATTTTGTTGTCACTAGGAGTCTAAATGTAGAAGGACAGCTGCTGTGCTCAAGCAACAATGCAATCAGTTAATGCTTTCAGCAGGGAGACATTATCTGCTTCTTCCTCCTGCCAAGCAAGGAGAAACAAACTTTTTTAGGAACTTTGTATAGAACTTGTCTGTTTGCGTGCACTTCTTCAAACTTAGGGAAGGCAAGGACCGCTATATAGCACTGGCACACCCTGGAAAAAGCCCCACAAGATGAACCCCTCCAACACTCACTCTTGCACCTACCCAATACCCCAGCCTCCTGCCTTACCCCACCTGACATTCCCAAAGCCCTGCCCTAACTCCTGCACTTCCCACATTGCCAGCCCCCTGCCCTGAAGGGCTGAGACAATGCTGGGTAAGACTTCTATTACCAATATATTTAGCTCTGCAAACTGAGTCTGAATCAATTGACCTCGGCTCTGAGACAGGGCTTTCTTTGCTAAGTAATCATTAAACAACAAAAATGTAGCCCTGGGTTACTGTGCAGTGGTTACGGGATGATTTTATGGATTGGGCCTTGATTTTACTGACCTGCATCCTGCAATTCTGTGTCAGATTTATCCCTGAGATTACATCTGATTCACTTAGCTTGTATAAACATAAGAGTCACAAACAGGATGAATTACTACCTGAAATAATCTATGTGCATACAGACTGCATGTGAAGTGCAATATTTCCTTCAAAGGGAGATATGAAAATAAAAGGCAATAATGGTAACATTAGAAAGTTATTAGGTATTGTTACATTAAAAATACATTTGAGAGTTCTGGAGCTGAGAAAAATTATTTGAAATGATAAAACAGGTTCCTACTCTAGGGAAAGAAAAATGCCCCAAAAGAGAATATTATTGGGCCAGGTAGGTTAGCACTTGCTCATTGAAGGTGTCCTATTGGTCTGATTTGCACAGGATTTTGCAAATTAATCCCTCATCTTCCATCCCCTGCTGAGCTCAAACAAAATCAAAAGATTTCAGGACACTTTCAAACTTAGGTCTCCCAAAAAACAACATAAAAAGCAATATGCTGTAGACAAATAGACCAGGCCAGACTAAGATCTTTCAGGCACCAATACTAAAGTACAGCAACAGTGGTTCAAACAGTGAAAAAAGGGAATATGTTTTAAACATAAAGAAGGGACAACATTATGACCTGAAAAGAAATATGGGAATGATAGTTTTAACAATTCTTTAATAAAACTATTAGGCCATCACTGGCTGAAATAAAATAACTTTTCTTAATTTACTTGGTGCGCCAATCTTAATCTTATTCATCATTATTAAATGTTGGAAGTTTAAATATTTAATATAGAAGAGATGAAACTATTTAAGAGCTACTGAAGCCTTTGCAAGAGAACTTGAATAGTCTTTAAAAATTGTGAATACTGTTGAGAGCAGATCCATAGTGAGAAAAAAAACAACAACAGAAGATAAAATAAAATTGTTAAATCTTTTATTTACATAATTTGTCCTAATTTCAGAGATTACTGAAAAGGTGATTGTGTTTAGGAAATGACAAACTAAGCTTTTCATAGGGACCAGTGATTATATGAAGGTATATTGAAATTGGAAGAAAGGATATTAGGTAGACTTATACAGGACCGATATGATAATGTAATTTAGATATTAATCTATAGAAGTGGATTAACAGAACCAGCTAGTTGGACAGTTTCATGTAAATTAAAAAAAATACAAAAAAACAACTCTACAAAGACTTCATGGAGGTTTTATGGAAAAAGAAATCAGCAGAGATGGGGTGGAAATAGATTTCAGTTCATTTGAAAAGATTAAACACTGCACTAAAATAATCTGATTAATGTTATTCTTTTTTTCTTCTTGCGGAATCTTTGGAGGTTGTTGTTACTCTTCTTTGCTTTTCTCCCTCCACCCTGAAATGTCCCACTGGAGGGATTCTCCTATGTGACATTATAGCTCTCTCCAAAGTCTGCAAAGGTTGCTCTGAGCCTCAGCCAGAACAGCTCACTAAGGCCAGGTCTACACTAAAGGAGAAAACTGCATATGATACACAACTTCAGCTATGTTAATTATGTAGCTGGAGTCAATGTATCTTAAATCGTGTTTTCATGCCGTCCACACAGCAGGAGTTTGAAGGGATCAAATGCTTCCATTGGCTTCCCTTACTCCTTGTGAGAAGGCAGGGCTACTGGCACAGATGGAGGCACCCTCTCAGTCTGAATTCACTAGACCCACTAAATCAAATGACAGAATATCAATCTCTGGAAGGTCGATCTTCTCCATAGTATAGACAAGTCCTGAGAGATCAGACTAAGCAATGATCTAACGAAACTAACCTTTAAAAAATATTGTTGACTAAATGGCAAAAATCAGAACATGAACCTTCTCCCAGTGAGGTCCACTGGAATTTTATAGGTGATTCAATAGGAGTAGGATTTGTGCTAGTACTAATCTAAGAACAAATATGATGATCAAAATATTCCAAGTAGAGAGACCCCTGTAAGCAGGAAACTTTTACTTGAATAGGGGCCGACGGCATAAATGAATTAAATAAAAAGAAGCTATCATCTCAATGAAGACCATAATCAGATATTTTGAATATATGTTCTGATTTTACAGTACCAGGGAGATTTGAAGCAATGGCACTTTGAGACATTGCATTAATGTGACATTTTTCTTTGAAGAATTATCATTAAAAGAGGGATAGGCCAGATTACATTTATTAGATAAGATTATGAAGTAGGACTCTGTGTGTGTGTGTGTGTGTGTGTGTGTGCGCGCGCACATGCGTGCGTGCGTAAAAGGGGATTACATTTAGAAGGTTAATATTATCTGTCAAATGCTTTCCTCTCTGGTGTTCAGACTAGATATCTCCAGTCAATGGACCTTGACAACTTCTGAAGAAAAGGAATACAATGAGGATGGAAATAAAAAGAGCTGAGAGACTATTTCAAAACATGGTATGAATTCTCATTCAGTAAATAAAAATCCTACTGTTATGAAAACTAGGAAAATGTCAAAAAGAAAGAAAATTAAACTATCTATAAACAAGCAGAAAATAAAGTCAGTTACTGTTACCCATACTTGTGAAAATATTTTTTACCTTTGGGGAAAGGGAATCTTGAAAATTCTCTGTTTAAACTTTTTTTCTCCACTGGACAACCATACCGCATTGTGCTGAGAAGCTTACATTCTTCTCTATTGTAAGACAACTGTATTGTAAATTGATATTTCAATGCTTACTTGGGTGCTGTAGAGCAGATGTCATGTTTCACCTCAGAGGTGTCGGCCCTTTATTGTTGACTCTGGGCAACTTTGAAATTAATTAAATCCTAAAAATGTGGAGTATTACTATCTCCAGTTGGTACTGTTAGCGATATGGCTTTTTTTTAAAGTATATGAGCAAGTTTTCAGTCCTTGAAGAAAGGGGGGTCTTGTCAGATTTGTCACATGGTGACCTTTTGGAAGTAACTATGAGAGAGAGAATTTCATCTCTGCTTAATTGTCTATTTGGATAGAGTTCTTGGTTTAGAGAATCATCCTGGGAACTAGGCATTGATGTGAGGATGGAAAAGTCTGGAAGAGGAGATTGCCTGCACCATGTGTGTAGCTGTTTGTTGCAGGAATGGAGTATGTATGTAATTAAAATAAGTTGCACTTTAAACATACCCAGTGTCTGTTTCATGGGTTTCTCCTCCTCTATTTCCACTTGGAAGAAGGATATTAGTGGTGTTGGAATGGTCACTGGTGCCAGCAGAATGGGCAACAATTTTATTATTAGGGCTGATTTGGAAATGGGGGGAAAAAAAGAGAATGCCAGAAATTAGTTTTCATTCTGAGTCAAGATATCACTGTTGGTGAAACTTCACAGTCAGAAAATGTCAGATTTGTAACTTTTCACTATGGCAGGTGGCTTTTTTGTTTAATTCTACCTGGAAGTCATAATCATGTTCTACCCTTAAATATGCTTGGAAATCCCAATGACATAATGGAGTAAATACAGAATGTGTCTAAAGCCATATCCTCTTCTCACTAAAGAAATAGGAAAGGATCCCATTGATTTCAATGAGAGTTGGGGGTCAGTTTTTTCTGCATTGCTGTTGCCAATTTCTAAGCAGTATTTGTCTCACTTCCTCAGCCCATAGAAAACAGACTATATTTTTCCTTCTTTTAAGTAAGCGCTAAAGTATATATACACAAGAAGACACAGTAACTGTGGTTTCTCACTTCTGTGGTTCTTTGAATTTTTTTCCCTTTAACTTTCGCCTTTAAAAACAAAATGACTTTAAACAGTTCTTAGAACTCTGAAGAAAGCTGATTTTTTTTTCCCCAGGAAATCAAAGGCAATATATTTTGTTTCTCAGTTAAATTATAAATAGAGGATTATAAGTGGAAAAAATACAAAATCATAAAAAACATGTTAAAGAATTGTTATCTTTTAGAAAGTCATGCCCCATTTTTAGATTAGAATGACCTTTGGGGCACACTTCAAAGGCTATTTATATTCCCAGCCTTATAACGAAGTAGAGCTCTGACGAGAGTTCATATTTGCAGGGGAGTGGAGTTTTTTTAATTGTGTAGCTTAAGTCCAAGTATGTTAATTCAAATTTTGATACCTTCCACACTGAAGGAAGTCAAAGGGAGCACACTCTCCCTTCGACTTCCCTTACTCCTCATAGAAGCAAGACTACCGGTATCAATGGGAGTGCCTTCTTAATTCAAATTAGCATGTCTTCACTAGACCCACAAATTTGAACCCCAGAAAACCTACTGCAGTTGCTTCGATCTTATCTGTCGTGTAAACATAGAGATGGAGTATGACAAGACTTTGTAAGCAATCCCATTGAAATCAATGACACTACAACTCATTAATTAAGGTATTAGTCATTTTGAGTAGGGTAACCAGATCTGGTCTTAAATAAATAAATACATCTGGGGGACTAGCTCCTCAGCTGGAATGATGCTGATGTCAATGTGATCCTGAAGTTTTCAGTGGTTATATTTAAGTTTGTGTCTTCTGCATGCAATATAAGAACTTCTTGTGGTCACATCACATCTGAGAAAATTATTGTCCTAGGTGTACGCAGATTTCACAAACTCCTCATCAGGTCAACACCCAAAACTTCAATTTAAAGGATGGTGATGTGTCTTTGTAGATGAGTTCAAACCAGATTTAGAGTGATTTGTTTGTCTAGCAAGTTATATATGCCTGGCGTGGAATGATTTGGCCCTGAAGATTAGTTACCATTAAAAAAAGGAAAAGTGCTTAAAATTTAGCTCTATTTATTTGCATTTTGAATGAGAAACTATATTAAATATACGCTAATATGATACATATATTTTTCTCTGAATGACACCATTAAAAAAGGGGACTACACAGATCATCAGTATAATAACTGTGGTTGTCAGTAATAATTATTCAGACTGTTGTGCTGATCAAAGTTTTAATAAATTCAGATTTAATTCCCTTGATAACATCCATGACTAACTTTGAATACAGGAATAGACTAAAATGAAATGTTTTACTTTAAAGTTATTAGGTAGGTTAACTTTGATCAAATACAAGTTAGTGTAGCATAGTAAGCAATTATTCCTTTTATTATTTTAATATCATACAAATAAGATATCATGAAATCATAATAACAAAATCACTTTTAAAAATAATGCCTAGTAGGTGCTTTGTTAAACAGATATATCTGTTTGTGCATATTGAATATATTGAACTGAATATCCATGCCAGGGACTGTACGTGTCCCCCATGCAGGAGTTCCACTTCCAATGTGTTTGCAGGAATCTATCTTTGTTTCATTTAGAGTTGGAGAATTTAGCAATCACCACTGAGGTGAGACTTTCCAGTATCTCAATACTCATTTAACCTTTGCTCTCCCTGCAGAGATGGACACCTAGGATAGCAGTTCATGCCCCTTGTAATAGTAGATTTCTTGAGATGGCTGTGCCTCTATTAGGAATAGGATTGAGACTAACAATGCATTTCACACTGAACAATAAAATGGTAATGCCTTTGTCATTTCCAAATTTAGTCAGATGTGATCTAGCATCAAAAGATAACACATACCATTACTAAAACCTTGAAATCTCCCAGTTTCTACTCTGTTTTACTATTGATTATAACTGTGCAATTAAAAATATTACCTTTGGGGCTTAGAAAACATTTAATACAGATAGTGTGCCCAGTCATCATCATATTTTCTGATGTTGATATTGTGGCTTTGAAAGGGGTATGAAGAACGTATTAATTGATGTACAGTCCAAGGCAAGTTTTTAACAGCTGGACTTTGTCTCTGATTATTTACAGCCCCCAAAATGTATGTTTGAAAACTGAAATCCAGTTACCACTAGGAAGAAAATCAGATGATAAATAGGCAAATGCTTTAATTTCCATTTTGTCAAAAGCATTTTATGGTGCTCTTTACTTGTTGTTCTATCACTGGAACTAAAATAGTGTATTCTAAAGAAAGACATGCAGAAGTGATTGCTAGGGCCTGATCTTGCAACTGTCACTCATACATTTCTCTTTACTTCACCGAGACTAATTTTGTGAATGATGACAACTGGTGTGAATAAGTGTTTCCCAACTGAGTCCATAGATTAGAGTTCTCTGGGGTCAAGGACATGTCTCGGTCTATGTCTGTAAAGTACTTTGTGCATTTATAGTGCTCTGTGAATGATTATTAATAGCACAGAACAAGGAATGAATTAGGCAACTGAAGTAAATTCAGAATTCCCAGGTCTGACATTTTACTGAGAAGCATTTATTGCCATTGTAAAAATCTCTTTATTCTCCCTGTGGAATGGCCCAAAGGGACATGGGGGGGGGGACAGAGAAAAGGGGCATAGTCTCCACTCCATCAGCCCATGGAGAGGGGTCGGCGTGAAGGGTGTGTGCTCTAAAAAGGAGTGTTGAAATTCACACACTCCCCATATGTGCTGAAAGTCCTGGGAGACATTCTTCAGAGTGCCAGTAGGTGCAGCTCTGCGTGGTTCACAACACAGGGCTCACTGTACTCAAGGTACAGGTAGTTCGACGTAGTTGAGAAGAGAACGGGAAGTGTAAAGCTATCACTATCTGTATGTTTCTATTGCAAAGGGTAATGGAGATGCTGTCTCCACCACCAATGGATGTCCTGGAAATAAGCTCATTCCAGCCCCAGAGTGCCCTCGTCTGGCAGTGTCTCGCCACAGTTACCTGCCTCTTCTGCCACCACCACGCTGAGATCCTCATCTCTCCCAGACTGCAGCATGCTTTCCCCAGGGTTACTACCCTTTGGAGTTGTCTGCTCTAGGATTCCTCTTCCCCAAGGAACCAGCTATGCCTGATCCTATCAGTGACCCTCTGCAGCCCCGAGTCTTGCCTGGACCCTCAGTGGCAAACTGCACTCTGAATTGGCCATGCTCATCAGCAGCAAGAGGGATGAACCTACTACCTCTTTCTCCTCTGGATGCCCCTGTGTAGCCCTATTACCCGCTGGGACTTCTTTGCCAGGGTCTTACCCCTGGGCATTAGTCAGGTTGTAGCCCTGCTGGCCACCTTGCCTTCCCCGGCAGTGCTGAGTCTGTGGTACCAGTCCCTTTTAGGCAAACAGTCCATCTCTCTTGAGCCCTGAGGAGAAATTAAGTGTCCTCTGTCCTCCTTATAGGGCCTAGCCTGGCCCTGATTGGTTGCCTTCAGCTTTCTTCTGATTGGCTCCTGCCACAGCCCTCTGCAAGGGCTGCTTTAGTCCTTTGTTCTCTGGGGCAAGACAACTGGCCCATTGCACAAAGCTTGTTAAAAATAATATGATTAAGAGCACACTCCCCTAAACACCACAGTCTAAATATTTTGCATGTTTTTTCTCTGAGATACATCTAAGTCTTTTGTTCTGTGACATTTAGCATTGTTCCGTTCTAGCAAAGGTTGTTGTTTTATTTCCCAATGACTTTCTGACCTGTATTTAAAGTCAGCAGTCCAATCAGTCTTAGCTGACATACAAAAAATAGTAACTTATTGACTTTTACAAGAGGTAACAGAACATGAAAAGATGAAAACTTGGCACTGAATTTTCCATATGAATGGAAGTGTCAACAAAATAGGAGAAAGATCCACTCTTCTTATAGTCAGCTTTTTATATGTGAGTTTACACTCTTATATAAATGTGACTCCAGTGCACTTTTGAACTTAACTCCTGTAATTGATTTAGGGATTCTTGATTAAAAATATAAACTTTGATTTGATAAAACCGTGGCAGTTCATCCCTTCATGGATTCCTAAAACTGGAAAGAAAATTAAATTGCTAACAACTGTGTATTTGGCTTTATGGAAGAAAACAGCCTTCAGAAATCTCTAATGGCTTCTATTCCATTTAAAAATCCTATGCAATATTTCCCCTTATATTTTTCAAAGTCTTACATGGATTTGTCCTTTCCTGAAACTTGACCTGTTCTGCAGCATGATCTCTTGTCTCACAAAATGGATTTTTTTTTCTCCCAAGTTCTGGACTTTTCTGCCTCTCTTTAAATCCCACCTGAATATACATAAATAATCATCATACTACAGGTTGGACTTCTCTGGGTCCAGTACCCTCAGGACCTGGCTGGTCTTGAACAAGGGAATTTGCTGGACTGGGGAGGTACCCTGCTATCAGCTCCCCCAGCCCGTTGTCTCCCCTCCCCACACTGGGCTGCCATGCTGCTGCAGCCTCAGCATCCTGGGTTGCCACATTGCTGGGCCCAGTGCCACTACCAAGGCTGCCATGGCCCTAGCTGTGCTACCAAGGTTCTGGCCTCAGTCCCAGCCCAGCCCCGCTGGGCTCCCAGTAGCCAGCCATCTTGCCACTGGGGCTCCCGGCCAGGACTTCCTGGTCCAGGGACACCCATGGTCCGATATTGCTGGACCAGAGTGTTCCGGTTTTGGGAGGTCCAATTTGTAGTTCCAGTAAAGTGTATGTTCAGAGAAAACAAATAAATGAAACACTGTTTCACTTATCAAGCAATAAACACATTTGTAAATATTAAATATGTTTCAGATTAGCTAAACAGAATCATTAGCAGAGATGGTTGAAGTTTTCAGGATTTTCAATTTCAAGAATCTTAAATTTCAATCAAAGAACAAAGAGTTCAATGATACTTTCATATTTTGACATTTAACCAGTTTTTTCCTGGACAAAATACAATGTATATAGTCTACAGAATTGTACAACACTGACACAAATCTGTTTAAAGAGTTGAATGCCTCAGTCCAGCTCCTAAATGATGGATTATTACAACAACAACAACAGGAAACAATGAATCTTTCCCTAATTGACAGTTTATACTGGGGGAGAAGTATCTTCCATATCCTCCAACCTCATTAGCTACTCAGAGATTATTTTTCTCCATGTCTAGGCTATCCTAAATGGCTGCGTCTAGACTGGCATGATTTTGCGCAAAAGCCGCCATTTTTGTGCAAAATCTTGCCGCCTGTCTACACTTGCTGTGAGTATTTTCGCAAGAACACTGACTTTGTAATGTACAAAATCAGTGGTTCTTGCACAAATACTCTGATGCTCCTGCTCAGCGATAAGCCCTCTTGCGCAAGTATTCTTGCACAAAAGGGCCAGTGTAGACAGCCACATTAATTTCTTGCACAAGAAAGCCCGATGGCTAAAATGGCCATCGGAGCTTTCTTGCGCAAGAGAGCGTCTACACTGGCACGGAAGCAAATGTTTTGTGCAAAGGCATATTCCAGTGTAGACGCTCTCTTGCGCAAATACTTTTAATGGAAAAACTTTTTTGTTAAAAGCATTTACACAAAATCATGCCAGTCTAGACGCAGCCAGTGAGTGGAGTGTTGTAAGGAAACTTCCTTTTCTAGTGTTGGTTTAATAAATTTTGTATAGATATATTAAAGACTTCAAATTCCAATGTTATCTATAGATGAACTGTCACAAGCATAATTCAGTTTTCTTCAAATCTACTTGAAAGATTAGTGAACACCAGCCCACTAATTATTTCATGAAGTTCTATTAATGTAATGAAATAAATGTTTGCGTAGTCTCCTGAAGTTGAAGGGTCATTTCAATGCAAATACATTGAATGGAACAGCTGCATGACACTGATAAAACTCCACTTGTTAATTTAACATTTCTGTCTTTTGACCTGGTTGAGTAGATTTTAGCAATGAATCCAATATAAGAAAGTGGACCTAGGTAGAAAATGACAGCACAGTTCAATATTTATTAAGTGTCATTTTTTTCCCTGTAGAAATACATAAAATCAGGTAATATAGGCAAGGGAAGGCATTGCCTTCCCCAAACTTCCTACACTGCCCAGTTACCCAGGAGGGGCTGGGGCTGTGTCACATGGCAGACTAGTTCCCCGGCAGCTGGGGAAAGCTGGGGTCATGCAGCAGCCCTGGTCCTCCGCTGGGATTGGTCAGGGCTTGATTGGGGGATGGTGTTGTTCAAGGAATATGGTGTGGGGCTAGAAGGGACAGGACTTCCAGTTGAAGGGGTGGGCTTCAGCTTGCCACCCCCAGCTGGGCCTTCACCTGCTGTCCATGTTCAGGTCCCACTGTTTCCCTCCCCATAGTAAGTTGAAGTGGCCTCCCTCCAAAGTCGAACCAACTCTAGAAGCAAAGAAGTGGTATAGGAAGTATAGTAGAAGGGCCTCCAGCTCTGTTGGACTGGAACAAGTGAAGGAAGCCGATACTCCTGCCTTGTTGCCATCCACCAAATACTCTGGGGAGCTGCTCGGTCTGCCAAATACCTCAAGGAACTGCTGAGACTGCAGTCCACCAAGTATCCCAAGGATCAGTGAATGATGTAGCCCTATGAACCGACTGAGGCAGAAGGTAGCCCAGGGAAACCAGAAATTAGTCTGGTTGTGGTGTCAGCACTTGAGTCAATGTGTTGTGGTAGGATCTTTCCTGACCCAGTGGCAGGATCACTCACCACAACTAGAGTCCTAGGGTCCTGGTCTGGAGTGGGTGAACTTGGATCCCCTTACTCCTTGCTGCTAACCCTGCCACCTGAGGCCAGAAGGGGTGTGTTTGTTTGCTGTCTGCCACAGCCAGGGAGGCTGGGCTAGAGACTGGTTATGTGCTTTGCCCTACCCAAAGGCCTGGAGCCCGATAGTGGTTGCCATCTGCCCCAAGAGAAGATCTTCGGTGACAGACTGCTGGTTTCCCATCACCCCCCAAGAGACCTTGCTAATTCCCTGCCAATTGATTATCAATAGCTAGGTGGCATCATTATACAGAGTGGCCTCCCTTTGAGTCTGACTTGAAACCACTATATCCCCTTTCATTTCTGTCTGCGGACCTACCACAGATATACTGCATGCCAAGAAGAAAGGACAGGGCAGATTATGGAGCGTCTCTGAACCGCCTACACATGGTGAAGCCCCTCTCCTCATAGCAACAGAAAGAGGGGTTTCAGGCATGCTGGAACAGGCATGGTGTAAGTTTTGCCAAAAGGTCCATCATTACGTGGATCTACAATTGTAACCACACCTTTCGTAGCCTCCCCTGGTGTATGCAGGATGAGCAGCTGCTACTAAAACTCATTGCTTGTAATTATTTCAGTGGAGAAGCAGCACACCCACTGGGACCACTTCAAAGGAGTAGAAAAATGGTTTCCTTACACTCCAACCCCAGTAGTTCCTTTGTTCATAGTCCTATTACTTCTTCTTTTGTTTTCAGTGAGCGGAGAGAACTAGGAAGAGCATTTAGCCCCCGGAACTAATCACTAAAAGTTGATTTTGTCATTTATCTTCTTTTCCATTTTTAATTATTTTAATTTGTTAAAATTGGAAAAAAGCAAAAATAATCTGTCCATTATTCTTTGGATCAATTTTGCTCTTTAGGCTCATTGGCATAGATTTGTTTCCCACTGGATCAATCCCAAAAGGCACATATCCTGCAAAATGAAAGCTTTCCCCATTTTGCTCTGTGCAGTGTTCTGTAAGCTTTCATGACAAACACTTTCTGCTTTTATATATGGATGTAAGATCAGAATTAGCCGTTGACACCAGCTTTTGGCAGATCCACAGATACAGGCTGCACCACCGTTTCCTGGCAGTCTCAATTCAAATTTAACAACCAGGAAAAATGTTAACTGTTTAATATTTGAAGATGTGTTTAATATTTTAAACAGTAAAATTCTTCTGGTGGTTAAACTGATATTAAAGCAGGAAGGCTACTGGCTACTGTCTATCAAAGAAATGAGTCCTGAAGAATGGCAGTGTGATTGTGTTAGCTGTCAATCTAGGAAAACACTAGACAATAGGGCAGCAAGGGCAGTGCGAACACTGTTCATGGCTTTAAATACCCCAGGGGAGAGGGCCGTGCAATACCAAGCATGCAAACATGTGCCTTGTGCAGGGGTGAATTTCACCCTTAGCTGACCTTAGTAAGTGTTATTTCTTCCCATTGCACTTCCTTCCCCTTGTATGCTTTGGTTTGAAAGGGTGAAGAGGTGGAAGTTCCCTTTCTTAATCCACCAGCAGGTAAATGATGATGAGAAAACATTTGGTATTTCCCAGACACTCCTTCTTATGCAGGGTCTTCCACGTAGGGTGGCCATCTTACCCAAAAGCAAAAGCAGGGCACAAGCAAGCGGCCAAACCGTTCTGTGGCCTCGCCCCTCCTCCTCTTTTTCCCACTCCCCCCACCGAGATCCTACCCTCTGGCCAGGCCAAAAGCTGGTGCCAAGAAGTGGTAATAACCTCCCAGGGAATATTTGAGGGATCCCCAGATTCTCTACCAGCACTGGTTGGGGGGCCCTGAAACCAGCCCCTAGCCTCTGTCCCCAACCCTAGGGAGAGTCCAGAGATCTCTACAGTAGCTCAGGCTTCCTGGAAAGCTCTTAACTACTGCTTGGATCTGGCTTCTGGATAGGGGGAAGGAGGTTTTTTGTGGGGGAGGGATAGGAGGAACAGCGGATGGGAGCTTGTGGCAGGGGAGACTAACCCTCTACTCTCTCCACCAAGAGGAGTCTGGTCTCAGCTCTGAGCTTCAGGCAGGTATTGAGCAGTGTCACAGGAAATCTGTGACCTAATACTGTCCCTCAGTCATTCAGTTTGGGACTAAGATTTGAAGTTTGTATTTCAGGACTGTCCCACTCAGACTAGGGGTGGGAGGTCACCCTATTTCCTTGAGCATTAAACATTTTGTGGTAGTCAAGTTACTCCTTTTATTTTCAAGGTATCATGTCTCCTGGGTAGATTCGTCTGGCCAAATGACCCTCAGTCGAACTGATACACCTCTAATTGTGATCATAGTCATCATGAAAAATGCTGTAGCTGCTACCAACAAGACAAGGGATTCTGTTCCATCAAATTCCTTTGAAAGTCACTCCACTTTCTTCCTGTTTTGAGGTATACCTCCTCAGACTAAGTCTCCCTATCTTTTTTTTCATCTCTTTTCTTAATATAGCTTACCGTTGAATATTATTTTCTGCTGGAACTAATCATTATGCAACTTCCTAAAAAACAACTTGTATGCACTGCAAAATAACTTTAATAAATCTGAGCCTTAGCTTTTGTAAATCAGCCCAGTAGCACTGGAGTCAGTAGAGCTATGCCATTATAGACCAGCTGAGAATCTGGTTCTTTATTTTGTCTTTCTTTCCCTCTGTATCCCTTTCTGTGGTCCTTAAAGGCTATATGTCAGTAGTGGGCATCCTGCGGCCCATGGGCACAGTAATTCATGTGAATTATACGCTTGTCCATCTCTCTCTTAAAACTAAGTTGTCCCCCTTCTTTATTCCAATATTGAAGATGTTTCTGAATTTCACTCCTTCTCTGATGGTTAAGAAACAGCTATTGGCACAGTTCTATTGACATATCTATGACCTTTCTTCCTTTAGTTGCTTTGTGCAACCATGTTAGGACAAGTTACAATCTAGCAGGTGATTTTAAAATCAGTTTTGTAGTTTACTTATATCTGAAAGAAAATGCAAACCAACTTCTCAAAAAATGAAATTAACAGTTCCTTACTACCACTACGACTCAAAGGAGATTTGTTACATAATTTACCACTTGCCAGCTTTGCTTTTCTAAAGATGCAAAATAGGAACAGGAACAAATGGTTTTATGTGAATAAACAAATATACAAGGCATGATCAATTAGCCAAAGTGAAATGACTCATTTTTCATTAAGCCAGCTTTCAAGAGATATTACTCATCTATACAAGGATTCACTCATCATTTGAGTATTTGGCCTGTAGTGTACATTTTTCTTGAAGGGATCTATGTAAAAATAAACAAATCAAGAATCCCTTAGGGTACATCTACACAGCAGCTACACTGATGTTATTCCAAAATAACAGTGCATGTCTACACTACAAGCTTTATTTTGAAATAATGTCAAGCAGGAGGACTTCTTACTATGACTCATAGGAACCCTCATTTCGTAAGGTGTAAGGAAAGTCAAAGGAAGAGTATTCTACCTTCAACTTCCTGCTGTGTAGACAGCACCACACACCGAATTAAGCTATTTTGACTTCAGCTATGCAATTGACATTGCTGAAGTTGTGTAGCTTAATTCGACTTTAGCCCTGCTGTGTAGACATACCCCTAGTCCAATAAGTCCTGACAAAAGGAATCAGAGATAAAATAGTTTATTGCCTGTTGAATACCTTTACTTATGTTTGAAGCAGCTGCATTGTACTAATCCCTGAATGTAAAACAAGATTGCCCATCAGTGCTCTTCTTCCCTTTCTATTTTTTATGGAACCATAAAAAATAAATAAAAGCAATCTGCACTTTACAGCACAAAACAACAATACGCATTCAGAGGTCTAACAAAATTGCTTCCTCAATAATAGAGTCCAATACAATGTTGTCTAATTAATCCATTTCAACCCTTTCTCTTTTGTCTCATTGTTGACTCCCAAATAAAAACAGATACCAGAATAAAGTTTAGTACAGATGTACATAACATATTTTGCTTCTATATCCATTTTCATGAATGCTCAACATGAATTCAAACTCTCTTTCAAAAATTATTTGCTTTTATTAAATCCTTTAAAGTAAAATATTCCTAAAGGGAGTAAGAACCAGATTCCACTAGAAACAGCTAACCTAGCACAAAGCTATCTAAAAAGTAATTTTTTTAATCTAACCTCTCTGTTTTATGCTATGAATATAACACACAGGGACCTCCCAGGGTGCTGGATCACTTTGCTGGATTGGAGATGCTGAGAGCCATTGAATCAAACTGTAAATTGAGTGTGTGAGGGAAACCATGTCAAACCAGGAATTACAGCACCAAGAACCCCTAATTGCAGCACTCTGCTCACTCGAGAAAGAACATAAGAACAGCAAATACTGGGTCAGACCAAAGGTCCATCTACTCCAGTGTTCTGTCCTTCAACAGGTACGGTACACCAGAGGGAGTGAACAGGACAGGTAATCATCATGTGATCCCTCTTCTGTCATCCATTTTCAGCCTCTGAGAAACAGAGGCTAGGGACACCATTTCTACCCATCCTGGCTAATAGCCATTGATGGACTTAACCTCCATGAATTTATCTAGTTCATTTTTGAACCCTATTAAAGTCCTGGTTTTCATAACATCCTCTGGCAAGGAGTTCCATAGATTGACTGTGCACTGTGTGAAGAAAAAACTTCCTTTTGTTTGTTTTAAACCTGCTACCTATGAATTTCATTTGGTGACCCCCTAGTTCTTATGTTATGTGAACAAGTAAATAGCTTTTCCTTATTCATTTTTTCCACACCAGTCATGATTTTATAGACTTCTATCATATCCCCTCTTAGTCTCCTCTTTTTTAAGTTGAAAAGTCCCAGTCTTTTTATTCTCTCTTCATATGGGACTCATTCCAACCCCCTAATCAGTACAATCTGTTTCCTCTCCACTTCCCCTTTATGGACCATTGGCTGCTAGTAAAGGCAGCCATTATAAAAATGTGGCCCCTAATAAAGCCAACCCCCTCTTTCTTTCTAGCTGCCTCTGTAGACATCCATACTCTTTCTTCTGCTGAGGCTCTTCTGTTCCCATCATTTGACTGACTTCAGTTCTATACTTCTTCTCTAACCTCCATTCACTCTCTGTGCTCTGTTGATGGTCTAATGCAGTGATCCCCAACCTTTTAAAGCACTAGATCACTTTTTTTAATTTAAGTGCAATCCAGGATCTACCTCAAACCCAAATACCCTTACCCCACTTC
>JANRFK010004440.1:34641184-34653847 GCA_030068395.1 Apalone spinifera | reverse complement strand
GGGGGGGCGAGGGAGCAGCTCCAAGGCAAAGGGCAGGAGGTGCACAGCAGTGGGGGAGGGACAGCTGAAGTGCCAGCATTTGATAGCCTCTTGGCCAAATCAGACAAGATCACCTGTCAGAGGCTCCAAGATCTACCAGTAGATCCCGATCTACTGGTTGGTGATCACTGGTCTAATGAATACTTCCCAGGCGCTTCTCCAGTGCTATCTCATGGTTCATTTGAAAACTGACCAAATTCTGCCCCGAGTATAGGTAAATTCCTCTGAAATGAAGTTGCTGAGCAGACCTATCTAGTAATAGAACTGGGTCCAGATTTCCTCACCTTCTTTCTCTCTGTTGCCATGTTTTTTGGTACACATAGATAATTCCATGGCTGCTGTTCTTTTGAAACTGAAAAAATATCCTACAGAAATATGATTCTGGGATGTAGAGCTGGACACAATGGTTCTGGCTGCTGTAACCCCTGGTTTAATGTGGTTTCCCTCACACATAGGATTTAGAGTTTCATTCAATGCCTCTCAACATCTCCAATACACAAACCATTCCAGCACCCTTGGGGGTTCCTGTGTGTTATATTCATAGCATATAAACAGAGAATTTCAGTTAAAAATGCTTTTTAGATAGGGTTGTTGTTGTTTTTTTGCTAGGCTAGCTGTTTCCCCATTTTGCACATGTTGTTTGGAGTACACCATTTTTTTCCCCATCTCAGATTGAGATTAAAGGTCAAAATCTCAAATACTGGCAAATCAAAGATACTTTTTAAAAACGTTTTGTCTTCGATTATAAAATGTGTCCCAAATTCAACCTTTTTAAACATGTTGCTCAATCTGTTGAGTTTAAATTTCTAAACAAAAAAAGTTGTTCTGAACCAGAAGATTGGAAATTTTCATTTGGAACATGTCAAAGTGAAATGTTTTAAAAATCTAAAAACAATTCTCAATATTTTTTGAGTCAAGAAATTCATCAAACTCAACCCAGTTTCATTTCTGACAAATTGATACTTGTCAATGAAAAAATGATTCCCTACCAACCTGTTTACGCAAAATGCTTGCTGGCCAGCATTCTAGGGACATTTCTTGTGCATCAGTGTCCCTGCCTTTTACCATTTTGCAACATTTACTCTTACTCTTACCTATGTCCATTAGCCCCTGTTGCATATGACTGACTTTCTGGCTCTGTTTCATCTTCCCAGACAGCTCCGCAGTAAGGGGAATTATCATATACTGTTACAGCACGGGTGCTACTTTCTCTTGTCACTTGTTACTTTTACACTTTGAGCTGGAAGAGGTATGTGGGGGAGAAGCAAAGAATGTACAGTGCCTTCATTGTTCCCCCTTACCTCTATACACACACTCGCTGGCTACTATAGCTGAGATGAGGGAGGATTGTAATTTACTGATGCTATAGGCAGGCAGCAAAGTACTAATCCCCTAGAGCAAGTGGGAAGGAAGAGAAGAATTGTGACAGAAATGTGATTCTGAGTCATGATGTCTCCTGGGACTACTCTTGGATTGATGCTTCATATCACCTTTTGCTCAAGCTTGTGCCTGATGTCACATTCTAGCCATTTGTGAGTAAATGGATTTAAGGAAGAGACAGATATGATTGTCATATTTGTGGATTATAGCCCATAGTGCTAAATCTTGCAGCCATCATTCAAGCAAACTCCCATCAATAGTTTTTCCCTCAGTGAGGAGGAAGTAAAAATTGCATGTTCAAATCCACTGTATTTGAAACTTTTATTTGATATTTATTTTTTCTGAAGTTCGCATTCCCTGGCAGCTCATCCTGTCTTGTTGCAGAAGTTATACTTTCTGAAAATGAAAGCTTACATTCTGGAAAATATGCCAGAATCTTCCGGAAATCTTTGTGAAGACCCTAAATCCTCAGAATTCACAGGTTTCCCACATCCATAGATTTCTATAGCCCCAGGCTAAAACTCCCTGACATGCCATTAAGAAACAGAATTGCAGCAAGCTGCACTAGAGTTTCGATGTCTGGCAAATAAGCCCCTCAAAGCTTGTAAGCTAAGTGCCATTCACCCCGTAGGCTCACATGTAATTGCAAGCGCAAAATTGCAAACATGGTCTGGTTTAACAGAAAGTGAGCTTGTTTGGAAGCTGGATTTTCCAAAGTTTTCAAAGCTCAGTCAGAAATCCAAGCAGATAACCACTCTTTTGTGGGATGGAGACTCTCAGTTTTCATCTGTTAACTATAGATGAAAATGTCTTGTCACTAACCTTGTGGAGGGTTTATTTTTATGAGGCTGCATGCAGTAAGCATGGTGCACTAATTGGTATATGGGGTGTATGTAAGAGGTATTAATCACCGTTTGTAGGATTTCTGTTACATTTTGTTTCATCCATATGGTTCCTCTTCTTTATTATAACAGCAACCAGAAAATAGCATGGCCAAACAATATGATTAAATTTCAAAATAAATCATTACAAGTATTCTTTGACGTGCATCATTGCTGAAGATTTAATTACCATGAGAAGGAAACAGCCAAAAGATATAGTAGAAAAATGCCATGCAAACACAGACACACAGACACACACTTGATATATCTCTCCAATCTCTGTTGCTTCCTTTATTTTACAGTATCTTTATTCAAAGCCTGCTCCTTCAATGAGATGAGTATAAGAGGATTCCAGTGGATTTCTTATGAGGAATATCACAGCCGTAATCACAAATTCCAGAGAAGTTTCCAGTTTGCATAAATACAAATATAGTATGCACAGATGCATGCACACACACAAGTTCCTGTATATACTGTGTGCGTGTGTGTGGAACGTGAGAAAGAAAAAAAACAAGGATGAGGTAGTTTCTTTTATTGGATCAACATATGTTGGTGAAAGAAGTTTTCAAACTTACACAGACCTCTAATTCAGCTCTCGCTCTCTCTTTTTCTCCATACCCAAACACATATAACAGCTATATTGACATGACTTCACAGCAAGCATGGATCACATTATTTTTTTGTTATGTAATTGAGAGAAATTCATATGGTACTGTTTAAGTGCAAAAGTCAAGAGAAAACTTGTATATAAAGGGCCTCAGTAAAGATGTTATAAGATAAGGGAAGGGAATTGATATATGAAATCTTATTACTATTCTAACAATAAAAAAGAATGATTCATAAAATTATTTGTAAAACTAGAAAATTGTTTAGAGAGATAGGAAAAAAAGTAAAAATATCAATATGTTAAATTATCCTCTATTCCACTGCCTTTATGCTCAGAGTGTTACATGAACAAGGTTCTCTCTCATTGACATTTAGAGCACGAATGACAGCAAACAAGGCAGAAACTCCAATACTCATTGGGACCGACTTTGAATTACAAAACTAATAATAAAAAAATCAGTTTGACTATCTCCCTAGCAACACAATGGCTAATCTTATTGAGCAATTAATTGCATAATTGTTCAACAACCACAAAATATTCTGCTGGCTTTGGGACTATCAATGCAAGCGTAACAATCCTCCCCTAACAGCATTGTGTAATACTGATATAATTAAATGGAAATCTAAAAAGAAAACAGACTAAACAGCATACAGAGTAAACTGTTGGGATATGACATTTACTGTGATCCTTCCCGCTTCTATTTCTGTCAAAAATGTTGCTATGTTGGTATTCCAGCTACACAATCACACTGAAGAACTTCCTGAACTTGTCTAATAAAGTTTTAACCTGATCACTGATAGCACAGTTGTATTCTCTATGGACACAAAATTTGTGTATGGAGAAGGAGAAATGAGGAATCAGCAATTAGGAAGGAACTATACATGCTGATAACTCTATGTGGCAGCCAATATAGTAGAGCGGGGAAAAAAAGTATGACACAGTGAAGCTGACTGAAAAGTTGCCCTTTATCTGTAATGATCTTAGAAAGCTTGGTTGTTTTGAATCAAATTAAATACATTTACAGTGAATGACAGATACTGGAATGGCCACACTGGGGCCTGGGGAAATTGGTGGTCTCGCAATTAAAGCAATAGACCGGGGCTCAGCACACCTGGGTCTGAGAGAGATTGCAACCCTGCCACATACTTGTCATAACAAAAGGATCTTTAGGGAGCCTTATGTTTGGGATGTCGGTAACAGACTTGATTGGCCCCTGTAAAAGAGGGACAGCTTCGCACTCCTGGAAGGGGTGGGGCCTTGGGCAGAAGGGGTGGGGCTGGAGCAGCCAGGCTTCGGGGCCTCCCAGAACGTGGTGTGCCACTTCCGTAGCACCACCCGGAGCATGCTGTGTGAGGCTCTGATACCACTGCTGCAGCCCTTTGAATTGCTGGGCTCCAGGGTACCTAGCTTCTTTGCCTCCCACCTCCCATCTGTGGACCTGCCTGTTGTATTAAGTTTATAATTGGTGTGTATATCACTGCGGGCCAGGGATTACATGTTACTCAGGGGGCAGCGGGAGGTACTGCACCACCAGCAGGAGCCAAAAAAAAGGAGAGAGGGATGAGGGAAAATCACTTAAGAGTCTAAACACCTCTATCCTGGGGAGGCTTGCCAGTACTAGGTCACATTAGATTTTCCAGAGAGTAACAGAAAAAGAAAGAGCTTTGGGTATAATACAGTCATTTATAGTTGCTCAGGCCTTCTTTTTCCTCCAGCAAATGGACAGGATCTTCTGTCCAAAGAGGTCTCTGACTCCTGAAGAAGGGTTGGAAAGATCATCGCCCAACAAGAGCATGATGGGTGGCCTCTGGTAAGCTTTTAGTATGGGTATAGGAAGGTATTGTTTTTAATATATTATCTTTGTAATATTTTACCTTAAAATAAATGTATGCACACACATCCGCGCTACCTCTACATGGGCATGATCTTGCGCAAGAACTCTTTTGAGGAAGAGTTCTTGTGCAAAAACTCTTCCAGAAGAGAGCGTGTACACTGGCATGTGCTTTTGTGCAATAGCATCCATGCCAGTATAGACGCTCTCTTGCGCAAGAAAGCTCTGATGGCCATTTTAACCATAGAGCTTTCTTGCGCAAGAAATTCATGTTGCCTGTCTACACTGGCCTCTTGCACAAGAACAGTTGTGCAAAAGGGCTTATTCCTGAGTGGGAGTGTCAGAGTTCTGGCGCAAGAAGCCCTGATTTCATACATTAGAACGTCAGTGTACTTGCACAAGAACATTCGGCCAGTGTAGACAGGCAGCAAGTTTTTGCACAAGAGTGGCTGCTTTGGCGCAGGATCACGCGCGCCAGTGTAGACACAGTCCAGTAGTATAATAACTGCTGCAGCTTTGCACCACCATAACTTGCTTCACCAAAGTTTGCAGTATAGACATGGTCTAAGACTTATTCTGCATGAGTTAAAGCAGCTAAACTAATTGGTTTAGCTCATTTGGATTGACTTTCTTGGATGTCCCCTTGTGGGCAAATCCTGAATTAGTTTCATGGTATGCATAAAATTTAAAACCATGTATTAAATTCCAAGTCTCAGAATAGAAATAAACCACACCGAAATACTTTAAAAAATCCCCTTTTTATTTAAAGGATTATTAAAATAGTGAGAGAATGAAAGCAAGGAAATTCTCAGAGAACCTTAACAGCATGTCCTGTAAATCAGTCCTTAGAACCACCAGTTTAACAGTCTGGAAACGTTCTGTATTGTCTGTCACGATGGTAGTTCATGTGCTATGTTTTTTCTTGGGTGGGGCACCCAGACAGTTATTGTTTGTTTTCATGTTTAGCTATTTTCAACTCAAATTGGATTAAAACAATCACTTATTTTTACATTTTCTCTTCAACAGTATATAAATCATTTTAGTTCGGCACATATTGGTGAATTCTGCAACAATGCTTTTCTTCTGGGTAAAATTTTCATAACAACTAAGTCCCTTTACACAGGATAGTAATGAGTGACCATATATTGCATGCGGACTCAATATAATTGAAGCCTTAATAAGAGCTATGGGTTTTTATTATATTTATAGAGGGTTATTTGAAACAAACCCACGATTCTAGTGACTTTCACTATATGAAAAATGAAGAATTGAAAAAAAAATCCAAATCTGTTTTTCATCTGTGATGAACATCACATAAGAACAGACATCTGGGGCAGACTAAGGGGCTACATCTACACCGGCAGCTTCTTGCGCAAGAACTCTTTTGCGGAAGAGTTCTTGTGCAAAAACTCTTCCACAAGAAAGTGTCTACACTGCCATATGCGTTTGTGCAAGAGCATCCATGGCAGTGTAGATGCTTTCTTCTGCAAGAAAGCTCTGATGGCCATTTTAGCCATAGGGGCTCCTTGCGCAAGAAATTCATGTCGCCTGTCTACACTGGCCTCTTCTGAAAGAGCTCTTACGCAAGAGGGCTTCTTCCTGAGAGGGAGCGTCAGCGTTCTCGCGCAAGAAGCCCTGATTTTCTACAGTACAACGTCAGTTTACTTGCACATGAACATGTGACTAGTGTAGACAGGAAGCATGTTTTTGCACAAGAGCGGCCGTTTTCGTGCAAGAACGCGCCAGTCTAGATACAGCCAGGGTGTGTCTAGCCTATTGCACCAGCTTTCCACAATGGCTAATACCAAGTGCTTCAAAAGGAATGTATAAAAAAGGAAATCAATCATGGAGTGATCCATCCAGCTGTGAACCCCCAACTTAAGGCTAGGGAGAGCCAGGGCATGGACTTGCATTCCTGACTATCTTGGTTAATAGCTATCGATGGACTATCCCCCATGACCGTATCTATTTCTTTTTTTAACTCTATTATAATTTTGACTGTCACAATATCCACAAGCCATGAGTACCACCGACTGACTGTATGGTGTGCAAAGTGTTTTCTTTTGTTTGTCTTTTAATTTCACTGGGTGATCCTGGTTCTTGTATTATGTGAAGGAGTAAATAACACTTCCTTATTCACTTTGTACATGCCATTCCTGATATTATAGACTTCTATCATACCCCCCACACTTTGTCATCTCTTTCCCAAGATGAAAAGTCACAATCTTTTTAATCTCTCCTCAGAAGGAAACTTTTTCATACCCTCTATTATTTTTGTTGCCTTTCTTTATAGCGTTTCCATTTCTAATATATTTTTGAGGTTGGGTGACCAGAACTGCATGCAATATTCAAAGGCATGGGTATACTATGGATTTATAGAGTTGCATTATGATATTTTCTGTCTCATCTGTCCCTTTCCTAATAATTACTCACATTCTTTTTCTGGCTGCCGCTGTACATGCCGGGGATGTTTTCAGAGAACTACCCACAACGACTTCATGATCTTTCTTGAGTGTGAACAGGTAATTTAGACTGCATCATTTTGTGAGTATAGATGTAGTTCTATTGTACAAAGTGGGACTATGTTTTCCAACACAAAAGTGTTGTACTGAAATATGATGGTATTTTCCCAAGATCAGTTCTGACAATGTAGAATGAGCCAGAGTCTCCATTCTTGGACCCAGTGGGAAACTCATAGGATTTAAGGTCCAAAATCAGATGGGCTTTATGAAAAATGTTGACGTTTACTAAGGGACTATGTATCAGGAACTTTATGGTCTGAATAATGAAGCTGATCAAAGGTTTCCAGTTGCATTAATCTAACTTGGCTGTGACACTGAATTTTGAAGATGCATTGTAAACCTGTGATCATTGCAATTCCAAATTATTTACATTTAAGTATGTAATGAATGCAAAATTATCAATATTTGAGAAACATTTCTCTTTTGTCTCTTTACTTCTAAGTTCAAGTGTCTCTTGAAATACAAGTGGTCTTACATACCACACCCTTCAAAAGTATCCCTACAACAAGCATCATGTGTTAACCTATTAATAACTGCTCATATTTTAGAAGCTAACTATTTCTTCTCTTTCTTTACTCAATAATAATACTAATATTTCTGGTAGACATTTTTCTCTATTTAAACTTATCTAATAGAAATGAAAAATCTGAGTTAAAGAAAAGCACAGTCCATCACTAAAGACGTTAAGAAATGTGCAGGCTTTCAAGATGTTTTTTTCACACATATTTGCATCCCAGCTTCTAGTCAGAGTGCAAAAATCCTACACAAATCTCTACCCCCAAAATCTCTCTCCACAATAGTAAGAATTGATTTCAGAATAACCCAGTCCATTTTTGATACATTTTTCAACTGGGAATATTTGTACATTCTCATTTGGATACCTTCAGGGCCAAATTTACCTTCCTTATGCACATTGGCCCAAATACAATACAACTCTTAAGTCCAGCCATAATTTTAAATATTTGAGTAGTGCTATTGAAGTAAGGAATATTAAATAAAAGACATTTTGTAGTAATATGTAATGTCTCCTAATCTTAACTACAGTATACTAGGCTATCAGTAACTTGGGGTTAGGGCTATATATCTTTTTCATGTGTAACTCAGAACACACAGTAAGTTCCCCATCAATAACTGTGAGAAGGATATTTCCTCTATAGAAGAAAAGTGGTTTCTGCAAACAGCATGATATCCAAAAAATAATGGATATCCATAAAATAATGGATATCCATTATTATGGTTACAAACTGGATAAAGGGAGACTACCCTATTCCTATACACTACAGCAGGGGTAGGCAATAAGTAGCCCCAACATCAGTAAATATGGTGGGCCACTGGCACTATATTTACCTGCGTGTTCATAGGTACAGCCACTTGCAGCTCCCATTAGCCACAGATCACCATTGTTCAGCTTCCTGTAGCTCTCAGTGCCTGGAATTGGCCATCAGGATGTGCAAGTGGCTGTACCTGTGGATGTGCAGGTAAATATAGTGTTGGCAGCAGTGTTTCCTGTAAGCTGAGTACTTGGGCAGCCACTTAGGAGAGATTCATGTACCTCCCAGCTGTCTGGCACAGCGCCCACAGCATATGGGTAGTGTACTTCTGCAGATGCCTTGGTGCACATAACAACATTTATTCTGCACACGGATGGGGAAAAATTAGAGGGAACACTGGTTAGTGGCCCATGAGGAGCTAACTCTGGTGGACTGCATCCAACCTGAACTCTGCCCTCCCCTCACCCCCAAGCCATGGCTATTCAGTGAAAAATAATTTCATGAAATTTCATCTTACAATCAGGTCAGAGATGCAACGAGAAAACCCTTTTTCATGCCTTTTAGGGGGACTTATGGTTTATATTTCCAGAAACTGTAAATGTTGAGATGTGCAAAAAATGAAAAGATACAGTGAAGAAATGGGATCTGAAGTTTTAAGACACTCAGGCTATGGCTACACTGCCATTTTTTTGCGGAAGAGGATATGCAAATCACGCTTGTATTTGCTTATCTTGTTCCGATTCTTTTTGCAGAAGAGATTTTGCCGATAAAAAGCCCCGCATAGACAGGGCCATTTGTTGGAAACCCCCCCCTCTTTCGCAAGATCCCTTATTCCTCAAAAATCAAGGTTTACAGGATCTTGCGAAAGAGGGTTTTTTTTCCAGCAAATGGTCCCATCTACACAGGTCTTTTTATCGGCAAAACCTCTTCCGCAAAAAGAATCGGAAGAAGATATGCAAATGCGAGTGAGATTTGCATATCCTCTTCTACAAAAAATGGCAGTGTAGTGATTCAAAATCACTAGACTTTGGTTTGAATGATCAACTGGGAGAAATGCAAATTGATTAGCCTTCTCCGTGCCTAGTAACAACTTCCCCTTTAATACCGGTATATATATTTACAGAAAAGTCTAATTCAGGAAACATGACTGAAATGTAACTAGAAGAAAACAAAATCTAACAGTGGCGATTATCAGTATCGATCTGTTGTATGACTTGTTGCATCATACATGGACAATCATTTGCAATTCCAAAAAAGAAAAGAAAGATTTATGCTACATGATATGTTGTGTCTCCTTTTTAACATGTAGCCAGTTTTATTGCTAATCCTTTCTTCTACTTCCTTGCAGGAGTAATGTTATTAAGCAAATCTGTGAGGTTTTTTGTTTTTGTTTTTTAACCAAGTGATAATGTAATTGATTAAAACAACTTCATTGCCAAAACACACTTTCAAGTGAGATCTTAAAGCAGCATGCCATGTGAGGATTGTATTTCTTTGTGTCAAGAGATTGTAGATTGTATAATAGCATATAGAGTAGTATTGACGTCCTTTATCTCTCGGGCTTTGTACAGTTATCGTGGTAGCTTTGAGTAAAAGGCAATATCGTCAGAAGATTATTGTGGTTGCCATTAAGAAAAATCAACATTTGCCATTCCACCGTGGCCACAGTGCCATGATATCATTTTTCCTTAGTGTGTATTCAGGGTTGCCAGGGAGGGTGGGGGGGAAGGGTGCAAAAGGAGCAACTGCCTGAAGGTCTGGTGATGTAAAAGTCCCTGGAGTACTGTGGAAGTAACTGGAGCCCCAGGTCCTTCAAATCGCTGCCAGAACCTCTGAGGCGCAGGTTGGGCAGCTCTGAAAGGCTGGGTGGGTGAATGCAAGCCCCAGTCCTGGCCCTTCCACCCAAGGACCTGCCCACTTCAGACAGCAGCCCTGTTTTAGTGACTGCAAACTCATGTTAAAAGAACCAATCCCAGCACAACTGGGATATTTTTAGTTAAAGTCATGGACAGGTGGGGGCAATAAAAAGAGAAATCATTGAAGCCTATGACCTGTCCTTGATTTTGACTAATATCCCTGGGAAGCTGCCTAATGAAGGGGAACAACCCTTCCCCCAGATGGGCCGCTGTAGGGGCAGAGGCACATTAGGAGCTCTAAGAGTTCACACCACCTGGAGCAGCTCAGAGCTTGGGTTTACCCTCTGCCAGTAGCAGTCAGGAGCTGCAGGATACCTCCACCACCCATGGTGGCTCAGTACTCCAGTGGCCCTCACTGCTATGGTAGCTTGGAACTACCAGGGAGCTTTGGGAGTCCTTGCTACCCATAGAGCTGGGAATGGCAGGATCCTTCTACCTCCTGCAGTGGATCTGTGGTGTCCACCCTTGCCCAGGTGGTGGCTGGGAGCCTGGACAGCTCCACTGCCTCTGCCAGTAAAGGTACCCTAGAGCTCTCAGCTGCCATAGCTGAAGTCAGGGAGATCTCTGGAAGTTGCAGATTCCATGACTTCCACAACCTCCGTGACAAAACCGCAGCCTTATTTATAACTTAGACAAAGAGCTGGAGAGGAAAGTGAGTTACAGAAAGGTGAGGTGATTTGACTAAGGTCACACAGTAGCTCATGAACAGCACCAATAACAGAACCCAGGTCTTCAGATACCCAGTCTAGCTATCTATTCATTAGATAACACTTCTTCTTATAACAAGATATTGTCATTATTAAATGCCTTTGCAGAAGCGAATGAGTTTTAATTGTTCTTATCCTACATTCAGCCATAAGGTTAGAATACCCTTTTATACTGTTTCCTTTCACATTCTGCTGAATCAATATTCTAAAATCCAGAGTAGTTCACACATTTCTTTTTATTGAATGGTAATTAAATGTCATGTCACATTTCTACTGTTTCCCACAGTTTCTATCTTTGACTCAAGTAATGCAGTGCCTGCTGTGACTTGGTGGACTCATGGAAAGCACATATCCATGGGCAAAACATATTAAAACCTGATATTATTTATCTGCATTCATTACCATGATAGACGTTTTCATTGCGTTAAATTCTTAGGGAGATGTAACAAAATGGGAGCATAAGATTAAGAACATAAATTAGAAGACCTTTGGGTCAAAGCTATGATCAGTTATATACACTTTACACTCATGTAACTTTTACCTTAGGGTAGTTATTTCAGATTTGCACTAGTGATGCTTTCCTTTCCAGAACTACAAAACTGTTAAAATTTAAAAGAAAAATCCTAGAATCACAGAACACTAGAACTGGAAGGGACCTCACAGCAGGACCACACACTGACTTGACCATCCCTGAGAGATGTCTATCTAACCTGCTCTTAAATAACCCCAGAGATGGGGATTCCACAACCTCCCTAGGCAATTTATTCCAGTGTTTAACCACCCTGACATTTAGGAAGTTTTTCCTAATGTCCAACCTAAAGCTCCCTTCCTGCAATTTAAGCCCATTGCTTCTTGTCAGAGGCTAAGGAGAACAATTTGTCTCGCTCCTTCTTGTGACACCCTTTTAGAAGAAGAAGAAGAAGAAAAAGAAGAAATGATATAGTATCTTAGGCTACCTTTACACTGTAGCAGAAAGTCAATAAGGTATGCAACACCAGCTACATGAATAGCTGAGATGGAGTCAATGTACCTTAAGTTGAGTTACCACAGGGGTCTACAGCATGGTTAGTGCATATGTAGCCTAAATGTAGTCTGGAAAAATTATCCAAATGCTTAAAACTGGAATGACCAAAACAAGTTCCAAAAATTACAAAATATAACCTAATAGGGTGAAAGAAGCACTGCGGCTACAACTTGTACTTTATCTTCACTTCCTATATCAGTTAGATGTCATTAATGAGTTTTTTATATCATTTCCGAAAATGGTCCCTGAGCACCCGGCAAAGCAGCATGTGGATGACTTTTGCATACAGCATAGCTAAAAAGGAAAAATTGATATCTGGCAAGGGCACAGGCCTGGGATTCATGAGAGCAAACTCTGATTCTGTTACTTGCTTCCTGTGGGACCTCAGGAAAGTTTCTTAATCTTTGACTCAGTTTTCCCACCTGTAAAATGGAGATAATATGTCCCTCTGTCTATAAGGGTATGTCTACACTAGCCCCTAGTTC
>JANRFK010004440.1:34594359-34616917 GCA_030068395.1 Apalone spinifera | reverse complement strand
GCCACATTATTCATGTAGCTGAAGTTGTATAATGTTGGTAGATGGCCCACAGAAGTATCTTCCACATGATCTGATTGAAATTGAAACCCTGGTGCAAGTTAGCACCACTTCACTGAAATCAGTCTGAAATCAGTGGAGTTACTTCTTGCCGGAAGTTACCATTTACATCAGTAAACTTAAACTACCAATTAAACTACCTAAGTACATTGACTTCAGCCACATTATTCATGTAGCTGAAGTTGTATAATGTTGGTAGATGGCCCACAGAATTATAGACAAGGCCTAAATTGTGATATTACCTTCCAAGGAATATCAACATCAGAAGATCCTAAAGGATTGAAGCTTCCCTCAGTACTTAGTTACCTCTGCTGTCATCAGTTGATGATGGATAAATACAGTATATTTTTTAAATTTGTGGGTCATTAGTTTATATGAATCAATGGACCTCCATTATGATTTTATAAATATTAAGTTCACATGTATTAATTTAGGATCTGATCCAACAGTTTAGACTTGCATTTCCTTTAAAGGGCATTAGACAGGATTGTAATATTTAAACAAAATAAGCAGGTTAATTCACCTTTTTTTTTTAATTAAACAGTTGCTACCTATAGATTTAAAACTTCATTCAGGAGGAATATCTGTGAAATATTTATTGCCGGTGCCATTTTTTCCCTCTGAGATCTTAATTTATGGAATTTTATAGAGCAATAGATCAATTGGAGAAGCAAAAGTGGCAAAAGAAAATAGTACATTTCTGCAAAAGTCCATTCTGGGTTTTTTTTTATTGTTTTGCATTGCACCAAATGCATTTTGTATTTATTTATTTGTTATTTTATTCAAGGTAACAAAATACCTATAATTTTTTACACACTACAATAAAGTATGCAGGGACGCTGTAACAAGTCACCTATTTTTTTAGTTTAACAAAAATCTACAGAAGGTCTGGAAACTCTGAGAGTTCTAACTCTGGTAATATCCAACACATCATGACAATGAGGGCATGAGCTGGGATTAGAACTCAATAGAACCAGATGGTGTTACCTGGCTAACTTAGAAAAAGCCCTAAAAAGCAACTGCAAAGCTAAAATGGGAAGTGTCAGAAGGAAAATGAGGGCAAATCTATGCTCCCCTCCTTCTGTGCTCAGTCATCCCCAGAATATCATGACAAAACTGTCTTTGTCTGGCTGAATGTGTGGACGTAGTGCTAACAGAGAATTCTATGAGGCACTGAATTTGAGAACAAAAGTACTAGGATCCTATTTGTCATCTCTGGTATACGAATGAAAGTTTGAAGATACCTGTATGGAGAAAAGTGTGATGTGCAGTTTACTAGCCCCATTCAGCCTTCTCAAAACACCTTGGATAGAGTGTTCAGGCAGTGCAGCTACAAGGGACGCACTATACTCAAATAAAGGCCAGGAACTGTACTGCCAAAAAATCAATACTGGAACAGGGCTTTGCATCCTTAGAGAGGATGTCAGAAAGCAGCCAGCTCTTATCCTTGTGATGACAAAACATGACACCAGATCTGAAAGCAATCAAGGAACATAGGACATATAGAAGTCCTTGTGGCTGGGGAGCTAGGGAAGAAAACACTGACACACAGAGGACTTGAGGACATAAACCACATATGAGCAGGATTACATCTACAGTGTCCTATGGTGAATTAACCATAGATGTGTCATCTGAGTAGGCCCAGTTTGGCCTTACTTTCTCCAGGTTTAATGTAAAAACAATTGTATAATACTGTGGAGAGGAACATAAACTGCAGAGATTAACAGAGAAGCAAGACAAATAAAAACCTAGATCTTTTGGGGGTGACACCGAAGCTGTACACACAAATGTTGCAGCTATTTTGTCCACTGCCTCTGTGTAGCAGATGGAACACAGTGGGCTCCATCATATGAGTAAAGTGAGGAGACAGCATGGCTTGAGCTCTGAAACCAAGTTCCCATGTTTTCTCCAGCTCACATGAGTATACCACCATGGTTCAAAATAGCCTACTCCCATTTAAGTCAATGGTAGCACTCAAGTCAGCAATGAAGTGATCACCTTTAGAATATTTCAGTAAATTCTAGTAGCTTTTGTGTTCCCTTGCCAATAGTATTGCATTTCTCGGTTGTTTGTCAGTGTGGGTTTTTTTATCTAAGTTATTGCACAGCCTCACTCTGAAGAGCAAAGCCACCAGGAGAACACCAAGCTTTTTGCAAGTTTTGGGTGACTTGAGACCTATCCTCAAATACCTTTTTATGGTTCTATCAAAAAGAAAAACAATCTTTATATAGAAGTAGTAAACACTTGAACTATATCATACATGTGCCCCTTTTAGGTAATGGTTGTGTTTTTTGTTTGTTTGTTTGAATGATCTGTGCTGCTGTGATATTTAAATGCTTTGTATTCTTTGTGTAATAGAACCCTAATTGTCTAAAAGCTTCTTTTTCTCCTAGTGTCAGGAATGAGACCTTACATGTGCATCATCTTGATTTCTCAGCAGCCCTAATCAATTAGCTAGACTGCCTGACAGACTACACTGCCTAATTGGCTGGAGAAGTTAGCAGACTGGTTCTTCAGCCCAGTAGTAGCATCAGGCTGCTGGCTACTCAGTGTAAGCAGCTGTGGATTTTCTGCCTTCCTATGCTTGCCTCACTCCAAGTCCTGTTATGGCCTAAACCCTGTCCTGTATCTGGTCTTGATCGAGCCATGTCTCAGCATCACTCATGCATCTGAACTAGCTCTACTTTTGCCTTCTCAGACTCTAGTTCTGACCTTTGGTTGCAGTTCCTGGCTCTGACTCTGTCTTTGTGTCAACAATTGACTCTGGCATTTGGATTCTGAACACAGATCAAACCTCCTGCTTCAGCCAGTAGGTCTGACTACTCTGATTTGGTCTCCTGAGACCTCCTCTCCCCTGAAGGACTTTTTTATATCTTCATCTTCCCCTTTTATGATTAACTTTGCACTAAATATTGCAGGTCAGATTCATACCTGAAGCACTTGGAAGAAGGGGAAAGTGATCAGGAATAGTCAACATGGATTGAGCCAAGGCAAGTCGTGCTTGACCAACCTGATTAGCTTCTATGATTAGGTAGCTGGCTCTGTGGACATGGGGAAATTGGTGGGATGTGATACACCTTTAGCAAAGCTTTTGATATGGTCTCCTGCAATATTCATCCCAGCAAGTTAAGGAAGTAGAGATTGGATAAATGGACTGTAAGATGGCTGGAAAGCTGGCTAGATTGTTGGGCTCAACGGTCGTGATCAACAGCTCGATGACTGGCTGGCAGTTGGTTTCAAGCAGAGTTCCCCAGGGATCAGTTCTAGGGCCGGTTTTGTTCAACATCTTTATCAGTGACCTGAATGAGGGGATGGATTGCACCCTCAGCAAGTTTGTGGATGACACTAAGCTAGAGGGAGAGGTAGATATGTTAGAGTGTCAATTGGAGGATTGGGCCAAAAGAACTCTGATGAGGTTCCACAAGGACAAGTCCTGAATTTGGAATGGAAGAATCCCAAGCATTGCTACAGGCTGGGGACCAACTGGTTAAGTAGGAGTTCAGCAGAAAAGGACCTGGGGATTACAGTGGATGGGAAGCTAGATATGAGTCAACAGTGTGCCCTTGTAGCCAAGAAGACTAATGTCATATTGGGGTGCATTAGGAGGAGTATTTCCAGCAGGTCTAGAGAAGTGATTATTCCCCTTTATTTGGCTTTGGTGAGGCAAAATCAGGAGTACTGAGTCCAATTCTGGGGCCCCCCACTGCAGAAAGGCTGAGGGTTTGGGGCTTGTTTAGTCTATGGACGAGAAGAGTGAGAGGGGATTTGATAGCAGCCTTCAACTTCCTGAAGGGAGAGTCCAAAGAGGATGGAGCGAGGCTGTTCTCAGTAGAGAAGGATGGCAGAACAAGGAGCAATGGTCTCAAGTTACAGTGGGGGAGGTCTAAGTTGAATATTAGGAAAAACTATTTCACTAGAAGGGTAGGAAAGCACTGGAATGGGTTACCTAGGGAAATGGAATCTTCATCCCTAGACGTTTTTAAGTCCCGGCTTGACAAAGCCCTGGCTGGGATGATTTAGTTGAGATGGTCCTGCCTTGGGCAGGGGGCTGGACTTGATGACCTTCTGAGGTCTCTTCCAGTTCTATGATTCTATAATTCTATGATTGAAATTCCCATAGTTGTATTGATTTTAGTGAACTAATTAATGATCAGACCCTACAAGTATATAGCAGTAATACCTGACTATGCATCTAATTTCTGCTGCCTTTATGCACGAGTCATCCTTTTAATACTAACTGAACTGTAAGCTCTCTGTGGCAGGATAAATGCCATGTCTTTCTCTTTGTCCAGCGAAGTGCCTACCACACATATGGGCACAGTGTGTATATATAAGAGTTAAATAGCACCATTTGGACTGTGGTATGGACTTATTGTCTCAAGAGTAAAGTATGCAACCTTTATGCACCTCGGTTTACTCAATATAGTTCAAAGGGAAAAGGTCTGCAAAACTATGTCCTGTATTTCTTTCTCCTTTTCTTGAAGAGAATGTCTTGTTTTGATCCTTTATGCTAAGATTTGTTACTTTAAAAAGCATTTTTGTTGCTATAGGGGTCTGATATCACGCAGCACAACTTTCCGGCCGGGACAGGCGTGGTACGGGAGGCAGGACTGGGGCATACTGCCGAACAGGCCAGCCGCGTCACTTGGTGGTGAGGCGCCTGGTTTAAAAGGGAGTCAGCAGCCGGGCAAAAGGGGGGTGGAGCCAGAAACTTGGGCTGGCGGGACAAAGAGGAGAGCAGAGAAGGACCGAAGGGCATTGGGGGGAAAGACCGCCCCCTCCCCGCCACACCCCAAGTGAACTGAAGGCGGGTAGGACAAGGTGAAACCAAAGGGGGTCCCGACCAGGTCAAGACCCCAAATTGTCTGTTACCAATGCGGCCAGGAAGGGCATAGCTGATGCGAGTGCCCTGTTATGGATGTACCTTTGGGTAGAGTGTAGGGGCTGCCCAGGTGAGGACGTCGGCCAGGGTAGAAGCCATGTTGATCCCCATAGAGATGGAGGGGTGGCCAATAGAGTCCCTGCTAGATTCGGGCTGCAGACAGACTATTATTTTGACTGAGCTTGCCAAAACCAAACCAAACCACCAGCAGGCCCACCAGTATGGATGCAGTGCGTGCACGGGGATAGCTGCCAGTATCCTACGGTGTGGGTCTGCAGTAATCATGGCCACTGTGAGGAGTGCTGTTGGATGGCCTTGGCCCCCAAATTACTATATCTGGTGCTGCTAGGAAGAGACTGGAAGGGGTTCGAGCAGCTACTGGTGAGCTCGGGCCACCAGCAGGGGCGGAGTCAAGAGGTGCTGGTTACGCAACAGCGGAGAGGATCACTGCCACCTGACAGAGGGGAAGGAGTGGACCAGAGCATGAACCAGGTGACAGACAGCGAAGATGGTGACTTCCTCCAGGGCCAGTGGGAGGACCCTTGCTTGTAGAGAGCCTGGGAGCAAGACAGGGACATGAACGACCTGGACCCACCCGGAGGGCACCTGAGCGGTGGACCCCGGTTTGAGGTATATCAAGATAGACTTTACCGAGTGGTGAGGGGCAGGGAGGGCCAAGGGGTGACCTGGCAACTGCCTGTTCTGGCCCGATATAGATGATGGGTGATGTATTTGGCCCACTCCAACCCTTGGACCAGCCACTTGGGATTTGAAAAGACACTGCAGCGGGTAACCCAGCAGTTTTATTGGCCCCCGGTAAATAGGGATTCTGTGAATCATGCCCCGAATGCCAGAAAACTGCTCCCGAGGGGAGTGCCCAAGGCCCCCTTAGTACCTCTGCCGGTGATGGGAGTGCCCTTCAAGAGAAACGCCCTGGACCTGGTAGGAGCTTTAGAGAGGTCGCGGTCTGGGCATCAATACATTTTAGTCATTATAGCTTATGCGACCCAGTACCCCAAGAGGGTACCTCTAAGAACTATCACTGCCCCAGTGTTAGCTGATGAATTGATAACAATTTTTGCATGAATAGGTTTGCCCCATGCCATCCTCACAGACCAGGTGACTAACGTAACATCTTGGTTAATGACCAAATTGTACTGTCTCATGCACATTAACTTCCACAGGGTTTTCACCCTTCGAGTTGTTATATGGGCAGCAGCCGCGGGGTATCCTGGATGTTATGAAGGAAGGCTGGAAAACACACTCATCTCGAGTATGAGGGTCGGTCCAATATATCTTGCAACTCCAAGAGAGGTTGCGGTTCCTCGGGGACTTGGTCGGGCGTAACTTAACGAGTAGCCCAGGAAAAACAGGCCCAGTGGTATAACTGTGATGCTCGGGTACGGACATTTGAGCCAGGAGAGAGGGTGTTATTGTTGTTACTAGACCGGGAATCCAAGCGGATGGCCTAATGGCAAGGCACTTTTGAAATACGATGCCGTATAGGAGAAGTAGACTATGAAGTTCAGCTTTCAGGGAAACAGAAGGATACTCAGATCTACCATGGTAACCTATTGAAAAAATGGAGATCCCGCAAGGCCCTGCTGGCTGACCCCCAGCTATCGGAACCGGAACTGGGCCCCTGGAGTGGCGACCGTGAGGGGGGCAAGGAGATGGCCTGTTGCTGTGGAGTTAATTCTTCTCCGACCTGCACTGAGGCCTGACTTCTGCTGCAACGGTATCCCCATGTGTTATCTGCAGTTCTGGGGTGAACTACCCGCAGCCCACCATATCGACACTGAGCCTGATAAGAGAGTGAGGGATGCGATCCAGACCCTACCCCAAAAGATGTGGGACATGGTCTGGGCTGAGGTGGACACTGTGCTTAGCCTGGAGGTGATAAAAGAGTCGCGTAGCGATTGGCGTTGCCCCATTGTATTGGTGCCCAAATTGTTTGCGCAAGAGAAGAACTACACAACTATAGTTGAAGTAGGCCCTGGCTGTAAAATGGGCCATTGACTTATTGTGTTATTACCTCCTAGGCACCCAGTTCCAGCTAACAACAGACCATGCCCCTCTCTAATGGATCCAATCGATGAAAGAAACAAACCCATGGATCATGCGGTGGTACCTCTCACTACAGCCCTATTGTTTTGATGTAAAACACCGACCGGGTAAAGCCCATGGGAACACGGACTGTCTTTCACGAATCCCAGAGAGAGAAGGAGAGTCTAGGGGCGCGACCCAGACAAAGTTAGAGGGGGGCGTGTGTGAAGGAGCCCCAGAGCTCCGCACTCCTGCGGCCCCAACCTCACTGCAAGAAGGAGGGGGTGAGGTCGGGCCACAGCCCAGCGGCACAGCAGTCGCCGGAGCCATCACGGCTGAATGCGCATTGGCACCGGGACCTGATGTTATGTGGCACGACTTTCTGGCTGGGATGGGCATGGTGCGGGAGGCAGGGCTGGGGCATACCACTGAACAGGCCGGCCACATCACGTAGCGGTGCAGCGCCCGGTTTAAAAGGGAGTCAGCGGGCAAAAGGGGGGTGGGGCCGGAGACTCGGGCTGGCGGGTCAAAGAGGAGAGCGGAGACGTTCCAAAGGGCATTGGAGGGAAGAACCCTCCACCCCCGCAACCCAAGTGAACTGAAGGTGGATAGGAAGTGACCCAGGCCAGGGTGGGAGAACACCCGTGGGTTGGCGTGTTACAGGCAGCAGCCCCGTTGACCGTAGGGGAGCGAGCAGGAGTGCTCCCCTTCCTTTAGGGCCCTGGGTCAGGACCCAGTTGTGAGGGTGGGCCCCGGTCCCCCTACCCCCTTCTCAGCGATATCCAGTGACCTGGATGGCAAGAAGGGTCGACCACTAGGGAGAGGTGGGTACGGGATAATTGTGACACATATTAAAAGTGGTGTTCGCAGATTTCAGTGAACTTCGTGCAGAAAGACTTAAACGTGGCAGGTGGGGGGAGCAGAGGTGTGCCCGGAAGGGACATGGATGCCTTTTGCTCAGGAACACTGCCCCAAACAACTTGCAATCTACATAACTATTAGGAAAAAATAGGTCTGACAAGGCTGATACAGAGTAAAGATGATAAAGCCTTTGTCACTTGAGAATTTCACAGCATTTTATTGAAGTTAACAAAGCTTCTGAGCATGGTGAGTAAATGTCTTTATAGCCATTTTACAGATGGGTGAATTGAGGCATAAAGAGCTTAAGAACTTGCACAAAATTACACAGTAAGTTGAGAACAAATTTAAGAATAGAACTCAAAAATCTTCCTAACATCACCTGGAAAATACTGTCTCTCACTAATACATTAATTCCAGTTTCATGCAGTTCCATTTATTTCTTCTTTGTCTCTTGGCAGCCATCATTCTATTGAAGACAACCATCTTCTTTGCTGGGGGAGAAAGCACAGCAAAATGGCAGCAGTTTAACATTTTTCTTACTCTGTGATTTCACACTTAGACATGAACTCCCAAGATACGCCTTTGGTAATGTCTTTATGAAAAGCTCAACATTTGGTGCTTCCAGCCCCTAGGGCTTCCATGAAATTCATGCTTTTGAAGAATTTACAAAAGTTAGTGAGGCGTGATCTTCTTTTTCTTAAATCATATTGACTATGTTTAATTCTGCAGCGCTTTACCCTGTGTTTCCCTTTTGAGCTCTTAAAAAGAAAATGTTTGTGACTTTCACCATAAAATGATGTTACATTTTCTGATCTTCATTTTTTTTAAAGCATGTATTTAGGTGTTTTTTTCAGTAATGGAGTCATATTGGCTACTTTCCAGTTTTTCTGAGGAATCTCTTTAATAGAATAAGCTTATAAAAATGGATATATAGGCTTATCTAAGATATATTCTTCTTGTATTTTGTTTGTGAATAATAATAATAATTATTATTATCTAGCACCTAAAGCAAGGATCCTGCAATGTTTCAGGAACTGCACATGCATATGTCTAAAAGATGTTATTTCTTAATGGTCATCATCCTTTCTACAGACTGTTAATATTGAACTGTGTGTTCTCAATAGAATTTTCAATGTGGTATTTTTTTACATCAGTGTAGCTGAATGTGCTTTTTTACATTTATGATAGCAGATGCAAATACGGCTCTCCATACTGTTCTTTATTGAACATCTCTAATTTCATATTTTGCATTTTCCTCTTCAACTTCACTCTATTTTACTGCTATGCTCTTTAAAAACTTAACTCTTTAGAGATGTCCCTGACTAAGGAATAATCAGGAAGTTGCACCACTAAGGAGTAGCTCCAGGAGAGATTTTGTACCTTTTAGGCTACAACTAAGCGACCAAGTTAAGTCAGCCTCTCTTATATTGTCATACGTCCACCACAATGGATCACTTGGGTGTTTCTATATAACTCCTCACACTTCCTGGGTGTGGTGTTCTGACCTATCTAGTGGCACCAAAACCACTTAGGGCACGTCTAAACAACATTCCTCTGTCGAAAGAGGAATGTAAATGAAACAAATCGAAAGTGCAAATGAAGCACAGATTTAAATATCCCACACTTCATTTGCATATTCACGTCCAAGCACTTTTTCGAAAAAGGGTTTTTCGAAAGTGAAAGCACAATCTAGACATGGTTCTCTTGGGGGAAAAAATTTTTTTTGAATGAACCCGTACTCCTGAAAAAATGAGTATGTGTTCTTTCAAAAAAGGGTGGTTTTTTTCTGAAAGAACTGCATCTACACCGCGCTTTCACTTTTGAAAACTCTTTTTCGAAAAAGTGCTCAGATGTGAATATGCAAATGAAACAGGGGATATTTAAATCCACACTTCATTTGCACTTTCGATTTGCTTCATTTACATCCCTCTTTCAAAAGAGGAGTATAGTCTAGAGATAGTCTTTGAGAGGTTATTGAATGTGCTCTAGCACCTTAGCTAAGGGGCATGTATTTATTATCTGATGCAATAGAGGCTCATGCACTAAGCTCTAGAGATCCCAGGTTTGATCTTGACTGACAATGACTGGGCTCTGTCATTGTTACCTCTACACTTTGCTGCTTGTGTCTATGGTGCATGTCCTCCCCAGGAGTACTTGTATTTATTGTACCATCAGTGTGGGGCACTGAAGAATGACTCCTGAAAGCCAAAAACAGTTGACATACACAATGCAGTATGTACAGTGACACTGCATCAATCTGACTACATCAAATTTGATTCTACAGTGCTAGTGGAGGTGAAGTTATTAAGTTAGTCTAGAAGGACAGTTAAATCAGTGGAAGCAAAATTTAAGTGTTGACATTTCCAGTATTAGGTCTACTTAAGCTGCCTTACATCAACCTAACTCTGTACTGTAGACCAGTCTTTAATCATAATAATCCCTCTTTTCATTTTTTTCTTGGGAGCAGAAAAAAATGCAATAATTTGCTTCGTTGCTTTAGGAGCAGCAAATAACAACAAAGACAAGAAAAGAAGATACACATGACAGACTATACTCTTACATTCACTACTTTCACAAAATTATGATACAATTTTGTACAAAATACGCCTTGTGAGGTATCATTTGAAAACTCATAATTTGCTGATCATTATTGTCCTTGTAAAATATATGTGGCAACGTTGTATGTAAAGTTATAAGATTCTACTGTAGGATGCTACTAAGTCATATTCCAAATCTGGAGGGAAGTGTTCCAAATCAGTTCCTCAGAGATAAAAGGCAAACAGACACCTCAGCCACATGTCAGCAAATCAAATGGACAATTGCTTGGATAAGCAGCCACTCTTTGGCAGGAAGTAGGATGTGAGTCAGAAATTTACATCTTGGCAAACTGACTTGCTATTGCCTAAATCCTAGCTGGAGGTGATTTTCAAAGGAGAAAAATTCTATAAAAGGGAGGACAGAGAACACAAATCAACTCTCTCCCCTCATCTCTATGCATAGCATCAACAATGTTTGAAAGACAAAAGGAACATTATTGAATTGGGGGAGGGTTCCTAACTGAACTGTTTAAAGTATATGGTGAGAAAACATTTGCTTAAATTCACTTAGCTTTTTATGTTCAATATTAGTTTGTATTTTACCTATTATTTCTTTGTAACCAATTCTGACTTTTGTGCCTTATTAATAAACTTGTTTTATTGTTTCATCTAAACCAGTGTGGTTTAGATGAAACAATAAAATCTCAAATCTCCATTTCAGATAATAGGGCCTGTGCATATCATTGTCTATTAAAGAAATAACGGTCTTTAAATGACCCTGTATTGTCCAGAAGGAAAGAGCTGGGCAGCACAAGATACACATTTCTGGGACAAGTCTGGGATTGGAAATCACTCTACAATATAATTCAGGAGTGGCTGACTAGAAATACTTGTATAATTCAACTGGGAGTGATATTGCATTGTAGAGGCTGTTTGTAAACAGACCAGGAGTAGTTGTTCTGACAATGAACGAGTGTAAAAAGCACCCAGCGTGGAAACCCGAGGGGGGTACAGTTGTTTAACCACCCAGATTGTACCCTCTGGAATGTCACAGTGGGGCCAAGGAGGAGTGGCCTCTGCTGTTGGTTCCTCCCCCCTTAATTATAAGGAAGGGCATGGGTCCCAAAGTCTAGGCCAATAGCCTTTCAGTCCAAAGCTCTATGTCAGCTTGTCTTCATTTTTCTTTTTATCCTTTAAATGCTCTGTTTTTTATATTTGTCAAACACTAAGTATGGAGACAGCTCTTAACTCTTGCCAGAAACAAGCAGCTTTCTAGAGATCATGCCACAATTTTCAATACATCAGTCTCTGCCTTCATACTCTAAAGCATTATATAATTCTCTCTCTCTCTCTCTCTCTCTCTGTAAATCCATGAGAGAGAAAGACCTGACTTTTTAAGTCAGTTATTTTACCCAGACTTATTTTATTATGCTGAGGGGTTTGCAATTATGATAGTCTTTTACATGAGCAGAAGCATTCCTTGCTTGAAGGTGTTTTTCCAAGACCTTATATATTCTGCCCACTAACTGTATTTTTCTTAATTTACATATTTTTTGATTGACAAGAGGAAAAATATATTATGAATAAGGTTGCTATAAAATCATGAGCTTGAGAAAATGATACATGTTAGTGTTTTCCCCCCCGCAGCTTGCAATTTTCTGTTCTCTCCAGGCAATTTCTTACTGAAAGAAAGTGACTTTTTTCAGGTGCTGATCCACTGCTATAATGAAAAAAACCTGAACAGTGCAGTAAAGCACCAGTATAAACCCATTGTTAGCTACTCCCCTTGTGGAGGTGGTTTGCATAGAGCACTGGGAGAGCTCTTTCTCAATGCTCCTGTTGTGGCCACACTTTCACTGTAAAGCACTGCCATGGCATCACAGTCATGACTATGTTTTAATTTTAGAAATGTAAATAAAGCCTATATACAAAAAAAAGTTGAGGGTTTCTAGAGGGAGTGTGAATTGATACCATAGATATTGGGTATCTGTTTGAGAGCATGTAATTGGCACCAGCTTAGACTCACTTCACACATTCTTGGACAAATCTTTGAGCTGAGTGCAAAAGAACCAGGGCTTTGCATATTCCTGGTTTAAGGTATGTGCCGGGAAATTCATTCATTGCAACAGAATTACATTGCAGAAGCTGAGGTTTTCTTTACAAACGTATTAAGTATGTAGCCTTTATGGCTGCTGAAATAGACTCAGAATTGTGAGCCAGGCATAAATTGGACAGACTGTCTTCTTCACACAGCACTCGAAAACATGAGAACTGTTCCATTCATGTCAGTCAGGATCCTGTGAATTCTATAGACTCTATGATCCTGCAAAAATCTTGCAGTTGAATTTACCATTTTGCTGCAGCCAAGTGCCTGTCATTTTCTTTTTTCTTCCCTTGCCCTGCAAGTCCTTGGCTACTGGTATCTCTTGCTCTCCAGCTTTCCCAAGAGGGGGTATGTTATTTTTTCCCCCAAGCTAATATTTAACTATTATAGTATTTTTCTTAGAACATCATTTAGCGCCGTGATCACAGTCTATTGTAAGTCCCATCTTTTAGTTCCTTGATCCATGTGTGAAGCCCAGAGTCCTGCCCTTTAAGATAGAGGATGGACAGTCTTTGATATGCAGCCACACCCCACATTCTCACACAACAATGGATACTAAAGGGGGGGTATTGGATTACAATGCATTTTTTCCATAGTTTTCCATGGATGCAGGCAGGCAGTGGAATTTCAGTTTGCAGCCAGGTAGGATGATGTGAAACCAGAAGTGTATGCTGGCTAGTTGAATAGGCTGAAGCGTAACAGAGCAGCTAGGGGTAGGAGAACTGAGAAGATGTTTGCCTGAAGCAGCTTACAAACTCTCTCCTTCCCTAGCATACAATGCAGGAAGGAGGTCAATGAGAGTATTTTGAACCATGAACAACAGTTCTTTGTGTTTGGGGGTGCAATGGGGGGATTGGAAATGAAGGATAAAGGAGATAGAATGAATTAAAGATACCACAGAATGTAAGTGTTCTTGAAGTAAAATTTATTAATCTGTGTAGCTTATCAAAGAGACAGTTAAGAGGCAACTTGCTAATGGCTTGGAAGGGTGCTTCATTTAGCTAGCAGCTAAAGGCATAACAAGATTCAATAACTGAAAATTGAAACTAGACAAATGGAGGCTAAAAATTAGATGCACTATTTTTTTAACAGTGACGAGGACCAACCATTGTCGCAATTTACAGGAGGGATGTGTGGGACTCTTCTTCACTTGCAGTCTTTATATCAAAATTGGATTTTGTTTTTTAAAGATATGCTCTAGCTCAGGAATGGGCAAAATGCAGCCCACGAGCTGGATACACAGCCTGTCTAATGTTTCTGTCGGGCCCACCAAAGCTATGTCTAGACTATAGGCTTTTTTTGAAAAAAACTTCCCCTGCATCTAGATTGCTGCTGTGTTCTTTCGAAAGTAAATCGAAAGAATGTGGCAGTTTTTTCGATCATGGAAAACCTCATTTTATGAGGAATAATGCCTTTTTTCAAAAGCGCTCTTTCAAAAAAAGGTGTTATTGAACGCGAACTGTGCTTTTTTGAAAGAGAGCATCCAGACTGCCAGGGTGCTCTCTTTCGAAAAAGCGGCTCACGTTTTCAAAAGTACTGGCTGTAGTCTAGACGCTCTCTTTCAAAAGAGGCTTTTTTGAAAGATTCTTTTGAAAAAGCCTCTTTCAAAAGAGGCTGGTAGTCTAGACGTACCCCAAGACTCCCAGTAACAGAGGAAACTATTCCGGCCGTGAGGGCAATGGCTGGAGCTTTGAGTCCATTTAATCACTGCCTGAGCCCCGGGCAGTGCTGAAGAGCAAGCTGTGGGGACTAGTCCCAAGCCCTGTCCCTTTCACCTAAGGCTCCGCCCCCTCTGGTCTTCTGGAATTGGCCCCTTCACATCTTGCCCAGGAGGCCCCACAACTTTGTCTCCCTTGTTAATGCCCATTGGTGATTTTCTTCACATTTAGTGAGTTTGATTTCTTCTTTTACACTTAATTTTAATGAGCATAAACTGTAAGTAAAAGTTTAGCATTAGTGTTATTGTGACAAATTATACGAGTGTTCACAAAACTATCTGCAATATAAATTGCCTTCTAAAATAAGCTTTAGATAATAGTCTATTCAGTTAATTGTTATTAAGTTTAATTACTTTGTTTTGTAAAGACCATAATGAGATCTTTTGACAATAGATGGTGAGATAATTTCATTAATATGGTAGAAATGTGTGGCCTGTGACAATTTATCGTTATCAAAATTGGTGGATTAGCCCCTTCCCCTCTCCCCCCCCGCAAAAATTATTGCTCACCCTTGCTTTAGTTCAACCAAAAGTTATGGGCTTGGTAAAATAATTACAGGATGAAATCCTATGACGTTTGTAGGAACTAATGCATTATGAGTCCTCCCATTCCCCGCTATAAGTCATGCAAAACACTCCCCCCAATTTGCTTAAATGGAAGTCAGCTGCTGAAAAAAAATTCCCTGCTTTAAATTGTTTCTCTATAAGTCCAAGTTTTTTGGAACGTATCTTGGATTTATAGCGAGGACCCCCCGTAGTTCCTTCTGGCTTTAATATCAATGAACCCTTGAGTTTAGCAATGCTAGCTGCATAATTTTTGAGGACTTGATAATAGCTATGGACATACTGTACATGGGATTTCATCAGTATTCTACAAACTTGTCTCTTCGTTAAAAATGACTAAATTAAAATCTCAGTGTAAGCAAAAAGAAACCCGGGCCCTATCTTGTGAAGGGGAGGCAGATAGAATGTAATCTATTTCATAGGATTCCAGTAGTATGTACAACACCATTCCCTTGGGAATGTAGTGTTATTGGAATACTAGATACATACACATATCTACCAGATTGGGAAAGATTTTTCAGAATCTTAGTACTCGTTACTTCTGTATGTCATCTTTATCATTAATCATCATCTGTTATGTCATGTTTCTTTTCCATCTGGTCGGGCATCAGGTGTGGTCCTGAATAGCTGCAGTACATTAATTTCCAATTGGTGGCTACTAGTGGCTGGCAAATTAGGTTACTTTGTGACTATTTATTATCTCAGTTAATTGAGTGACAGATCGTTATTGACTACCATTCAGCAGATGGCAGATGTCCAATAAGACACCAAATGTAGTTTGTGATCCTTCTGTGACACCTGGATGTTTTTTAGATTTCTTTAAATAAATAAATAAATGGTATAACATATTCTGTCCTCAGTTACATGTAAAGCAGATACGTTATTGGGATTTCACAACATTGAAGAGTTGGATAGGGCAAATCTAAATAATAATATAAACTAATTTATTTTGGGTTTGAGCCTTAAACTAGTTTAAAAATGACAACAAAAGAATTGAGATCCTGCTGGGTTTCTTCTCAGATGAAATCATTAGCACGTGTGACACAGAGGCATAACCAGAAGGGGATACTTGGGTGGGTCCTGACTTCAGATGGTGGGGGCAATGATGGGGGCAGGAGAGGGGTGTAGGAGAGATTGAGCTGGTTCCCACCAAGCAGAGTTGAAGAGGATGGAATGGGAGGGGAAAGGGTCCCTGGAACGGAGTTGGGGCACTTGCCCTGCTGCACCCACTCAGTACTACTGCCAGGGAGTGGGAGCAGGGGTTTACAGTGCTTATCAATGCCAGTCTCCAGCAAAGGCTGCAAGTGGGAGGAGCAGGACAAGTCCCTGACTGGGTTCTTTGGCTGGAGCACCAGAAGAGAAAAGCAGAGCAAGGCCTGAATCCCGACCCCAGACCTCGGCAGGAGTGCCAGGCGGGCGGACATGGGCAAGGATAAAGCTGAGTTGGGGGGGGGGGGGCTGGATGATAAGCAGGTTGGCCATGGCACACTCCAGCTCCACTGAAAATGTAAGAGATATAACAAAGGAAATGAGGTACAAACCCACATGCTATGAAATTGCCCCTGAGTTTGATCATTATTGAAGCTGGACAGCAATTTCCCATCAAAATGATTTCTTGATGAAACAATGCAATTTCCAGAAAATCTCCTTGGTCAAACTTCATGATGATCCTCAGTTTCCAAACTGACTAAGCTGAATGATGCATCCTCAGAGTCGTATGACTTCAAACTGATTCAGAATGGACTGTTTCAAAAATGCCAATTTCTGCTCAGCTCTGCTCCTTTATTGAATAAACTATTCATTGTATGTTAAGCTCCAATTTCCCTAGTTACCCAAACATGTTTTCTCATAAATTGTAGTTACATCAGTCTAGTTAATGGTAACCTTATAGGTATGTGCAAAAGTTAAAGTGTCAAGAGGTTCCAGAACGAATGTTGTGAATTTCTGAATATACAATAGAACAGATCAAAAAATGAGGGGGGAGGGGTTCATGTTCTCCTTCCCTGGTTTATTTTAATTCTAAATGTCATTGAAATGTCAATGTTTGAACAATGTTGACCTGCTCTAATACGTAGTGTCATCGGACTGTAACTTCAACAGCTTCAATGTTCCAAAGTGAGACTCTTGGACATTCTGAGCCATCTTAAGGGGACCTGATTGGGGAGTTTGGAGTGGGAGCTCAGCACCATATATGATTCAATTTTCTCCCCCCAACAACTCCAGCTTTCACAGCTGGTGTTTTTATCCTTGACTCCTACGGTTGGTAGGCTTCCAGGGGTATGGCCAGTTTACGCATTGTGAAGCCCTGGCAATTTGTAGCAGGAGTCTTCTGCACTTGACTGTTCTTCTCTTCAGTTAGCCCAGACTGAGCAGAGTTAATCCCTTGTCAATTTTCCCTCCCTTGGAAACATGCCCAGTCAAGGTGAGGGGACCAGGCCCCTTTGGGCCCAGGGCAGCTTTTTTTAACTCTTGAATCTCTAGCCTTGTCACACAAGTGTTAACATCCACCGGGATTGAATAATTCAGAGGGATTGAATAAAAGCTTGACTTCACCCTGCCTTCTCACTGAGCAATGTGGTTAATTTGCTATTTCTACATGCCAGCAGTAAACCATTAATAGCTCTCACATGAAAGTAAGGACTCTGACTCACATTGCCTCTGAGACCAATGAGCTGAACCAATGAAATGTTTTATTTTAACTCCGTTGTGACTCCATGTACACCACACTGCTAAGCTATATCTCTGGCTGAGACCTATGCCCAAAGTGAAATTCTACCCTGACACAATTTTTTATTGAGTGTCTGTTTAACTCCCAAATGATTCCCCCCTCCCCCCAAAATCCCTCAACTTTTCTCACCTTGCTTTTTCCCTCAGAAAAGCCACCTCATATTAGTTTGTGAATAAATATTCTTTTGTACTCTGGCTGTGACTCCCTCTTTTGCAAAGAAAAGAGTATCTCAATATGCAGTGGCCATACATAGAGTTAAAAGAATTTGCAGCAATAATTGCTGTGTGAAAATATCATTAAAACGAACAGTCAGATAAATGCTAACACATTTCAAATTATGGCTTCTCAGCTGAGTTCTGAACAATCATGGAAAAAGTAATTCTCTCTGCTGAAGGGCAGTGGCTCATTGTCCATCTGGTAAAATATTTTCATTAGATTTCATGAGAATGCCACAGAGATTATATTCTTTTCTGTCAATTTGTTTAATATCAACACCTCTAGAATTTGCACATTTCACTGATTCTAGAATTATGAAGCTTTTATATGATGCCACATGCATCATATTTTATGTTGGTTGCTTCTAAGGCTTGGATTCACTTCTGATAGGACTGCTATGCATTCTGTTTATTTCATAGAATTTCTCATTCTGGGTCCAGTTATTTAGCAGATAGTGTGTTTTATCTGTGAACCTTATAGCCTGTATCACAGTCTCTCAGTGCTCTTTTATGAGCTAGTTGCCATAGTTAACTTGATGATGAGGATGATTTCTTTGTGCCTGTAAAAATGTAAATAAAATGCTTATTCAACATGGGTGTTTAGGAAGGGGGCTCCATATAGAAAAGGTGATTTGGACTTCATTATGATGAAGCCGGGAACTAGTACATCCCAGTATTTTTAAATCAAAATAATGTGAAATGACAAAGGATTATGGTGATAGTAATGGATATTGAATGGATTTTATTTTTATTTTCCAATTGACTCAGATGCTGTCGCATGACTATTTTGCTATTTGCCATTATAAAATATATAAAATATATATTTAGTGGTATTTTATTCTGGACAAAATGCCTTGCATATGCTACTCAGAAATGTTAGTATGTAGTACTATGTCAAGATCTGGATATTATATCAATATCTACTCTGTTCTCTCAACAAGTGTCTAAGACCTGATCTATACTTAGACGTTTTGCTGGCATAGCTGTATTTGTGAAGAGTTCAGGGATAAATCACAACCCTAATTGACACAAGATCCTGTAAAAAGCTCCAAGGTAGAGACAGCTACACTAGCAAAAATGTCCTTTTGCCCTAGTGACATTTCCTTGGGGTGCTCAGGTTAGTGAATCACCATGTTAACTAACTGCCTTAATGATAGAAAGATTGGCTGGTGCTAGACTAGAAATAATTATGTTAAAAAAAGAATTAGTTAAATTCATGGAGCACAGGTCTATCAATGGCTATTAGCCAATAGGGTCAGAGCTACAGTGTGACCCTGAACCTCACCTGCCAGAAGCTGGGACTGGAAGACAAGGAGACGGATTACTCAATAATTGCCGTGGTTTGTTCATTTCCTCTGAAGCATTTGGCACTGGCCACTTTCAGAAGATAGGATAGTGGATCAGATGGACCATTGGTCTGATCCAGTATGGCCTGTCTTATGTTCTTATGACATTTGCCAATTATTCTCTGACAATCTCCTCAGGGGTCTGCCAACCTCTGCTGTGCCTGGCATGTTAACACTTGTGTGACAGGGCTAGAGAATCAAGGGTTCAAAAAACTGCCCTGGGCCCAAGAGGTCCCATCCCCTCACCTACACTGGGTATCCTCCCAGGAAAAGGAACATTTAAAAGAGAGTGACTCAGCTCAGTCTGGGCTAACTGAAGAGGGAGAGCAGTCAAGTGCAACAGCTGACTGCTGCAAACTGCCAGGGCTCCACAATGTCTGGACTGTCCACATCCCTGCAGGAGTCAAGGGTGGCAACTCATTGTGGGCAGTGGAAGAAACTCTGGCAATGGATCAGAGTGGAACCTGAGCCATGTGCAAGTGCCATTGTTTCAAAGGGCTTGAATGGAATAGGGTTGTCTTGGGTTATACTACAGTTGTTTATTAGCTGTGCGTGTACTGGCACAACACCACTTATCACTTTCATGAGCTGAGACGGAGGTCAAACTTGTTTATGGCTTAGTAGTTTCCGAGCTCAAGACATGGGTTAAAGCTGATAAGGGCCAGCTACTGTTTGCACTTGCAAAGTCCCAGGTCATGTACTCAAAGGGATGGAAACTTTCATTCTGGGCTTGCTAAGCAGCAGGACCCACATATGACTTTTTTTTGTGAAAACACCCAGGAGTATCACCATTGAGTGGTACTGCTGTCCAGGATCACACAGCTAACCCTCTCCAACAGCTTGATATACTCCAGTTCCCAATGTCCCCAGAAGAAGCATTTCCCTGCGGTATACAGCTGCCCTCACTGGACACTCACAAAATTTCCAGATAAGCTATTCCCAAAAGAACAATACGCACACACAAGTGTTGTGGGTTTTTTGTTTGTTTGTTTGGCTCAACTGAGTATCAGCTCCGATATACCAACAGAGCACTACAATCTATTTATAGTAAAGAAACAGCTACAGGTTCATCATCAAAGGTTAAGATTTAAGAGATAGTGAACAAGTAAACAAGAACAGAGTACAAATTTAAAGGGGATAAGAGATCTTGCGGAAAAGGCTTCATTTTCCGCAAGAGCCCTGTCTAGACTGGCGCTTTTTTCCGTCAAAACTCTAAGACGGAAAAAAGCGGCAGCCATGTTCATGCAAATGGAGCAGGGAAAATGTAAATCCCCGCTTCATTTGCAATTGCGACTGGCCTCCTTTGCATTCCTTTTCTGGCAAAGGGGGCCAGTCTAGACGTAGCCTATGGCTATGTCTACACTGCAGGCTTCTTGTGCAAGAACAGCTGTTCTTGCACAAAAACTTGTGGAGCATCCACAGTACAAGCCCGTTCTTGTGCAAGAAAGTTTATAGTAGATAGTCAGAAGAGAGGGCTTTTTGCTCAAGAGTTATTCCTCTCCCCACGAGGAATAAGCCTTTTTGCACACGAGCTCTTGCACAAAAAGGCTAGTGTGGACGGGAACAGGGCTTTCTTGTGCAAGAAACCCCTATGGCTAAAATAGCCATCAAAGCTTTCTTGCACAAGAGAGCATCCACACTGCCATGGACACTCTTGTGCAAAAGCACATGGCAGTGTGAACGTCCTCTTGAGCAAGAACTTTTGCACAAGAACTCTTGCACAAAAAGTTCTTGTGCAAGAAGCCTGTAGTGTAGACATAGCCCATCTGTACAGACATCCTTCAAGCTTAGGATGACCAATGTGGCACGAACTTTCATTTAAGATCTCATATGACGGTCCTTGCAGGTCCATATTATGACAGCCATGTGTTTAGTATGGTGAGTTTGGCCTGTTAACAGCTGCTGACAGTGAGCACAAATGGGCTTTGGAGCTGCACTATAACTTCTTTTGTTTGAGGCACTGGTGTAAGCTAAACCAGCAAAATAATTCTTGCCAGTCTAAGCTGCATTTCAGCTCCTAGGGTTTGCCAATATAGCTATGTTGGACCAGTCTTTCTCATATAGACAATGCTCAAGATTCATTTCTCCCTCTCTACCTCCTTTCTCCACCTTCCCTGCCCGTTTCCCAAAGACCTGATTCAGGAAATCCTCCCTGTTGTGCTACTTTCCTGTTGATTTCAACGAGACTACTTTTTGAGTAAGATGCAGTTCAGCATGAGTGTATCTAACACAGCCTGGTCCAAATGTCAGTAAGAAACTCACAGTCTATTAATATTGCATATATAAATACTTCATCTAAGAGCATGTTTTAAATGGCCATATTGAGGACACTCTTTTCTATATGTTATAATGTGTTCACGGCTGGCACAATTTCTTTAAGGATACAGTTTGATTAACTTTAGTCTTATGAAAAGCACTTTATTACATCTTTCAAAAGGCATATCATATCACACTGGGCTTCATCAGTTTTCCTTTGCTATGGCTTTGCCAATAAAATCCAAGGCTAAACCTCTCTAATTTTAGATGATGAATGTTTGTCCCCATGATAAAATATCAAATATTCTCTCTGCAACAAGTCATCTTCAATAGCAATTTTTTTAAAAGTTTTTAAAAAGTTCTTTAAGATAACATTTGACTCTGCAATTTTCCTCCTTCGGTCTAAGGAGGAAAATTTGAAAATATTAGCAGCGCACTAAGTCATTAATCATGGATAGGGGACATTTGGCTGACACATTTAACTATACCTATTCTATTAATAATCAAACATGCCAAAAGATGTTGTTACACTCAGGTATTAATCAGAAGTCAGGATAGCTCTGTATAAATTCACTAAAACTGATTAAGGAACTACAGTGCTGGATTAATGGAGAGTCAGTATGAGATACAGAAGCATGACATGCATCTGCCAGTGAGCCTTAGCCCCGGTGAGAAGAGATGATAAGGATGTTGTTGTAGAAGAGGCAACTGTATTTAATGGCCACTATTACAACCCTGGCTTACAGAGCCATGCAAATGGCCCTAAAATGCATCAATATCAGGAAATAGAGGAACCTCCTTAACTGCTGCCTCGCTGCTCTGTCTGTCTCAACTCATCTTTGGCAAACTTGAACAAAATGGAAGGGATATAAAGCATCATGCTTTGAGGCTTAAGACTTAAACTAATATCTAGCCATTAGTTCAGTGGTCACCAACCAATAGATCAGGATCTATCAGTAGATCTTGGAGCCTCTGACAGGTGATCCTGACTGTTTTGGCTGGGAGGCTATCAAGCACTGGCACTTCAGCTGCCCCTCCCCACACTTCCCTGCTGCTCCTGACCAGAGCCTCCGAGCTGCTCCCTGGGAGCCTCCTGTTTGTTGTGCAGGGTGGGGGAGACAGAAGTGAGGGCACTAATGTCACTCTGTCCCCCTTTTCCTGTACCCCATCTTCCCAGAGTGAGGGGGCAGGGCCTTGACGAAGGATCGGGATGGGTGTAAACTGGTCTATAGGGTGACCCGGGGG
>JANRFK010004440.1:34555209-34584933 GCA_030068395.1 Apalone spinifera | reverse complement strand
TGGCCTCCTTTGCATGCCTTTTCCGGCAAAGGGGGCCAGTCCAGACACAGCCAATCAGTTTTTAAGCACCTACATGATAGTAGGATTATAAAAAATGTCCAGCATGGATTTGTCAAGAACACAAAGGCGAGAAGGCGTACCTGAGACGATCCTATGGAAATAAGTAGTATTCAATAATTTCATTAATGACTTGGAGAATGGAATGGAGAATATGCTTATGAAATTTGTGGATGACAACAAGCTGGGGAGCATTGAAAGCACTTGGGAAGATCAGATTAGAATTATAAATTTGAGAATCTGTCTACATTCAATAAAATGAAATTATGAAGTCTGTGCAGTCAAAAGTGGCCAATACAACCATCTAGTCTGACCTCCTGCATATTGCAGGCCAGAGAGAGCTTCACAAATCCACTTTTGTAACAGACCCTAACCTGTAGGTAAGTTACTGAAGTCCACAACTTATGGTTTAAAGACTTCAATTTACAGAGAATCCACCACTTACACTAGTTTAAACCTGTAAGTGATCGACGCCTTAGCATGCAGAGAAAGAGGAAAAATACCAGGGTCTCTGCCAATCTGACCGAAGGGAAAATCCCCTCCTGACCCCAAATATGGTGATCAGATAGCTCCCGAGCATATGTACAAGACCCACCAGCCAGATAGCAGGGAAAAAATTATCTGTAGTAACTCAGAATCCTCCCCTTCTTTATCACTGGCCATTGGAGATATATTTTGCTGGCAGTTGCAGATTTGCTTTATGCCACTGTATACAGTGTCATCATAATATCCACTTCAAAATGTATCCAGCTTCTCAAGTTTAAGTCTTGAAGACAGTTAGGGGTTTTTTTCCCACCGCTGCTCCCCTAATCAATGAAGATAAGTAATGTGCCACAAATAGCAAGCAAAATCAAATGCACAATTACAAAACAGAATAACTTGTGAGGTAGTAGTAATGCAGAAAGGTTTCTGGGGATTATAGTGGCTCACAAATTGAATATGTGTTAACAATGTGATGTAGTTATGAAAAAAGCTAATATAATTCCGGGATGCGTTAACATGAGTGTTGTATGTAAGACATGAGAGGTAATTACCCCATCTACTTGTCACTGGTGAAGTCTCAGTTGGAGTACTGTCCTCAGTTCTGGGGACACTACACTTTAGTGAAGATATGAATACATTAGAGAAAGCCCCAAGGAGAGCAAAAATGACAAAAGGTTTAGAAAACCTTAAACAAAAGGTTAAAAAAAAGGATCATGTTCAGTCTTGAGAAAAGGCGATTGAATTGGGACCTGATACTAGTCTAATATGATAAGGGCTTTTCTAAAATGGTGATTATTGATTGTTCTCCATGTCCACTGAAGGCAGGACAACAAGTAAAGGCCTTCATCTGCTGCAAAAGTGAGATCTGAATTAGATATGAGGAAAAAAACCTCTCTATCCACAAAGGTAATTAAGCACTGGAATGAGCTTCCAAGTGAGGTTGTGGAATCCCCATCATTGGAGTTTTTAAGAACAGGTTATACAATTATCTATCTTGGACTGTACAGGTTTACTTGGTCCTGCTTCAGCACAAGGAGCTAGACCTGAGGACCTACTAAGATCACTTCAACCCATTTCTATGATTCTATTACCCTTCCTCCCCCAGCCTCCATGTGGAATCCAAATTTCCAAGATGGAAAAAAGAAGAAAAAAATGGTGTTTTGGTTTTGGCAAACATTTTGGATGCTTCATGGCAGCTGCAGCAACAGGTGCGAGGAAAGTAACATATGGAGGGGCTGAAGTGCATCAGTCACTGTCTAGTGTAAACACACATCCTCCAAGCATGAAACACCCTCCTCCAGGACAATTAAGTTACTTGTCATAGCCCACAAATCCTGTCCTAATAACACAAGAACAAGTTCATGTACATCAAAAAATGCATGATGGCTTGGCTCTTACCTGGCTACAGGCCATTGCCCTATTCCTGCTCCATACTCTCTTAGAATCCTAAGATTGGAAAACACCTCAGAGCGATATAGAGTTCAGTCTTCTGCTAAATCATCCCAACTAAATCATCCCAGACAAGGCTTTGTCAAACAAGGACTTAAAAACCTCTAGGGATGAAGAGTCCACCATCTCCCAAGGCAACTCATTCCAGTGCTTCACTATCCTGCTAGTGAAACAGTTTTTCTCCTATCTAGACTTCCCCCACTGCAACTTGAGACCATTTCTCATCTTTCTGTCATCTGTCACTGCTGAGAACAGCCTCTCTCCATTCCAGCTGGAATCCCCCTTCAGGTAGTAGAAGGCTGCTATCAAATCCCCCCTTACTCTTCTCTTCTATAGACTAAATAAGCTCAAATCCCTCAGCCTCTCCTCATAAATCATGTGCTCTGACCTCCTTATAATTTTTGTTGCACTCTGCTGGACTCTCTCCACTGCATCACATCCTTTCTGTAATCCCTTTCTTTAGATGCTGTCTCCACAATCTGGTTCATGTTTCCATCCTGAGATTAATCTAGAAAGAATCCTTCAGAAACATCCTCAGACTCAACCTGCTGGGTGACCTGCTGGGACATTAGACTCTGTGGACAGCACAGGAGAATGCATTTTCCCTGTACTGCCACCCTCTGCTGAAGATGTGTGGGAGTGACAATGGAGTACTACCTAGACTGCCCACATCATGGACTGGGCACATACAGAAGTGGGTTAGATGGTGGTTTCTGGTCATACTCCCACTCCAAGGAAGGCACACTACTTCACATTCAACATGCCACAACATTCAAGCACTCCTGCTTTGGATAGGAAGAAGTCTGGAGAAAATAATGTTCTGGGGCCCAAAAGGGGGGTACCACTTTCTGCAGCTCCCATTGGCTGGAAATGGTGACCCTCAGTCACTGGGAGTTGCAAATGGCAGTGCCTACAGTGGTCAACTTCAGCAAAATATCTCACAGCCTGAAATCACATTATCCTGATGGTCCACATGCAGGCTACAGGTTGCCCTCTACTTATTTAAATCCTAAAATTCCCCTTAATCATCAAGAAACTCACAGGTTGCTTTCATATGGGAAGTGACTTTCTAGGAAGTAGCACTGCAGAAAGGGATGTAGAGGTTATAGTGGACCACAAGATAAATATGAGTCAAAAGTGTGACACTGTTTCAAAAAAAGAAAACATGATTCTGGGATGCATTACCAAGAGTGATGTGAGCAAGACATGAGAAGTGATTCTTCTGCTCTATTCTGCACTGATTAGGCCTCAATTGGAGTAATGAATCCAGTTCTGGACACCACATTTCAAGAAAGATGTGGAGAAATTGAAGAAGGTCCAGAGAAGAGCAACTAAAATTATTAAATGATCTGTGAGGAAAGAGTGAAAGAACTGGGATTGTTTAGTGTAGAAAAGACATGACTGAGGGGGGACATGATAGCAGTTTTCAAGTATCTAAAAGGGTGTTACAAAGAGGAGAGAGAAAAATAGTTCCCCTCTGAGGATAGAACAAGAAGCAATGGGCTTAAATTTCAGCAAGGGAGTTTTAGGTTAGACATTAGGAAAAAGTTCCTAACTGTCAGGGTGGTTAAACACTGGAATAAATTACCTAGAGAGGTTGTGGAATCTCCATCACTGGAGATATTTAAGAACAAGTTGGATAGACATTTATCAGGGATGATCTAGATGGTGTTTGGTACTGCCATGAGGGCAGGGGACTGGACTTGATGATCTCTTGAGGTCCCTTCCAGTTCTAGAGTTTTATCATTCTATGATATTCCATCTCACTATTGACAATTCCTATGGCAATAACCCCTCCCCCCACTGTATCACTAGTGAGACAATCCACACAATTTTGCAATAAATTGATGCAGATTAGCTCCTCAGTGTACACACTCCCTTTTCTTTGCTCTTACACATGGGATGAGCACAAACCCTGATTCCATTACATGATCACAATTCTGCGATTAGCTCCTTACATAATCATAACATCAAATTAATTCCCATCTCCTTAGCTTATAGATACACCCCTTACCTAGTGCCTCAACCATTCATCACAACCACAATTCATATACTGAATGCTGTCGTACCTCAGTGTTCTGTACCTCAGTACCTTCTGTGGTCTGAACTGTCAGTGTCAGCGTCATCTGGTCCAGATCTTCCTGGCACGCTCCTGACAGGACCTCTACCCTGTCGGTGATGATAAACTTTCAGCTGCGTGCTTAACAGTCGGTACTCCCTTTATCTAGAGTGTTAGACCCCGTGCACTTGGGTCAACACAGGAGATCTCTGAGAGGCCCCAGAAATGACAGATGCAGGCAAGGTTTGAAATCAATCGAGCAGGTTTATTGTCAAATGCGAAGCTCTAACGGTTGGTAACAGAGATCAGTACAATGATACACCACTGTGCATTATGGCCTGTGTTGACAAGGTACCAACACCAGGCAGGCCTATTGCCATATAACAGATATTAACAGCAGTCAGTCAGAGTTAAGATACTGTGCATTCTGTAAGTTTAGGCAATGACACCTGCCGTTCAGGCGTCTAGTGCGCCCCCCTCTCCCCCAAGGTCGGCTGGAGAGCACCCTTTGCGGTGTCCTTTTATAGACAGGTACAAACAACTTACATCATTTCTTTATGTACCAGGTTGCCACCCTCTGTTGCCTAGTTACCACCCCTTACCTCATGCAAGAGGGGCTTACCTTCTATTTGTCATCCTGTCAGTTCCGACCTGGTCCTGAACCTAGGTCGGTATGTGCATTAGTTTTGGGGGAGTCTTTGTACCAAGTCATTTCTTATTAAGATGTTCCATTACTCCCTTTGGCTTACTGTCTGTACTTGGTGCTTCCCTGTGTCCTTCCATGCTTCACCTAACTTACACAATTACACAGTTATCAGTAGGGCCTCTTTCTTGGTGCCTGTGTTCCTAAACTAAAGTCTTGCTTACTAGATTCTAGGCCTGTTGCTGCTTTCATGTTACAGGCCTCTATTCAGGCCTACTTACTCCATGTTACTGACCCTCAGCTTACTACAAATGCAGCTGCAGTGCATGTATATAAATCCTAATGAATACTGCCAGCTCTAGAGGGCAGAGCCAAGGTTACATTGACATGTGCCTTAACACTGCATTTCCTGATTTTCTGAAGTTTGAGCTTTGCTCGACATTCCAGCAGGACATGAGCTGTCCCTTTGAAACTTTATCTCTGTGTTAGCAAAGGTTTGGGGTTTTTTTCATTTTTTTCTTACAGTTTATACATTTCATTGAATAATAATGTCACCCTTTCATTTTGCTTGTCTGTGTGAACAGCACTTGAGCACTAGTAACTGTCCTAGAATTCCTGGGAGAAGACTGATACCCAGAGAAAAACAGACCAAGTTGTCGCACTGTCAGGAGTCAGAGAATGATGGCTGTTTTATTCAATGTGCCAATATTTCTCAGAAGCAGGTAAGCAGAGAGAAAGAAAAGCACTCACTGAGAAGCATGATTAGTCTCCTACCCTTCAAGAAAATTGTTATACTCAAGGCCTTGCATTTTAGTGCCACTTTTTTGTTCTGATTTTAAAGGTACAGATTAATTGCTCTAATTTGGGCTGTAAATAAGCCATTAGCCTGGCTAGCTCTAACAAATGTCTCTAATTTAAGGACTTTCAAACACACTCCAATTGCCCACATATTTCTGCTTACCCAGGCTGCAAAAGTTAGTTTGTGTACTGAAGTGTAGCACAGCCTTCAGACAGTGCCTTAGGGACAGATTCTCTGCTGTGCCCAGATTTCAGTGTGGGACATCATGGATCTGGTTCTGGCTCTCTAGTAGGGCTAGTGGAAATTTTTCCATTTAAACTGCTTTGAATGGGGAATTAGGTTTCTATCTCAATGACATTTTTTCATTAAAAAGGCTTTGCTTTCAAGTATTTGTCAAAAACAAATGCCCACAAAGTGTAACATTTTCAGCCAAAAACCAAAATGAACAGTTAGGAATTGAAACAAAAGGTTTTGACATTGTCAGATCAAAATGCTTGCTCTCAAGCTAGTTAGACATGACACTGCTTCCTCCTGAGCCACAATACCACCTCACAGGGGCTGAAATCACCATTGCCCTTGGAGACATAGCCATCTGGCACAAGTCAGAGAAGCAGAGACATGGGGATAGAAGCATAGCAACTGACTCCATCATCTCTGTGTCTTCTGGGGATTCCTAGGACTTGTCTACACTAAACTCCCTCATCGAGCAACCCTACACAACTTCAGCTATGTAATTTAAGTAGTTGAAGTCAATGTAATTACCACCGAGTCTTCCATGTGGTAAAGCCGGCATGGGCTGATTTCCCGTTGACTCCAGTGATTCTTCTCATCCTGGTGGAGTACCAGAATCAATAGGAGAACACTTGGAAATTGATTTATCACATCTAATGAGACACGATAAATCGACTGCTGATGCATCGATTGCTGCAGCATCGATGCAACGTGTAGTAGAGACAAGGCCCCAAACAGTTTTCAACTGCTTTTACATTGCCTGAATAGCTCAAAAAGAATGAATGAGGGCAATTAATTTGCCTCTTAAACTTTGGAAGCACCACAGATTTATCTATACATTAACCTCATTTTTCCTGCTTGGCATTGGGAACAGAATCAAAATCAACTTCCACTCCAGGCAGTGGAACCAGAGGTGGAGGAAACTATACATAGTCTCTGACACCTTATCTTACCTCCCTGGATAATAAAAGAGAGTTCCAAGCTTGGCCCTGAAAGAAAAAGACATGCATATGTAGCTTTAATTTCACTGAGTCCTTTACTTGTATCATGAAAGTCTGGCAGCAATTATAAAAGGTTTTTAATAAAAGGATTTTTTTCCCCTGACACAGACTGTATACAACCCAGGGTGGGAGTAATATTTCATCCCAGCTTAAGTCACATGTTGAAAGCATACCATCTGAATCCTCCTTCTGCTTCTATTATAATTTATTTTGTTCATAGCTTTTGGTGAACCATGTGGGCTGAAGCATTATGGCTTTTCAATATCTCACTAAATATATTTGGAATGCCTAATTGAAGCTTAACCTTCAGTTTGTTCAATAAATATATTCTCAATCTAATAGTTCTGAAAAAAAATTCTGGTCAAGGTCTTATTTAGCTAGTTTTGTTTGCCTTTAAAGACAGAGAGCATGAAGGCACTGTAGTGAATTGCTATAACAGAAAAACAACAAGGTAAAAGACAATTTTCATGATTTTTTCTTTACACTGCAATTATATCAGCACACTTGACAATGACATAAACAAATAGTACAAATGAAGGCATTAATTTGTTTCCTATCTACACAATTTTAATTAGACACATTTAATTAGACTCGGGTACAATTTCTCAAGAAGATTTGGCAACACATATTTAAGCTAGTCTTCTACGAGGAGACGTATTTATCATCATTTATTAAAAGAAACAACTAAGTACAATGATACTAGACTGCTCATGATAAACATGGTTGCCAAAAATAATTTTTATTACCAAATTTATTAGAAAACAAAGTTATCTTCAGGTTCATTAGTTATTAAGCTTTTGCTGTTTTAATTGTTATAATAAATATACTGACATATTTAATATAGTCACTAATTTTTTATGACAGATCATTTTTATAGCTAGCAATAAATGTCCCTAGATATCCTGATGTATCTCCCTGTCCATTTTTTGTCTCTAACATTTGCTTTGAAAATTTAATGTAAAAGTAGGCGAGAAATGTAAGATATTTACAATATGTCAGATCAAAATAAAATAAGTCATGAGTAGATGGGGACAGTGTCACAGCTACAGAAACAATAAACTCTCATCATTCTAGAATATTAAAAGAAACCACTGTCAGAACTTGTGAAAATGTTCAGGAGCCAAGTCTTCTGTTATTAGAGTGATAACTAGAACTTTGGTAAACTGTCACAAGTTATTTACCTGAGGAACATATTTCTTTTTTTCTTTGTATGAATAGTCTGCAAACATTACAATTTTTTTTCAAATGTATTCTTTATTCAGAATTATTCACTGAATAGCTTCAGGAAATCATTTTTGGTGTGTAACTGGTATTCATTTTTTACAAATTCAAACTGTTTTTACTGGATACACTTGGATCCTGCAAATGGATTTGTCTCATGCAGAGGTCCATTGTCTTTATGGGGTTCCATGCAGGGACAAGGAGAAACCTGGGAGATTCCATTTTCAGCATCTAGTCCATAGTTAATTTCTGTTTCCTGATTTGGGCACCTGATCAAATACACATTAAAGTCAATGGAAGAAGACACCATTCATTTCAGAGAGCAGTCAATCAATCCCGTGATGGACATAACGCTTAGAATCAGGCTGTCAGGGCGAGTATTTCTTATGAATTCAAAGTATTTTGTTTGTGAGTAGTCCTCTATATGTGCATACAAAGCACTGTGTTTCTATGAACTTTCCTCTGGACAAATGGGATTTACTTTGATTATTATATTGGAAGTTGGTGGTTGCCTAGAGGAGCAGTGATCATACCTAGATTATATTCACCATGGGCCAAAAAAAGGACAGTTCCAACAGTATTATATATACTTGGTGCTTCAAAAGGACTTATAGTAAAAAAATAAGGAGAATTATGAGCAAAATTGACCAGGAGGTAAGAATGTAGACAGAAAAAAGTGACTGAAATTTGGAAGCTCTTTAAAAAGTGGTTTTTAGAGGCCAAACCCTCCCTCTTTGCCCCTCCCCCCCATGATTCCACAATCAATAATCAGTACAGATTTGACTAAAAGTCCATCTTGATACAGTGGTAATGTGAAGGCGGCAATTACAGATTAGAAAAGCAAAATATACCTGGAAAAAATGGGGAAATGCAAAAAATATAAATTTAAAGTTCTGATGTATAGAAAAGGGAAAAATCCCTGTTCCACCGGGTCCAGGACAAAGAGATTTTTAATATATTAAGAATGAAAAAAAGCTAGTAATTGTATAGGCCCTTTATTAGCTAGAAAAAGGTAAAACTGTTAATAATGATGTATCTAGAAACAAGGGCTGCAGGCCACAGCTTCAGAATGGAGGACTGTGTTCTGCAAAGCAGGGGTCACAGTTGATGAGCAACAATACAACATGAGCTCCCAGTGGAATGGTTTGGCAAAAAGAGGGGTGATTTTGAAGGGCTGGTCTATAATGCTAGTAATTTACATTGCTCAGGGGTGTAAAAATTACCTCCCCATGCCATGTATGTTACATCAACTTAAAGCAGTATCTGTATCCTTACACCAACATAGCTTCCGTCTCTCTCGGGATGGAGTAATTATGTCTACAAGAGAGGACTCTCTCATCAGCATAGCATAGATACATTACAATAGTGAATCTGTATTGATGCATCACGGTAGTGTAGACTTGCTGTAAGAGTAGGGAGGTGACTTTACTTCTGGGTATGGCATTTGTGAGACCGATACAGGAAGACTAATATGGCTGCATATTTTAAAGGATACTGAAAAATTGCAGAGGGTGAAGAAAGAGAACCTGAAACATTCTTTGAAATTTAGTTTATCAAAGAGAAAACTCAGAGGCGGCTTGATTATAGGCTGAAGCATCTTCATGGAGAGAAAATATTGGCCTTTTTAATTTAGTGGAAAAAGGCATAATAAGAACCAATGCCTTGAGCCAAACCAGACAAATTCAAATTAGAAATAAGGCATGAATTTTTAACAATGAGGATGATTAACCTTTGGAACAAACTACCCAGGGAAATTATGGATTCTACATCTCTTAATGTCTGGAAATCCAAGACTGGATACTTTTTTTGGAAGTTGTATGTTAGTCATAATTTCAATATAAGAGTAACTGAGTGAGATTTAGTATCTTATGACACAAAGAAATTCACAGCAGAGAATGTAATAGTCTTCTCTGGTATTAAAATTGTATATATCTATTGATTAGTGTTATTATAATTATTTGTAGTACAGCTACACCAATGTATCCCAATCATGATGGATGCCCTTTTGAACTGTGCATGGTACAAACATATAGAATAGAACATTCTTTGCTCCAAAGACGATTTTATATGATTCTAGGTTGAACTTTCTCTATAAAGTGAACAAAGCCTAAGTGAATTCAAATTGAATTCATTTAAAAATGTGAACAAATGTTAGTGCAAAGCTCTTGTATAAAGTGACTACACTGTTCTTTTTGTTGTTGTTGTTTAGGCACAAGGGAAATAAAATAACCCCCTTGCCTTCAGGCAAAAGATAACTGATCCATTCTCATACACACTACCTCACACAGTATTTTCTACTTCAGGGATTTTGTGAATCCACACAAAATAATGAGGATTGCCCAGAATTTTCACCAAAATGTTCATCCACATGCTATATTGACATGAGTTTCACATTTACATGAAATTATTAATATCATTACTGATAGTAAATATGTATAATATGATCCTACCAAATAGACCATATTGGGATTGGGGATCTATTGTGTGCTGCCTGTCCCCATGAACAACTTCACCACCACCACACTCCACAGCCACATCAAACATGTGCTACACCCGGAAGAAAGGCAAAGGATAATGGAGGCACATAACAGTAGGGGTCGATTTTGTTAAAGTTTTTTGATTTAGTTTATTACTGGTGTTTGGCTGTGCTAATGGCAACTGATCTACCTGGTTTTAGTTTAATGTTGTAGTTTTCAAAGATATGTTCAAAATATGTTTTTATTTTATTTAGAAATGTTATCAATATCACTTCATCACCTCATATAACAACTTCTCTCTTGGTATGCACACCTCCAGATCAGCTACTAGAAGTGGGCCTCATCCTCCCTGATTGGATTCACCTTGTTATCTCTAGCCTGATTCTGGACTGCATATTTATACCTGCCTCTGGAAATTTCCACTACATGCATCTGATGAAGTGTATCTTTTCCAGGAAAGCTTATGCTCTAACACTTCTATTAGTCTATAAGGTGTCACAGGACTCCTCACCGCTTTCTCATAGAACAAGTATTTCTAATAATAAAAGTAAGTACCTAACACTGGATAAGTGGGAAGTAATAGGCAAAACACTATTTTTCAATGCATTTCTCTACATCAGACTGCACTGTAAATCCAAATTTCTCGCTACTCACCCCTCCCACAATTTCATATATGGTCATGGCATTCATAAATACAACACCTAGCAATCTCCCACACAAACATTTCCTTGTGTGATAGGACAGTACCTGTACTCACATTTGTAAATGTAAAATTCTCCTTTTTTCATTGGTCCATATAAGTCTATAATATAGCGGCACAGAGCACACTTGATTTGTCTTGCCCAGAGGCATCTCTGCCTCAGCTGTGATAGGTGCACTTTCTGGTTGAGTGTGCTGGATCAGCAATTCGTTCCTGTCATAGCCCCATTCTGGGGCAAATAGCTCACCTTTGGCTTCACAAAGGTTATGAAGAGCTGCAATAATGCACACAGCACTGATGACACAGGAATCTAAACGTATCAGTAAGCAGTGTGAGCATGGATTCATAAATGTGTATTCAGTCATCGTTCTGTACCTGTAGACTGCCAGTATTGCTGGGCCTTCTGAGATCAGGATATGGTTTCATAAGCACAGGCTTATGTGGGGGATTTCCCAGGATCACAGTGGGGACATTAACTCAATTTATGATAATGTCACCTGATGCAAATGGTAACCAAGCTGATTATGAATGTAGATTCCTGATCAAGTTTTCCAGGGCAGCCCACAATGGTGCCCATAAATTGGTCCCTGTTGTCCACAAGAGCCAGCTTAGAAATTGATTAAAACCTCCATAACAAGCAATAACTTCAAGGATATTGATTATGTCCACCACCTTGGGTAAATCACATGAATGACTGCCCCTAAAACCTCCTTGAACACTTTATCCTTGATTGATTTGCCAACACAGAACTGATTAGCAATGGGCCTGTAGAAGTCTGTGGTAGCTAAATTCAAGGTACTAATAGATCTGCTTGGCTGCAATCAAGTAACTGTTGTAACACAGAAGGGTCAGGGCAAGCTGGTCACAAAGCTCCAGAAATGCAGCTGTCTTCAAGAGAAAGTTCTGCACTCACCACTGGTCATATCAGGTCTGCATTACTTCCTAGTGTGTGCTTGTGGCCCGAGATACATCAGTCTATATAGGGGGCACTAGCAGCTACAGTTACAGTCACAAGCAGCAGCATTCAGTTAGATTCTTCTGTGTGTGAATCTTCTTCCTCCTCTGCCACCCTCAGTCACCTTCAGTGGATCAGAAACTGCCACCAGAAGGTGTGCCATCATCTCCTGCATGCTTTGCCTCTTTGCTGAAAGAGGATTTACTCAGGTCTGCACGCTGGAGTGTGGATGCTGGAGCCCGGATGCTGGAGCCCGAAGTATGGAGACTGGTCTCAGAAATTCTAAACCTAACATCAATATTCAGCATAGATGTTCAACTCCTGGTCTTGCAAACACTAGGTCCCTGGACTCAAGTCTCAGTAACCCTGGGCTTATACTTCAGTACAGTCATACCCTGCATGGCCTACCCCAACAGCAAATGGGCTGGAAGAACTTTGTCATATTCCCTTGTGAAATTGACAGGAGCCTTCCAGGAGTGCAACTAGGAAGCCAAAAAAGTCCCCAAAGAGATGGTGTACCAAGACTTTAGTAAAGCATTTGATACAGTCTCACTCTACCTTTTTATCAATATACTAGGGAAATCCAGTGTAGATAGGGCTACTATAAGGTGGGTGCATAACTGGTTGGATAACTATTCTCAGAGTAATTACCAATGGTAGACAGTTATGCTGGAAGGGCATAATAAGTGGGGTTCTGCAGGGATTAGTTGTGGAACCAGTTCTGCTCAATATCTTCATCAACTATTTAGATAATGGCATAGAAAGTATGTTAGGAAAGTTTGCAGATGACACCAAACTGGGAGGGGTTACAAGTATTTTGGAGGATAGGGTCATAATTCAAAATGATTTGGACAAACTGGAGAAATGGTCTGAGGTAAATAGGATGAAGTTCAATAAGGAAAAATGCAAAGTATTCTTAGTGATGAACAATCAACTTCACACATACAAAATGAGAAATGACTATCTAGAAAGGAATACTGCAGACAAGGATCTAGGGGTCATAGTGGAGCACAAGCTAAACAGTGTCACAACATCCCACAAAAAAAGTAATTCTGGGATGTATTAACAGAAGTGTTGTGAGAAGACATGAGAAATAATTCTTCCTCTCTACTCTGTGCTGATTAGGACTCAGCTGGGGTATTGTGTCCAGTTCTGGGCATCACATTTCAGAAAAGATATGGAGAAACTGAAGAAGGTCCAGAGAAGAGCATCAAACATGATTAAAAGTCTCGAAAACATGGCCTATGAGAGAAGAAAGAAAGAATTGGGTTTGTTTACTCTGGGAAAGGAAAAACTGAGAGGGGACATAATAGCAGCTTTCTAAGTACCTAAAAGGGTGTTACAAGGAAGAGGGAGAAAAATTATTCACCTTCACCTTGGATGATAGGACAAACTTGCTAACTCTCAGTGTCATTAAACATGGGAATAAGTTGCCTAAGGAGGTTGTGGAATCTCCTTCATTAATCAGGTTAGACAGGCATCTGTGAGGGATGCTCCAATGGTGCTTGGTCCTTCCACGAGGGAAGGAGACTGGACTTCATGACCTTTTGAGGTCACTTCCACTTCTAGTATTCTGTGATTCTATGAAAACCCTTCCTGTGAACATGTGTGCATTTTTCACATTTGTGTTTAAAAAAAAAAAAAAGCTAAATTTTTCACTGGAAAGAGTTTCCATTTTCTAGCAAGCTCCTTTAGCAAAAAAAGAATTAAGAGAAAGAGGAAGTGTTCTCTCATAACCTGGGCTCCTACTCCTGTAGGGGTCATTGAAGAGGTGGGTCTTAAGGAGAGAACTGGACACTCATTGTGGATAACACCCTGTCATTCTTACTCAGGGAGAACTGCCATTTAAGTTCATATTGAAGACACAGTGAAGTCAATTACAGGACACAGCCTCACTTCTTTCGTTCACTCAGTGATGGAGCACAGGATAAAGATAAACCTGATACATGAAATAGGATGATGAACCTCACTCAGCCTTAAGTTTGTTTGTCCTGGCTCTTTTATTTAAAAAACAGGGGGCTGCACTTATGTGTGTACTTTGCATCATGCTACCACCAGCTAACTTTTGATGCAAGTGATTGCTAAGTTATTAAGAATATGTCACCACAGTGCAAGTGTGATCCTGTATTAACATACCACTGAGGCTCCTACATTACATATCCCTTGTAGCCAACCCAGAAGGACAGGAGATGGTGTGGTTAGTAAGAAATGGCTTAATAGGGACAACAATGGGCTACAGCAATCCTAAATTAAGTGTTTGGTAGCTTGTGGACATTACAGGCAGTTATAATTTAGAGCACCTATCAGGGTATGTTAACACATCATATATATGATAAGGCAGTATCAGAATCATAGGGACACAAGTAGGATCTTTTCTCTACTTTTGTTTATCTGATCTTAAATTTCTGCCCTGTGTATTTTGTGAATGCTGAAGTATCTTGCTGTAAATGCCTTTTTCTTTAGATTTATACCTTTAGTAGAGGGCCTAAATTGCATAGGGCTAAATTAATCCATGGAGTAACTCACTTGAAGGAACTGAGGTTACATTAGGAATGAAATTTGGTCTACTGTGTTTTTCGCAAGACACCATAGCAGCTTGGGTCCCATGGGAATCAATGCAACACAGATTTTATCACCACTACAGTGCCCTGCTTTTAAACTGTGTATATTTATATGTTTGTGTCTTGTAAAATAAAGTACTGGCTTCTCTTCTGTGTTTGCTGTCTGTTGTGATGCATCAGCAACATAACGAACAACACGGTATGCTACACCAGGGAGAGCATGGGGAAATTTAGCACCCTAATGAGCAGCATGTGTTCTTCCTTTTTTTTTAATAGTTACAGAAATTTGTTGTTCAGTCAGCTAAAGAAAAATGTTCAACACAAATACAAGAAGAGATTATTGACATATTTTAAGTGGAGTATGTTACAATTTTTACAAGCACAGTGGATCATCCAACACGCCTGACTATCTGTGACTCACAGAAGATAATAAACTCAGTATGGCTTTGACTCAAAAATCACCCTGTAGTAACATTCCAACTTATTCTACAGCTTTTTGAACTGCTTGTCACTAGTGGTCCAAATCTCCCAGCGTGAAGTTTTCAAATAATGTGCTGACTGCTAGCACCATGGGGTTAATACATGAACAACAGCAACATAGTGAGGATAAAAGAAAATGCTTGAATAATCTCATCAGCAGTAAAGTTGGTTCTAGCAAACCTGAGACTGTTTCTATGATGTCTGCCTTTTAGTTAAAAGGTTTTGTTTGGTAGTCTAGTGAATTTAGAATGAGGTGTTACTAGAGTCCTGAGCTCCAGTGGCACATGAGCTATTGACACCAGATGGGATAAATATTTAAATATTGTGTATTAATTTTCAAGTAAGAGTAGTAGAGTCACATGATTTAAATGTTAGGCGATTCCTTAATATCCTCAGATACAATAATCTGAATATATGGATGTGGACAAACTGGAGAGAGTTCAGAGAATGGCAACAAAATGATTAAGGGCTGGGCCACATGACTTATGAGGAGAGGCTGAGGGAACTGGACTCCAGTATGCTTCATGAAATGAGGTTTACTGGAGGGTCAACAAAGGCTTCCCTTGTTAACCGCTCTGTGTCTAGCCTGCCGCGCTGTGCCAGATCAGCTGACTGTCAGCATAGCACAGTGGCCATTTTTATTTTAATGAAGTGGGGATTATTTAAATCCCCGCTTCATTGACTATGTCGAGTAAACTACTTTACATGGCTCCATCGACGGAGCCATGTAGTCTATACGCACCCTAAGAGTCACATGCTATGCTGATGGGAAAATGTATCCCTCCAAGATAGTGCCAATGTGGACAGAGGTTAGGCCACAGTGGCTTGTGTGCATAGGCGAATAAATTTTTCACACCCCTGAGCAACATAAATTAATCTACTATAGACCAGCCCTTAATTTGTCACTTGTAGAATGGGGATAATTTAATTTCTTCCATTCTTTGTACTGTCTGTTTAGACTGTAAGCTACACAGGTCAGGTCATGTTTCTTATCCTAGCATACATTGTACCAGGCACAACATGGCCTTCACCTTGGCTGAGACCTCTAGACACCAGTGTTATTCAAATAGATGAACAATAATTATGAAAGATGGCACAGACATAAGGAGCTTCAAAATATGGCCCGGAGATTATGGAAGTTAAATATAGAAGATATCAGCTCATTCAATATCCCTGCTAGTAGAATACATGGCCTATTGTTGAGTCTATTTTTTTAAAGACTCCCCCCCCCCCCAGCCCCATTTGCTTTGGCAGACTATTCCATGGCCTCATATTCTACATCTCACTATCAGGAAGTTTTTCCTTCAAATTTCAGACTAAATTCAGCCTGTTTCCCCTTTCTTAATTTCATTTGTCTACCTCTAGTTTTGTCCCATAAAGAATTTCCCTCTAGCCACAGTAAATGCACACTTCAAGGTTTTGTGGACAACGATTGTGTCCCCTGTTTGTCATTTATCACATAAGCCACATTTATTTATTTCATTTAATCTCTCCTCATAAATCAGTGTAACATCCTGTCCCTGGTAAATTCTGTTGCTCTGCTCTAAGCTAACTCTTATATGTTACTATATCTCTGGCAGTTTGGTGCATGTAATACCCAGCTGCAAATACAGCAGTCATAAAAAGCAATGTATTACCTGATGTCTCCACATATTCAGCCCCAAGTCACATTGTTTTCTGCTGCCATATCACAAATCCATGTCCAAATTTGCTCTCTACTATCACCACAGAGTCCTTCTAGCTTCTGCTCCTCCAGATTTTGAGCACAAAAATGTGAACTAAAACCAGATCTAACTGCAATTACAGTGGTAACCCACTAAACTCCTCACAATTGGAATGAGTCTCTTTATGGTGGCCCTTTATTTATGATCTTTGAGTAAGTTACTAGTCTACAGGAGAAGGTTCTTATCCAAACCAGATATAATTAGTGTTGAGAGTAATACTGTGCATGGCTCAAAACCAAATGCTCTACTAAAAACCAGATAGAATGTATCTATTATTCTCCTTCTGTCACTCTTTGTAAATGAAGAACTACTACATTTAAATATTAATATTTTAAACAAACCAACTGTGTCTAACCAGATTCTCTATCTATATTCCCAGCTGCCTCTTGCTCTGTGTTCAGTTAAGGCTCAATCCTGCAATGGGTTGAGTGCTCTGGACCCTATCCAACCACACTCCTAAGCATGCACCCAACTTAAAGCATAGGCTTAGTTTTACTGACTTAACTGATGCATATGCTTATATCAGGCATCACGGTATAGGTTTCTGACCCACTATAATATTCTTACTCACATAATTAACCCTTTTTCACACAAGAGAGCTCATGGATTTCACTAGAATTAGTCCCATGAATATGGTTCAAATAAGAGTGTGTTGTAGGATCAGGCCTTCCTTTCATACGCATACAAAAAATACTCATTTAGACAAACTTTGGACTTTGATGAACAAACAAATAAGACTTCAGAACTGGGCCCTCTCTTCAAAGTACTGAAATCACTGCTTTTTATTCCTTCGATGCTGTAACAACAAGTAAGTTCTGCTACATTTTTTTGATTTACCATAAAAGTTAAGTGTCACATTTCAGCCAAATAAAAGTGATTAAAATATGACAGCTGGCAAATTATGCTAACATCTGGCAACAAATCATTCTTGACAGTTGAACGGTACACTTCTTATAGCAGAGATAATAATAATATAAACAGTGAACTGCAAAAATGGTAGTACTTGACTAATATATTACCTGAAGGGACAGAGGAAATGCACTGTTTATCTTAATGTGGAAGAAATGTCATCCTTTCTTTCCTTGGTTGTGAAGCAGATTGAAAGCGAGTAAATATAAATACACAAATATTTTAAGTACCATTAATACTGGGTATCAAAGTAACTGAAATAGGGAAATTCAAAATGCGGGATGACACCCTGATCATTAAACACACAGATAATGCAGACAATGTGTCCGTGACCCAGCAGAGATTTTAGAATGTGCATTATTTGGACGATATCCCACATTGATTCTGTCAAAGCCATTGTGATCTACTTTGTAATCATGGCAAATGGGAACCTTTAAGATAAATATTATTGGCTGAATACATTAAAAGATTATTACAGAGCTCTCACATGTATTTTTATCCAAATGTAATCTGTCTTGTGAGGCCTACATTCATAAAAAACACTGAAGCATATGCAGAACCTTAAGACTACAGAAGTAGTCTTTTTTATTTCAGTGGGTCTTCCCTGCTTCTTGCTCATATACCTGCTTAAGCACCTGCTGAATCAGAGTTTAAATGTGTATTCGGGGCATTCATTCTATGGTGTCCAAGTCTATCTGAAAATTCCTTGGTATTCATATCATGGATACTTAAAAGCTCCCCAAATGAATTTGTATGCAAGTGTAGATTTAAGTGACAATTCTCACTCTCTGGATCATCACCTTGTCATGTTGAGTTTGCTTGTGTGTTCCAATGAACCCGAGAGTGATGCTGTAGTGAGTCTTGTACTCCCGTTAAAGTCACCCAGGGTGTCAAAGTCAAGGGGCTGGTACCAGATGAAGAACGATCCTAACAGTTCTCAACAGCGGAACAGGTGGAGGATAGCCAGGGTAATGCTACAATGGCTATGAAGGCAGATGAATGCAGCAGTAGACAGGAGACTCCCAATCATTGTAGACTCCATGCTATTGGACCCGGGCCTTCTATCCATCAAGGATTGTGTGGTGGTTGCAGTGCAATAGTCCCCCCATGTTAAAAGAAGTCAGGCCCCCATCATCTTCCTATGCACACTATGGTGATTAGGATTGTCACCAAATGGAGAATTCAGAAGAGACTTATCTGATGAAAGATCAACATACAAGGCTGGAAGGACCCCTTCAGATGAAGTCACTTCCAGATAGCTCTCCAAAGGAAGCTGACGACAGCACACCCTGAAGATGCTGAAGAACACTGGTGTCAATTGAAAAATGCCATCATTGGAGCTTGTGGAGAAACCATTGGCTACCAGTCCAGGAAGCATCAGGATTGGTGAATGATATGGAAATTGAACATCTGATTGAGGTAAAAAGGAAAGGCTTCAGGGCTGGCAAAGCAGCATCAATTGCACAATGAAGAGAGATGTGCATGCCAAGGCCAAGAACACAAAACAAGGACTCTGAAAAATCAATGATGGACCGAGAAGGCATGAGAGCTCCAGCATCTTGCAGATATCAACGATACGTGATGTTTCTTCAATGCCACCCAAGATGTTTATGGACCGAGAAATATGGAGTTAATCCCCTGAGATCAAAGGATGGTACCCAACCCTTGAAAGATGATGAAGCCATTGCTTCTCACTGGAGGGAGCACTTTTATGAGCTCCTGAACCATCCCGTTGCCATAGTCCCAGAATCTCTTAGCAAACACCTAGGGATGATTTTGCAATACTTCCTACCTTGAATGAAGTCCAAGCGGTGAAGAGCAACAAGGGAACTGGACTAGATGGAATCCCCACTGAAGTCTTCAAAGAAGGTGAGCCAGAGCTCCACAAACAACTCCATTTTCTGATTCTTAAGATCTGGCATAGGAAGCAAAAACCGTGAGAGTTCAGAGACACACTGATCATCAGTCTCGTCAAGAAGGGTGACAAACTGGACTCTGGAAACTATCGTGGCATCTCCCTCCTGGCAACGGCAGGGAAAATCTTAGCTCGAATACTTGCCAATCAACTTCTGCCACTCTCAGAAGAAATTCTTCCAGAGTCCCAGTGTGGCTTCTGATCATTTTGAGGAACAGTGGACATGATCTTCCACTCGACATGCCACACTCTGCAATTGCAAGAAAAATGTTGTGAACAAAATCAAGCCTTATACATGAGTTTCATTGACCTGACCAAGATGTTTGATTCAATCAATTGTGGTGCCCTGTGGCCCATCCTCTCAAAGATCGGTTGCCCCCAAAAATTCATCAGCAACCTGAGGCTGCTTCACAACATGACTGCCACATTGCTAAGTAACAATACATTCCTTTGAGGTCAAAAGGGGAGTCAAACAAGGCTGCATCATTGCCCCAGTGCTGTTTTGCATCTTTATCACCATGACCTTCCATCTCATTGACAGCAAGTTTCCAGATGGTGTGAAGATTGCCTACAGAATGAATGAAAGCTTTTCAATCTCAAGAGATTGAAGGCCAAAAGCAAGACCTCAATGACTTTGATCATGGAACTCCTGTACGCAGATGACGATATGATTGCTGCTCTTTCTCCCATAGTTCTTCAGACTATCTTAAGCACCTTCACTGAAGTGTACAAGAATCTCGGCTTCACATTGAACATGAAAAAGACCAAGGTGCTCCATTAGCCCTTGCCAACAGGACAATCTCATGTACCATCTATTAAAGTCAATAGAGAGCTGCTGGAAAACATGGAGCATTTCCTGTACTTTAGACGTCATCTCTCTTCCAAAGTCGGCATTGACATGGAAATCCAGCATCACCTGAGCTGTGCAAGCTCTTCTTTTACCTGCCACCCCCTCTGGGGCACCTGGTGCTGGCCACTGTCGGCAGACAGGATATTGGGCTAGATGGACCTTTGGTCTGACCCGGTACGGCCATTCTTATGTTCTTATGTTAACGAAGCTAATCAAGTGAGGGTGAAAATGGGCCACTCATAGAATTTGGTCTGGAGATGTGAATATTCAGAGAGGGCAAATTGTTACCTCTTTCTCTACGGTCACTCGATAACAAGTAGGACATCTTCCTGTCACCCTCCTATTTGTGGATCCGTTGATGGCTGACCAGCCCAATTCTGGAGCTCCAGCTCTTATCACAGAAGGTGCTGGTGGCTATTGGAGGGATGCAGAGAAGTTTTTGCTGCTCTTTTCTCCTTCTCTGCCTCTCCTCATCTACACTGTGGTGAGACCTCTCAAATTGTGATACCCCCTAACGGATTATCGCTCTTCACTGGGGATGGTCCTGGACAAGATTTTCCCAGTGTTGACACCGATGATGAACTTTGTATTTGGCTTGTGGAATTGGCCTGAAACAACACAATGACTTGGAGATCCACCATCAGTGCAAGTTACCCGTATTAAAATTAAAGCAAGGTCAATTAGCTAAGCACTTCCCAGGGCTTTTTCTAGCACATCATAACTGCACTCTGCATCCTACTTGGTTCTGAGTGCAATTGGCACAATGACACACAGCTTTTTGGGCCTTGTTCCTGCTGCTATGTGCTCCTGAAACTGGTAGGAGAGCAGCCAAAGGTTTCCTTTGACTATGCGGGGAGGGAGTCGGGAGCAGTGAGGGAGAATACAAGGACACAAGGAGATGGAGCAAAGCAAACAGCATTCTTCTTGATTCTCAGCCAGTGCCAAGTCCTTAATGGCAACTCTAAGTTACACCTGTGGCATTTTGGCCTCTAGCCAGCACAGGATGGGAAAAGCAAAAATGTACCCAAGAGCCATCATCTTCTTTCTCTTCAGCTGCACTGAGAGTTAATTGAAAAGAACTGATGCAGTGCCCCTACATCTGTAAATCATAAAGGAGGCATGAAGTGCACACATACCTGTCACACAGGCTACGTCTAGACAGCAGGCATCTTTTGGAAGAAGCTTTTCTGGAAGAGATCTTCCGAAAGAGTACTTTCACACTGCCAAAGTGCAATGAAAAAGCGATCTCCTTTTCAAAAGATAGCGTCCATTCAGCGTGGATGCTATCTCACATTTAAGCTGTGATTACTATGGATGGAGTGGCCACACGAAAGAGCTCTTTCGTAAAAAGGCTTCTTCCTCTTAGAAAGAGGTTTACCAATGTCGGAAAAAACCCTTCTGTTCTTTTGATTTTTTTTCCGAAAAAACATGATTGCAGTGTGGATGTAAGTGAAGTTTTTTCAGAAAAACTCTGTAGTGTAGACATACCCACACTTTGAAAATGTGTGAAACCTTTCAATACATATCAAAGTGTCAAATAATGTGACACAGAATCAAAAATTTGCAACTGCATCCTAGTGATTGCTGTCCATTACAAAATTAATCTGATTTCCAGGAAGAAAGGAGCAGGAATTTCACAGTTGGATTTTGCACATTTTTAATTAGCAATTTTTCTTTTAAATACTTGTGTTCCGAGTTTAATTTCAGTGTGCTGCCATGGAGTAATTGTTGAATGCACATGCTGCTGTGCATCATTTGAGGATCTAAAAATAACCCATAGCAGAGAACACATAATAAAATTCTCTCTGAGTTTTATCTCCTAAACGTTTCATTTTATGCGTGGCCACAATATTGAAAATGTGTTCACATATGAACATACAACACACTGGAAATAAAGCTACTGTCAAAACTTCAAACACATTGACTTTCTAACATTTGCCATCTACAGTTAGCATACATAATAATGCCCTAAATATACTATAAGAAGTATGTCCTGGCATTTATCTGCAGGAGTCGCAAGCTTCAGGCATTAGTTTCAACACATATGTGAAGCCGGGGGAGAGACAATGTGATAACTCAGGCTGCATTTCCATCAGCATGCTGATGACACTCAACACTGCTGGTTCATCTCTTTTCTCTTTGGTTCCAGATGGTGCCATGGCTATGCCCTCTCAGAGCTTCGAACACATGGGGCCAAGATGAGAATGAGACAGAAGCACAGATGAGGGTGAACTGGCAAAAGATTAATCCAGATAAGAGAAACTTTGAGGCTAGTGGGGAGGAATCAACAACAGAGGGAAAATCTGCCTCCTCTGTGAAAGGAGGGGTGGTTTTCTTTTGTCTCTGAGGTTCACAGTCCAGGGATCCATTTAGATCTTTGGCTACGTCTACATCTACACTTCAAATAAATTTGAAAAAAGATATGCAAAGTGCAAACTGCAATTTGCATATCTTTTTTTGCTTTTCTTTCAAAAGAGGCATTTCCGAAATTTGGCTCATCTACACTGTGCTGAATTTTGGAAAAACCTGGTCTTTCGAGCCATCCTTTCTTCCTTGCGAAATGAAGTTTACAAAGATGGTGAAAGAACGCATCTGCTTTTCCTAATTTTTTTTTTTTTTGGAGAAGCGGACACATTCCTTGGTTGCAGCATAGCTTTTCCAGAATATCTCCACTATCCCGGAAAACAGCTGCAGTCTAGACGTAGCTACTTCTGGGTACCATCACTAGTCTGGAGAGCTGCACATCTGTGAACTTTTGCTTCAGATATGATGAACCTTAACACAGTTGTCCATAACAGAGTCCTCCATATTGGACTGCTTCAGTCAGATCAATGCAGCTTTTCATTTAAAGAAAGCACATGGAAGTAGCAGGTACTGTAGAACACAGGTACTTGCTTTCATAGAGGTGATTACTGTGTGGCTCACACTTATACCAGGGTTCTGTAACTTTCATAACCTAGTGATCTCTTTTTTAAATCCAAGAAGCTGATTATATTTCATCCATAGGTTTTAGTTTATTTTAAGTAAATTAAGGACCTTCTTTTCTTAGCTATAGTCTTGACAGTTTAACATAGCCAGGGGGCTTTTGCTAGGTTATAGATCTGTGGGTTGGAAGTAGGTTATTCTCAGTGGAGAGCCTTTGGACTTAGATTTCCTTTATGTTTGTTGACCCTCCAGTTATGCTACAGAAATCATTAGGCCTTTGCTTGAAGTGAGAGGGTGGTTTAGGTATAAAGGGCTGTTGATATTATGGGAAAGAGAGATTTTGTTTGGGGCTGGTTTTAGTCAATTAGTTATCTGCAGTATACTAAATTAAGAATTTCTAGAATATTTGGTGAAAGATTTATTTAGATGTACATGAAGCCCCTGCCATTCGCGATTTCCCTACCTCGGTTTTGCATATTCACCGTGCTCTGTGCTGCACCAGTCCAGATACGTGACGCAGCGTGATGACGCTTTTTCAGTGCACTCTGGTAAAGGAGTCTGAAAGTTAAAAGGGAAATTGAAGTTGCAATGTTGCTGTACCAGGAAATGTTAGCTAATACATGTATTTAGTGCATTGTCACATGTGAATATTAATCTATTGCATCATTACATCATTTTATAGAGAAAAAGTACTTGTTTTGTGTCAGGAACACTTCCCCCGCCCCCAGTATTGGTGGATTTTGTCATTTGCAGTGATCTCAAGAACACATTCCCTGCATATGGTGGGGCCTTCTGTATAAAAATACAGAAAAGACCACAGAGGTTCAACCTGTACAATGAAATCAGATGCAACTGCTCCCTTGAAGCCAAGAAAAAAAATGGAGAAAGTAACACTCACTCCAGCTTCAGTCTTCTACCCATATTATTCATATTCCCACTCACATCTACTTTCCCAAAAGCCTGGGGAAAAGATGAGAGTGAGGTTTACGAAGTGCATGTGTGAGAAAGGGACAGAGATTACATAGCTGAAGAAAGAAGCCATATATAATATTTTATGTATACACTGTGGCTACGTCTGGACTGGCCCCCTTTTAAAAATGGGAATAAGAGATCTTGCGGAAAAGGCTTTATTTTCCGCAAGAGCCCTGTCTAGACTGGCGCTTTTTTCCGTCAAAACTCTAAGACGGAAAAAAGCGTCAGCCATGTTCATGCAAATGGAGCAGGGAAAATGTAAATCCCTGCTTCATTTGCAATTGCGACTGGCCTCCTTTGCATGCCTTTTCCGGCAAAGGGGGCCAGTCTAGACACAGCCTGTTTGTGCATGTATGTTTAATGCTCTTTTCCAAAGGCTCTTCATTCTGATCAAGTAAGCAATTTGTGGCAGTTTGTTTTGTAAATTTAGAATGATAACTTTCAGCACATTATCTGAAAAAGACCATACAATTGGATTCTTTGGATTGCAGTATGAAAGGATCAACATTCTATTTCCCAGGGTTATAATAAAGTTTTTATTTTAAAATTGCATGTAGTGATTTGATTTTAATTCTGACATTACAATTTGCCTCATGTGTGATCCACAGTGAGATTTACTATAATATTTGAGAAGAAATCTGGGCCTCAGAATATAAATGGGGCTCTGAACCCCCAGTTTTGTGGTGGCTGCGTAGAATGGTGAAGTGGCATGTACTCAGAAAGGGAGTGCCTGCAGAATTGGATGGCACAGAGGAGTGACAACAGAATAAGAATCCTGTTCCTGTATGCAATGAGGTATTTAAATCCAGTTCTCATTCACAAGACTCCACATAATAAAAAACCATGTCCACAACTTACACGCTTGCTAGTCATACTGGCAGTCATACTGTGGCCAAGCACTGAGGGCCAAATTCTGACTGCCCTTATTTGAAAGCACAGGTTAGGTGAGGAAAGTGTAAACTTTACCATTATGCAGCCTGTATATGGGCCATGTGGAATTCCAGTGCCTGTGCTTAAAGGGACCTCAAGGACTGTTTTCTCCATACCTCCGACAGTATGACGAGGTGAACCACACATTTGCTGACCCTCTCAAGAGATAATTCTGCGTTGGCACACATTGCTTTAAGAAGAAGTTCTATATGAAGAGAAGCACACTGAGTTTGGTCCTTAAATTGTTGCCTGGAAAGGCCTGCCAATGTCAGTTGCTCACAGAACCAATGAGACTTGGTCCTCCAGTGGCTAGAAGGTTTGGAAGCAGTCAGAGGCCAGTCATGGCCCATCATGCCAGATAAAAAGGCCATGTTGCTGCTTTCAAATGTCAGTTCTGAAGGAAACTAGCAGGCAGGAATAAAGATAGATCCTTCCTCTTCATTACCCTAAGAAGCCAGGCTTGTTTACTGGCCTACTGATTAAGTCAATGGGAGACTTTTATTGTATTTTATGCAGTGTAAAGCCCAGGCAAACCATCCTGAATTAGATATTATTTGGACTGATGAAATCTAGGATATCAGCTACTTCAGGAAGCATTCTGAGTCAGATTGCTTCCCCGTGCTCCCCCAATGCCTTAATGATCCTCTGATGAGGTTTGTCCAGGTCAAGATTGAGGCAGACACATATCACATCTTACAAAAGCTTGCTTTGTTGCTGTTTGTTATGTACTCCAGCTCCCAGCTGATCTTAATTCGCCCTTCAGATCCATGCAAGGAGGAGAAGTTATTTGCATATGATTTCAGTAAAGACAATATTCCATAACATAATAAGGAAATGGATTAATAGTGCAGAATCCCTGAAGCACTGATTCTACAGCTCTCACGTGAGAAACAGCATGTCATTTTCCCTTGTTTCAGTGAGTTGGTATACAGAAGTTGTTCTGTGGGCATTACTGCATTCAGATCTGGGGCTATTAATGCCTCAAGTCCCAAACCACAGAGAGTTTTCTCTAAAGAACAGGTAGCTAATGTAAATAATCTACTTCAGAAAGCTACTCCTTTAGATCTAAACATATGGAGGAGGGGAGGAGATGAAGGTCCAGTTGTCCTTACCTCCCAGAGCATACCGGAAAAGATAAAAAACAATTGTAGCAATACAATTCATGAAAGCACTTGCATGTGGCCTTTTGTTACTTGTGATCATTTACTTCCAAACTGTGGTGTTTTTCCAGTTTAGCACAAAGTCTAGCAATACAGTATGGGATACAATTATTTTCTGAAGAAAAGGCAGATAAAAGTTTGGTGCAGGTTGCACTAAATAATCCTCCTGTTAGCAGGCATTCTTACCTGCTTTTTCAGAACATATAGTGAGTAAGGATGTATGAAATGGGTGAAGCAATTGGTCATGAAATTTCACAACAGGAGTATCACTAATTCATTTTGCACTATTTTAAATCCTTAAAGGCTCTTTCCATAAAATTTGAGGATGCTTTTGGGGGTTTTTGTTTGTCTTTCCCAAGATCCACTTTCTACGTATGCTTCTACCTTGAGAGTTCATATTTACATTTTGATCCCTAAAAAACATCTTTGACAACACTGGCATGCAAATATAAGGGGGAAAAAAAGTAAGCAAAGCAACAATACAACACAGAGATATATAGAATGTTATAGTCCTACACATGCAGACATAAGCCACTTTGGAGGGCGAGGGGTCCAAAGCAGTTAGTGATATGCTCTTCGCTGTGGGTGAGGTTCCCTGGCACCAAAATCACAAGGTATCAACAGCAGCTCAATTTTACCACTGAGTGAGTACAAGCAGTGGTCCATGTGTAAGCTCTCCCCTATCGATTTAGTGCAGCTGTCATATAGCATGTCCACACACAGATGATTGTTTAGGAGTGAGCCCCTGAACAACCAGGAACACCCCACAATGCCCTGTAGCTGGTGATGCAGGTGGCCAAGGTATCAATAGGAGCAGAGCCAATGGAATCAGGCATGTCTGTTGCATCACTGCTAATGGGATCCTCATCTGGCCTTTGTGTGCTGCTGCCACTGTGAATTATTCTCCCCCCCCCCCATATGTCCTGACAGAGGAGACAGTTGGGGAACATGCAACTTAAGATCATTTTTGGGACAGATGCAGCCAGGAAAGGGAATTTGAGGCAGCAGTAAGAACTGGAGTGGGGAGGGATGGTGGGAGGGGAGGGGCGACAGACTTTTGGGGACTTTAGACAGAAGGGACAAGGCTGGGGGCAGGAAGCTCTCAGCACCACCTGGGTTGCAATGAGCGGTGGCACTCTGTCTTCCCAGCCTGCCGTCAAACTGCCCAGGCTACAGCACTCTGGCCGTGATTGAAAACGCAGTGTCCAGGAGCCCCAAGCTCTTTAGAATTGCCAGGCCCCACAACAACTGCCCTCTTTGCCCCCCTCCCCCGTACCAGTGGGACTGGTAAGAACACAATAGTTGTTCCAGTAAGATAGTAGAAAAGCCAGCCTGTTTCACAGCAAAATCCCACAGTCTATCAAAACATGACTGATTCCTTTTAACTGTAAACAGTGACAAGAGCAATAAAATAAATACTGTGCAAACCCCAGCAGTAAAACAACATAGATCCTGGGAAATTGGACAGTGTTAAGCGATAGCTCGAGCGGAAAGGAGCATACATATATGCTCTAATGGAGTCAGTTTTTTCTCATTCCTCTGGAAAGTTGAATTAAAAGGAATAAAAGCTGCATTTGCATTATTGTCTCTTGAAGTTTTCTGTCCTGGGCAATCTTTAAGTCTTCTTAATCTTAAATCTTCCCTTAAATCTTTCTGCTGAAGAACCTTAAACAAAGAAGAAGGGCCAATAGATAGTAATCCCTAATAACCCTCACAAATGACTACTTCAGTCTGTATGCACTATACTTTTCCTCATAAACATTTATACTCTTCTGCTCTATGGACCAAAGGTCCAGAACAGCTGACAAGTAGGTAGGCTATTAACTCTGATCAATGTTAGCTTTGTCATTTCCAAAAGGGCCAGGGTTCCAATTACAAAGACAGTAGCAGATTAGTTAAGCAATAAAGATATTTTTGCACACTCGTAAAGAAGGAAGAAAAATATAGATAATCTGAGAAAAGAAATCACATTATTACTATTACTATTACTATTACTATTACTATGAATTTATTTATTTGTGTAGTGTCAAAGTGCCATCATCATGGACCAGCACAATATTGAGTTTGAATGACATAGTTTAAATGACTTGCCCAAGTTCACACAAGGACATTGTGGGAGAAATGGGGACTGAATCCAACTTTTCTGTGTCCTGTTCCAGTTTTTAAACCAATTATGCAAGCTAATGAGATTAGGCAGGTACTTAAAGTTACATATGCTGAACCAAGGGTTTAAACTTTCTGTTCCTCAATCCCCCTCAGTAAATTTGGAGGAAATAATATTCCTTTTTCTTCCACACTTTAACTATTTTGCTGATTTAGATTCCATGCTCTTATGCACAGGAACAGTCTCTTATGATGTATCTATGAAATTCTTAACACAATGTGGTCCTTTTCTCAGTTTAAATTACTGGAGCCTGCTATAATATCAAATTAATAAAATTTAAGGTATGTTTTAAGTTTCTTAACATATAACATTTAAAAAATAGTACTTATAGGCAACAACCAATAGCACTTTACATGTTTCAAGGTGCTACACAAAAATGAAAGGAATGCTGTCTCGTAAAGTATTGAATATTTTGAGGAAAATCATTACTGTATTAGGTTACATCTCTAATAAAATTTTTCACAATTTAAGTTGCTTATTTATTTAATTTTTTCAATTGGTCTTCTTAAAACATGAAAACACACAAGACAGTGTCATGTTTTTTCCCTATATAGTTTCCAGTGAATATCACATTCTCAAATACTAGTCCTATGTTTCTGTGTTAGATTGCAGGCACTGGAGGCAACGGTAACTTTGTTTTTGTTTGTTTCTTTATTTAATAAATTGTATGCTTATAATATGCTTATAATAGGACTCCACAGCCTGATTTTGATTTCACTCACAGTGGTGACTCAGGAGTAATTATGTTGAAGTAATTGGAGATACTTAGTGCAAAATCACTGAAAGATCAGAACTGGGCCTTTTAAATGGATGTATTTATATGATAGGACTTTTGCTACTGATATCAATGAAGCCAGAATTTTACACAAGGGTTCCAAAACCAGGCACTATTTAATACTTGCTTCCCTGAGGCATCTTCTGACAACCTAGTGACTTTGATCTCCACTAGAGCTCTCCCCTCACACCCTGACACAAGCATTTTACATATCTCCAGCTCATAGACTCTGGCTGTGTCTAGACTGGCAAGTTTTTCCGCAAAAGCAGCCGCTTTTGCACAAA
>JANRFK010004440.1:34538624-34555109 GCA_030068395.1 Apalone spinifera | reverse complement strand
TGCCAGTATAGACATAGCCTTTATGTTTTGTCTTAGATTCAGCATCATAGCCTCCACTATTAATTGTGAGAAACATTTATGATCAATTAGATATAAATATTAGATAAAACTATGTAGAATACCTCATGATAGAAAATCTGTGTCTCTATGTCTTTTCATTCCTGCACCCAAGTTTGGCTTTTCATTTTCCATGTAAAGGTGTAGCACTTAAGTGAAGAAACTACTACTCCAGTGGAAAAATTTCTCTCATGGGCATAGTTAATCTACTTCCCTTTGTGGCAATAGCTATGTCAAATGGAGAAGTTCACCCATTCACATAGCCTACATCTAGCGTGCAAGATTCTTTTGGAAGAAGCTATTGTAGAAGAGATCTTCTAGGTTTTTTTTTTTCAAAAGAGAGCATCTATACAGCAAAAGCACAATGAAAAAGCGATGTGCTTTTTCGAAATATAGCCTCCACATTTAATTGGACGCTATCTCGCATTTCAGTTGTGATTACTGTGGATGAAATGGCCACCAGGGTACTTGTGCTTTTCCCTAGAGGCCTCTTCTTTCAAAAATAAACCCTCTCTCTTCTGTGTCCACACATGCCTTTTTCTGAAAAAGCTATTTCAGAAACAGGCTTCTTTCCCATAGAAAGAGGTTTACTGCTGTCAGAAAAAACCCTCAGTTCTTTCAACTTTCTGTCGAAAGAACACAAGAGCAGTGTGGACGTAAGTGTAGTTTTTCTGGAAAAGCAGCCATTTTTCCTGAAAAACTCTGCAGTGTAGACATACTCCTAGTGGCACTGTCTACATGGTGTTTAGGTTGGCACAAATGTGTCACTCAGAGATGCAGATTTTTCATAACCTTGAGTGATGTAGGTATACTAGTCTATATCTGTAATGTAGACCTGGTCTCAGTGTCACAGCTAACTGCAAGATGGAAGAGATTGTTTGGCATACATAGTTATCACATATTTCAAGGGACCTTCAAGGTGAAATGGCCCAGTAACACCCCTTCAACCACAAGGAGGACAGGAAAGGGGGGAATCCGTGGTGGGTGTTGAACAGTTACAGATTGTTGTAATAAGCCATAAATCCTGTGTCTCTAATAGGTTCGTGATTTTTAGTGTGTAGCAAAATTATGAATTTAAGTTCTTGGGCTCATCTTCTGAAAGTGTTTGTCAGGGTTTCTTTGAGGAAACTCTATATAGAGTATGAAATAGAATGAACTGTTTGTGAAAAGCGTGCATCTAAGGTGTGTAGTGGAAGTGTTGATCATTGTATCCAGAGATCTACATCTGCAGATTTTGCAACTGTTGTTCTGTCAGGGTCTTGAGCTAGTTGAGTTGATGTGTGCTGGTCCTTAGGAACCTTGCTTCTGATAAGGAGGTTAGTGTGGTTGGAGACTTGTTTGAAGGCCAGAAGAGGAAGAGTTAGAAAAGATTGCTTTTAGGATGGGGTCCCCATCCAGTATGGGTAGTGAATGTTTGATGATATCCCATTTTGATTCCAGTGTGGGATGGTAAATGTGGTCAGAGGGAAGTTTATATCATTATTGAAGTGGCTTCTCTCAAGGTACTTGGGTGGCCCTTCCATGATGCTATCTACTTGTGGCTGGTGTGTTCTTGGTTGGTGTAGTGGCTTTGAGTTTCTCGAGATGTATATCTTGGATTTAGCTCTATCGTTCCCAGAGGTACTACCTCTGGCATACGTGGAAACAAAGTTTTGAAATTATGCTAATATAAATTGAGAAGGCACTAGTATTCTTATGTGGGACTTTTGAAAGCACTGAAAGTTAGCACTGAAAAAGCTTTACTAATTTCTATGTAAAGTTGCTGAGGCAGTGGAAATATTTCCAGATGCAAAGTCAAATACTTTACAAATCTTTTGTTAGAAAATAGGAAACAATCTTTAAAACAAAGTTTCAATTTTTGTGTGTGGAAAACTTGTTTGTTAAAGGTAATTTCAGAACATCCTTTCTTAGACTGCCTTGCTGTATACCAGTGTTCCTTTAAATTATGATGTATTAGATAATACAGTAAGTAGCAATGGACCTAAATGGATATAGTTAGGCACCTAAGCCTGAGAAGTGTTTTGAAGAGTATGATTATATAAAAAGCGGCGTATTACCATAATCATCAAAGTAGACATAAAAAAAACCAACAGAACAATAGTAAGTGCCTAATTCTGTCACCTTCATTCATGTTGATTAGCACCCATTTCCATAGGCAGTCCCATTAAATTCAGTTACTTCCCAAAATTAATAAGAGGGTCAAAATCCGAGCCTACGATTATTTTAGAAAAGCCACTTTTTGTGAAGATTATAGTAACCCTAAATACGTGAGTAAGTTTTTATTGCAAGTGCATGAAAATACTGTGACCCAAGGTTCCCTCTAAGCTGTGCGACAGCATGCTCACCTAGCTGCTTAATCAGCCCTACCCAGCCAGGCAGCTCCATTGGTTGGACAAGGCTGATTCTGCTCTTGCTGGGTGAGGCTGATTAAGCAGCTGCAGGACTGTGCTGCCGTGCAGCTTAGAGGGAATCTTGCTGTGACCTAGGTGTTCCTTGCAGTTTTTAATTGTGCAACAGCATAGAAGTAGGTAGATGACTAAACTCACCTACTCAAATCCTTATGAAGTGAGTAACTCAGTTCTATGGTCCATACAATCAGGATGTAGAATCAGGACCATAAGTAGCCATGTTTGGAGATAGGTACAATTAAAACAGGAATTATTTGTTTAGAAGTTATCTCTCCCTTTCCAATAAAAATGTACCAAACCAGCAGGGGAAAAAAATCAGTATAATGGTAATGGTGACTGATAATAATGTTACCTAGTTCACATATAGCACTTTTCATTGGCAGATCTCAAACACTTTATAAGAAGGTAAACATCATTATCCTTCTGCAAGCAGGGAAACTGATGCCCTGAACAGTGAAGTGACAAGTGCAAGGGAGCTAGTTGCAGAGGTAGGAACAGAACCCAATTTTCCTGACACACATTCTAATGCACTACCAAGTAGGCCATCCTGCATTCTGAAAAGATCCTCTGAGATACATATATCATGATAATAACTCAAAACTCTGAGAAAACAAATTTTGATTTCAGGATAGTATTTCATTAAATGGTAGATTAAAGGTGATGGTGGTAGATACTGTAAAGCATATTATTCAATAACTTGGATTCCAGATAGTGCTGGAATTTCTTTTAAAAAAGTGGTAAAAACTTCTCTGGCAGAATTTAAAGTGAATAATAATAATAGTAAAAGCACACGTCCCACATCTCACTCATGGGCAGCAGGTATAAGTGCAACTGGTAAGCTAATTGAGCAAACAAACAAAAACAGCAGACAACTCAACACTTTTTAATAACTTGAACTCAAACTTGTGATTTTCTGGAAAATTCAGACTGCTCAACTTTGATTCGTGATTGTCTAAAAGCTGGAGAAGTTGCCCAGTATGAAAGCTGCATACATTTTTTTCTCTGCCCTGTGGCATTAATTTACAGCCTGACCACAAGCTTGTTCACCACTGGAAACATATTTGATCTCAGTGCCCTAGAAAACAAGAGATGACATTTTAAAAGCTCAGCCTTTTGATTGCTGATTACATGTCTGAGCCATTTCTGCATCTGGTGCAAGATAAGAGCGGAAAACTGTATTTGAAGATGATAATTGGGCACATTAAAATGCTGGATTATTTGTGCCATCTTACTTCTTGTAATATGGATTGTCCTAGGCCAGGTCTACACTATGGGATGAATTTGAATTAAGATACTCAACTGCAGCCACGTTAATTGCATAGCTGGAGTCGAAGTATCTTAAATCTCATTTTGGCGCTGTCCACATAGCAGGAGGTCAACAGGATCATGTGCTCCTGTCAACTTCCCTTACTCCTCATTGGAGCAGGACTTCTGTTGTTGATGGGAGCACCCTCTCAGTTCGAATTAGCGGGTCTTCATTAGACCTGCTAATTTGAACCCTGGAAGATCGCGGAAGATCGATGCATCTAGATGTCTGAGTCAATATAATCTTGTGACCTGCACTTAATTTGCAATGAAAGAGGTGCCAGAGCTCAAGCAATATTTTTTTTAATTTTACTTTCATAACTTATGCAGCAAGCCAGAGATGCCAGACTTCTGTGCAGCCATGCCTCGCAGTGCCAGCGCTCAACCCTGGCAAGCCCTGGCACTAGCCCTCCCTGTGACCCTTTTGATATTACTCTTTTAGGTCCCTATTGAAGCCCTATTGAAGAAAAGGGAAATACTTCCACTGACTTCAGTGAGCTTTGAATCAGACAGTTAATGCTATTATGATTGTATAGATGATTGGGGTTATAATGCAGAGACTAGCAAAGCTGTTGCTCATAGTAAGTAAAAACATAACGGCACAATAGAAATAAGATGTAATGGAATTGAAATATTATGGATGCACATCCAAAGATTTAGGACTAGTTCATTCTAAGATGTTGAGACTTTCTGAACACTGCCAATAAATGGAGAACTATCCAATATACCTCACATGTTAATTTTACACAAAAGTCATCTCAAAACCAATTTTACAAAAGTCTTGACATATAATTTAATTTTGCATTGACATTTACTCTGTTTTTATCAGCAAAACAGGAATGTGCTTAGGTGAACTCAGAGCCCATTCAATTTTAAATTGTATCTTCAAAAGATACAGTACAATAGAAAAAACAGGAGCAGATAGAAGGAATTGGAAAGACTATAGCTGCAGATAATTACCAATGTATTTGCATAGGAGGCTATTGTATTTTGTTTTGCTGTAAGTGACAAAAGTTTGTGTGTGTCCAAACCACATTCATTTCAGGAGAATGGGTGGCATTTGGTATACAGGATTCTGCGGTATTAAATAATGAATCTTGGACCCATGGAACTACTCCCAGAGCTTCATTTAGCCCCTATGGTTCACTCATCATACACATTGGGGATACATTATACAAAATCATTTCTTTATGCCCCAAAGTGGAAATGATTAGTTGGAAGCAGGAGAACTAATAAACGTCATTCCTTGTCCAGAGATTTTAGGTTCATGGTTATTAAGACATGAGTGAAAAATACAGATAACTAAATAGATATTCTGCTGACACTATGCTCACAATAGCTGTGGCCTTGAGTATGTAGAGTTTGTATCATGAGCAGTACTTTGGGGCAACATCATTTTCATGCATGTTGGTTCTCATTCATTCTGTTCACAACTTCTCTCTAGTATACTTTTTGTCTTCTAAGAAAATTCGGTACTAATAGCTATGATTATATAAACCTTAAAGTCATGTATACTGGCCCTTCGGAGTTCTGGTGAAGAATCCAGAAACAGAAAGTGCAACAGGCCAACCATATCATAGGAAGGAAATTCAGTCACTCCACTGGATGAATTCAAGTACAGTGGTGGTTAAGAAGTAGTCGAACTTGTAGATGTTCCTCCTTCACCTGTCAGGGAAGCCAACAAAACATAATTTGCTGATTTGCTCAGTGGGTTAAAGAAACTAACTACAGTCCAAAGAGACAGGATACCTGCAAAATAACATATGCAAGTTATCCTTAGCATTATTCTATCATGTGTTAGTAGCAAACAGCACCTTTGGCTTATGACCTTCGGTAAAAGAGATTTTTTTTGTTCTTCAATTATTTGTCCTCTCAAACACTGAATAAATTTGAAACCAGGAAAGAGAAATTTTGATTCACCCATAACCTAGTGTAACTGGGGTCTCCTTCTGTAGAGATTTCCATTCTGTATTGAAGAACCCTGATAAAAGCCAGAAACTTCCAAGAAATGATGAATGTCCTGTGCAGTCACACATATTGAAGAATTATTTTACTAAACTATATTAATCACTTTGCATATCCCTTGACCATCTGAACTAAGCTAGAGCAAACACCCACGGACTGATTTTTCTTAGGAGCTTAAGTAGGAAAGAATGTAGCTCTTGTACCTAGTAATTTAAAGCACTAAAATTGACCATATTGTTACATTATTTATCACAGCCTTTACAGGAAATGCATAGACATTTATAATATGTAAAAGACAAACTGACAGATTTGTAGGCCACAATGCAACTGTAGCAATGAGGATTAAAATGATCATTTCCTGCTATTTTTCTTTCATCCGAGCCAGATCCCCCAATGGGATTGATGAGCACAGCTCCATTTGACTTCAAAGGACTGGCATCCACCCATGTCAGCTAAGGATCTGGCTCATAATATTTACAAGGGTTTTTTATACGGTCACATTCAGAATACTGTAGAGAGAAGGTCTAGAATCTAGTGTAGCACTTGATCCCACAAGAAGTCCTATTGAAGTCAAGGGAATCAGCATCTGTAGTAGTATATGGGTATCGGAATCTGTGCCTAAGAAGTGAGATGTTAAAATAAAATATCCATTCTTATGTTCAGTGGTTCTGTCTTAAGCATCATTAGCATTTTCTTTAACAGTTAGAGTTATTGCCTGTAAAATCCACTCACTTCTCATGCATATATGTAAATATCTGAATACATACCTGAAACTATTATCCATTTTTCATGACTTCAAAGTTTTTTTACCATTTGATCTTTCTTTTTTTTTCTCTGTGTGCAACCTGACAGTTTTCTTAGCTAACCCCTAGAGAGTTTTCATACTTTTTCTTTCCCCTTTCATCTTTTTTTTCTGGTTATATTAGTTTATCTTTTCTCCTCTTTCATTAGCCTTGTTATTTCTGTTTAACTACCTGACGAAGAACTCTTAGATAAAACATCTTCAGTTTCTATTTTCTAGAAAACACATTTCTTTTATTTGCATCATTTTGGAAAGAAAAATGTGACATTTTATTATTACTAATGCAATGCCGCTACATTAGTAGTGTAGTGTCATTATTCTTTAAGTTGAGGAAACCAAATGTTTATGATATATTCTTTATAAAAAGTTTACATTTTAATTAGAATGAGGGGATTTTTTTCCTCCTTCTCACACTATCTAAGGCCTTGTCTACACTGGAATGTTTTGTCGCCAAAACCTGCTGTTTGGAGACAAAACAGTGAAAGCGTTTATACTACAATGTGACATTTTCCTGGGAGGCAGCCAGGCCAGCAAGAGAGAGCAGGTCCACAATCCCTTGCCAATGATAAATGGCCATTTCAGGTAGCAGTTAGCCACTGGAGTAGGGGCTAGATGTAGGGTTGCCAGGTGTCCGTTATTGGCCCAGACAGTCCGGTATCTGCGGCCTCTGTCTGGTAAAAAACCCCAGAAAGTATTTTCTGTTTGTCTCGGACAGAAAGCCGCTTGGAACATTCCTCCCCTGCCACATCTGGTGGGGGTGGAGAGAGCAAGCAGTGTGGAGCTCTGGGATTTAAAGGTGTAGTGACCCTTTTCCCTGCCATATTTGGTATTTTTTGGGAAAGTATCTGGCAACCCTAGCTAGATGATATTTACAGTGGATCACTGAGGCAAGGTGGGTATAGCAGTTTCGGGCTCTCTGGGACAGGAGGATGCAGGAACATTGCCGAAGCGTAGTGAGGAAAGGGCACTGCAGGTCGGAAGGAATGCGAGGGTTGAACCAGTGCAGAAGGCAAGTAACTGATGACAAGTCACTGGCCAGCAGAAAGCACCACGGCGATGAGTTGACCCAGTGTAGATGTGAAAAACTGAGAAGCAAGTTACTTAAAGCAGATTTGTGCACACCAATACTGTTATAGGAACAAGGCCTGTGTTTTTGTTTCTGTTGTGTTTTGTACAGACGAAAAACAAATTTATACACACCCAAATGGTCATATGCAAATATTTGTTTGCACAAATTAGGACAGTCAAATTTAGAAGTTGGCTTGAGAGCGTTTTTAAAATTAGTTAAGTACACTGAGGTCATCTAACATAAGAGTCATCATTTCCCAAAATTTCTCATTACATTTTCAATGAGCACCCATCTTAGAAGATGGATGCATTGATTTTTGAAATGTGTATCATGTTTAAGAAAGACTTGACTACATAATAGAGGAGTTTAAAAATATCTGCCTCCTCCAAGGTGAGACATGCAATTTATTATTATCATTTACAAATATTTAGACTCAGTTTTGCATACCGTTTGTGTAAGCTCTGATGTGAATCTGAAATATTTATGTTTGATGTTTAGAGAATAAGGTAGCAAATAATTTTCTCTACAAAAATTAGTTTACTTGAGGGAAAAATTCTTATTTTCTGCACCACTGTAGAAATACAATCTATAATTGCTTGCCTACAGCATTCTTAATCCCACTATGAATGTAGGTGGGTAATCAATATATTTTGAAAATTAATCTTGGATTATAGACCCTTAGCAATCAACCTGCATTGGAAAAGGTTTGTACTGTGTCAAAATTACCTTGTACTTTGCACATGCAATTACAGTTTCTCAACAATAATCTTTGTTCAAAGACTATGCAAATACATGTGATTTTATTAGTACTTTATAAATGTGGTATGCCAGTTTATTGTTTAAATTTTGGAACAAAGATTCATTAACTTAATGTAACTAGATGCAATTATAAGACAAAATAAATACTCTCCTTGGTTTGAACTAAGTATAGGCTTTGGCACTGTTGTATGCATATCCTGCTAGATGATTATCGTGACATTATATAACTGATTGAAATGGACTTTTTTACATTTGCTCACAATATCTGAGCTAAATTTTAACCTGAATTATCACTAGAAAATACACTGAAGGGTTAGAATGTACTTCAGCAACTAAAAAGAGGCATCTCTGCATTTCATATTTTGGGTGCCTTATCTAGAAAGTCAGGTTGTTTCCTTGGAGAAGGTATGATCCATGAGCAAAAACTTTGCAAGTGTAAAAGGTGAGCAAATAGCCATGAGAACGGAATGTAGAGCTAGTAATCTTCTTTCCCACAAATCAACAATTTTAGCAACAAGAAAGTGCAATAGTTTGCATTCATTTTGTTACTGTCAATCTAAATCCCATTCTAATTGAAATTCTTAGGCATTTTGATACATGCAAAACTCCAGTTGATTTCAAGGGATATTTGCTGTAACAGGGACCCCATAAAAACTTCAGGCCTTCAAACCATAAAACCTGCAAAGAATGGTATGTTTCCACAAAGGAAAAGTGAAATATTAGTTATACTATATCCTTTTTACAATGTGAACATCAGTAGATAAAACAGTAGGATAAAGCTTTTTATATATGCCAGCCCAATATTAAAGAATAAGTATTTCTTACTGATTGACAAAAGGTAAGACTCAAGTACATAACAGGGTGTCAAGTACCTAAACAGGTATTACAAATAGGAGGGAGAAAAATTATTCACCTTAACATTTGATGATAGGACAGGAAGCAATGGTCTTAAATTGCAGCAAGGGAGGTTTAGGTTGAACATTAGGAAAAACTTCCTAACTGTCAGGGTGGTTAAGCACTGAAATTAATTGCCTAGGGAAGTTGTGGAATCTCCATCATTGAATATATTTAAGAGAAATTTGGATAAACATCTGACAAGAATGATCTAGAGGGTGCTTGGTCCTGCTGTGAGGTTCCTTCCAGTCCTATTATTCTATGGTTTTCAAAAGTAGCTAAGTGACTTTAAAGAACAAATCCACCTCATCGGAACTTCTCCTCCGTAGGGTACGTCTACACTGCACGGCAATTTTGAAATAAGCTATTCCGAAAGATATATTCTGATATAGCTTATTTCAAAATAGCATGCCTACACTGCAGGGAAGTCTCAAAATTAGTCCGAGGCAGGCTTCCCTACTGTAGACATGCTATCTCAATTTAGACCCCCCAGGAGGCACTGGGAGGAATAACTTTGAATGTTCCTGGTGAGGGGCTATTTCGAAATAGCAGCAGTGGGGCATTTACACACGCCTTATTTCGAAATAGCTATTTCGGAATAGCATTATTCCTTATAGAATGAGGTTTATAGATTTCAGAATAAGCCATCTGTTATTTTGAAATTATTCCAAAATAATAAAATGACTGTATAGAGGCTCACATTGTTATTTTGAAATAATGCTAGTTATCTCAAAATAACGGTGCAGTGTAGATGCATCCTAAGTAAATAGATGGTGTTTTATTTTAATGTCCTACTGGAACTGTCCCTAACTGCCCTCTAAATGAGTATATATTGATAATGCTACAGACTGCAACCAGCCTCTGAAGGGAGAGGTGCGAAAAGTATTTTTTATTCATACTCTCTGTAGTGGGCCCAGCTACAACTGCATTTCTTGTACAATTTAGAGTGTAAGGACTGCTTCTCGCTAGTGCTTCTAGTGACATCACCAATCAAAATAGGGGTGGTTGGAAGGGAAGACATTGAGGTCACAGTTCCATTCCACTCAATAATAGGTAACATGGACAGGGCTGGCTTCAGAAGGTGATACACTGCTGAATGTGCAGTGTTCACCTGGAAACTCTGGGAAGCGCTGAGGTACCATGCCTTCCAAAGGATCAGCTGGAGGCAGCCTATCTCCACACCGTCTGTAATGCAGGTTTACCATATGATGGTACAAGCAAGCCCTTTTACTACACTTTGCATTCAAAACAGCTGAAGACTCTTTGAACAGCCACATAGATTTTGTAATGTTTTTTAATTCATCTCTAAAGTTTCCCTATCATATATTATGCACATACTGCAGTGCAGACTGTTCCTGTTTACCAGCCCGTAGCTGATGTAGATCTAGCAGATGACAATTGCGCCCAATATGCAGTGTAACAGCCTAGATTTGCATGACTATTCTGAGCATATATCCTATACCAAACTCTTGTTTGCGCAGTGTTTGAAATGTAGGTGCATACTGGAGCTGCCAAACAAAATGTTAAGCAGTAGTATCTGTGTGGAAGTTTTTATGTATGTTTCAGTGTAACAACCATGTTTTACAATAGGCCACATAGACTGTTAATTTGGGCCCAGTTTGCAAATATATGACATTGCAAATATCACTTCAAATGAAGAGCCACATGGCCTTCTATTCTAATGCATCATAAAGCATCCATTTCACAGAGCTTTAACAGTTTGCATCAAGTTGCACTGACTTGCATCAAACCAGGAATTCATAAGCATGGTATAAATAATAAAATAAGGGTACATTTTCACAAGGGAAATCTCCCTTTTTTATAGGTGCACCGTACAACCACATATTTGCACCTGTATTTGTACAGGAAATTTGATGGCTCCAAGATAAGTATTTGGCCTCAAACTGTAGGATTATGTTGTGACTCACATGGCTTAGAGGCACTAAACCTCAGATTTGCTTCTGCAATTCATTCTTCAAACAATGGGAGTAAAAGAAGTGTTGGCTTCTAAATAGGTCCAATGTACCTCTATACATGTACCAGCTGTACCAATAGTATTGAGTTACAGTTACTTTGAATTTGTCCAGGCCACCATACTACAGCAAAGGAATTATGTAGCTAAAGGCCAGACAACACTAAATAAAGTAGGAATTTCTGTACTCTGGATATGCTATTTGTGTACTCTTAGGCCATGATTCTTTAATGAGCTCCTCAAGTACTCCTGGAGAATAACTGCAATACATGAGAGTATTAGCCCAGTAAGGACATTTTTCAAATTTAACTAAGTTCATGCTCAAAAGCTTCAGAGGGGTCGCCGAGTTAGTCTGCAAGAGGAAAAACTTAAAAAACAACAAATAATCTAATAGCACTTTAAAGATTAACAAAACATGTAGATGATATCATGAGCTTTCATGGGCACTGGTCATCTGAAGAAGTGGGTCGTGCCTGTGAAAGCTCATGATACCATCTACAAGTTCATGCTTTAAATATATATTTTAACTTTTTTTATGAAAGTAAAGTGTAAAATATAATGGCTTAAATATCAGAAGAGAATCGATTCAGTTGTGTCCATTACTAACAGACAAATATCCTGTTAAATGTATAACACTTTTTCTATTAGCACTTCAGTGCATGCAATGGTTTGATGTGCAAACTGATGAAGTAGATGGTTAAGCCATTGTAAAACAAATAAAGAAAAAGAACTTGTTACACTTTATTTTAAGTGACAGTTCTACTGTACCGTAGTTAAGTTGTAGGTACTGAAATCAAAGCAACGTGCAACATAGTTTATGTCCTGAAGAAGACATAATTTGTTACATGTAATATGTTATACTTCATTTTAATTAGCCATTTATTTTAGTCACTTCTTTATTTTGAGTAGACCTAGAAAATATATATGGCATGGTGCTTAGCACACAATATGTACGATGTATGAATGTATGATGATCTGGCTATCTATAGACCAGCTAGCTGCTCATGAGCACCAGGCAAAAAAATTGAAAGTTTATACAGAATTCATTAATAATGAATTAAAGTACAGGTTTTAGGGAAAACTGGTATTTATCAAAAACATTTAATTTTATTCTTTGAGATCACAAATGTGATTGATAAAGATAATCACGTAGATACAGTATGCTAGGACTTGTATAAGGCATTTGATTCAGTGCCATATGACATTCTCATGAAAAAAATAGCACTATACAAAATCATTAAAGCATGTGTCAAATGGACTAATCATTGGCTAACTGACATCTCAAAAGTAGTCAGCAGTTGAGAGTGATCATCAAATAAGGATGTTTCTAGTGGCGTTCTGAAGGTAAGCTATTAAGATACGCAACTCTAGCTACATGAATTGTGTAGTTTGAGTCGATGTACCTAAATTCACGCTTTGGTGTCATCTCCATGGAAAGAGGTTGATGAGAGCAAATGCTCCAATTGACTTCTCTTACTCTTCACAAATCTAGTAATACCGGTGTTGATAGGAATGCCCTCAGCATTCGATTTAGCGGGTCTTTACTACTTCTGCTAAATCAAACACCGGAAGATCAACTGCCGCAGCATAGATCTCTGCATAAGAAAAAAGGTGGCCTAAGTCATAGAAAAAAGGGAGGCGAGAGCAATGAATACAGCTCTCATACTTCACATAAACCTATGCATGATGCACTGATAATAGATGCATTATTGGCAAATATTAAAAGCATTTGACCAAGAAGGAAAATGACAAATTAAAAATGCATCTTTTTTATACTTGCAGTTATTCCAAGTCTAGATGAGTAAATCTAATACAGATGTTTTAGATGTGACTTTGCTGCTGGTATGAGGCTCTAGATGAACATCATGGAAGAGTGCAGACTTCTTTTTTGGTTTGATCTTGAGCAATACTAGCTATGGATGTCTCTTGTTAACTAGTAGTTGCAGATAATCAACACTTATCTGAATCAGACCTATTGTGCATAGAACAAATCCTACATGGTCAAAGACATTGCAGGCTTTATCACCTTGCCTTTATCCAAATATGTTCCTTTTCTAGCCAGGAGGAGCACTTTAAGGTGTCAGAATGAAGATTAGTCTTCATGTTCATTCAAACCTTCATCTCTCCTGAGATGACCAAGAGCAACAACAATAATGAAAAATATGTAGCAGTTGTATAATAGTTTATGGCCTAATCATAAGAGATAAGTGCAGATGTGGTTTTAACCTGGGTGGAGCAGCTGCAATGAATTTGTGCTGCTCATGAGGCTGTTATAACAGCCAGTGAACACCAGCTCATAGGTAAATATTATCCATGCCTCCAAGCCAAAAGTTGGGAAGGAGTAACATAAGTTGTACTACCATTAAGTCTGTCTCTCCAGGGTATCCTCCCTCAGTTCTACATCAGCCACGCGGCCCAATGCAGCCGCCCAGGATTTGGCCTTATCTTTTTAAAGTCCTCAATAAATAAAAGCCAAGGCTTCCATTTGTGATGGTGGCAACTATCTACTCGGAACTGGATTGATATCACAATGCATTCCTCATAGCCCATTGAGTTCAACGGTCATAAATTTGGGTCAATACTGAGTGGTTCTATACCTGAACCAGTGAGAGAAGAATAAATAGCTCCATATACCATTGCCAGATGATGCGCTTCCAATCAGGTTCATACAACTGAAATATTGTACTTATAGCCAACATTTGGGGTTTCTTTTAAATGTCTCTTGTTACTACACAGCTTTGAAGTAAAGAACCATGAAAAATATGACAAGCTTTCAGAATCGGTATTAAGACTAATGGATGATTCAGAGTAAAATGGATTGGATGGTACTTTGTGGGCACTGAGTTAATATAGAGAATATAGAGTTACTCTAAATCCATTTTACTCACATAGTTAAGCTTTCTTAAAGCTGCTGGAAAAAAGGTTCATATGATATATACACTTTCAATGCTTCAGGCTAAACCGTGCCATTTTCCTGATGTGGAACAAGGATAGGGTATCACTCTTAATATTTTCAACTCATCAGACTCATTCCGCTCTCAGTTCAACACAGTAAATCAAGAATAAAATAAGTAGGCCTTATTCAGCTCCCATTAATATCACTTTAGTTAGAACAGGTTTGAAAGCATTACCATCAGTGGCATTGTTTTGAATTTATGCTGATGTAACTGAGAGTTGAATTGGTCTAATTGTGTTAAAAACTTCAGCACTTTGAAAACAGAAGTAAAGAGCGTGAAAAGATGAGTGCATACAATATTGAGAGCAGGTGCATTTTGTCTGGTGATAGGCATTTGGAAGCACACACACAATACTACAGCCACACATTTTAATACAGTAAAGTAATAATATTTTGCCCTTGTATCAAATATTTCATGCATGGATGGTCAAATCATGTTACTTGGGGTGAAGACTGTGCACCCTTTCCAAATATCCAGTGATTGGTTGCTTTTCCTATGGCTACATTTGATTATTGTACAGGTTGGATCTCCCAGGTCTGGCATACTTGGGACCAAAGCAGTCCCAAACCAGGGAGTTTGCTGGACCGGGGGAGGTCAAGGCTCCTCTCTGAGCTGTGGGGGTCCCTGCAGCCTGGGCTCCTCACCCTGCTGGGGCTCCCAGGGTCAGCCTCCTCATGCTGGAACTCTCCAGCCTCCACCCACGGCCACAGTTGGGGATTCCTCCTTGCTGCCACCAGGGATTTCCTCCCGGCCATCACTGCTCCTTTCCTGCTGGGCTTCCAGGCTGGAGATTCCTCCCGGCTGCTGCTAGGGCTCCCTGGGGCTGGACTCTCTTACTCACTGCATGACCAGCCCCTACTAGCCCCTGCCAGCCCCACCAGGGCTTCCCACCACCAGTGGGTCTACCAGCTGGCTCATATGCCTCACGTCTGGGACTCTCTGTCTGAGCAACATCTGTGATCCTTCCAGACCACCCATCTTGCCAGACCAAAGAGTCTGGGATTTGGGAGGTTCAACCTGTAGTAAAATGGAACTTATAATATTAAATTGGGGTAAAGTGCAGGCACACAACAAAGGTATTATCTGAACCCCAGACACCAAAATACTAGACAATTATAATACCTCTTACAAATGAGTCTCCTCTGATCTAAGATACATATGTGTGAACCTCAAGTATTACAAAATAGCTACTTATATTATTGCAAATGTTGCTTTTTAAATAAACTGATACTATCATGTAAACCAGACCTAGGCAAAATAGGGAGCCCAGGCCATATTTGGCCTGCCAAGCCATCAGATCCATCCTGTGGATGCTGCAGGAAGGCTCAGGCAGACTACCTACCTGTCCTGCCCACCTCGCACAAGCTTAGAAAAGCAGCTACTGGGCAGTTTGTGTTTCACAGCTGTGGGGGAGGAGGGAGGAGAAGCTTCATTCATTGTCCCTGCTCCTAGAACTATCCCATCAGCTGGTTTCTGGCCAGTGGGAGCTGCATGTTTAAAGAACAGACAGTTCACAAAGTACCCCTCCCTGCTCCAATCAGGTTCTTATTCACAGATACACATGGACCCTGCAGCCTGTGGAGGTAGAGGTGGGGAGGAATGCTGGGCTCCTGGCCAGGAATCACCCAGGAAAGCATTCCAGCCAGATCCTGCCTCTGGCAACCCAGCCCTTCCCTCCCCCCAACCCACTGCCACCCCACATAATCCAAACCCTCTTCCTCAGCAAACTTCTGGAAGATAATAAGGTGATAGGACACAGCTAGCATGGATTTGTAAAGAACAAATGTCAAACCAATCTAATATGGTCTTCCACAATATTCTTATAAATAAACTAGGCAAATACAACTTAAATGGGGCTACTGTAAGATGGGTACATAGCTGGCTGGATAACCATTCTCAGAGAGTAGTTATTAATGGTTCACAATCCTGCTGGAAAGGCATAACAAGTGGGGTTCCATGGGGTCTGTTTAGGGACTGGTTCTGGTCAATGTCTTCATTAACAGTTTAGATATTGGCATAAAGAGTACCCTTATTAAGTTTGCAGATGATATGAAGTTGGGAGGGGTTGCAAGTGTTTTGGAGGAAACAGTCATAATTGAAAATGATCTGGACAAACTAGAGAAATAGTCTGAGGCAAATAGGATGAAGTTTTAAAAAGACAAATGCAAAGTACTCCACTTAGGAAGGAACAATCAATTTCACACATACAGAATGGGAAGTGACTGTCTAGGAAGGAGCACCGTAGACAAGGATCTAGGGATCATAGTGGACCACAAGCTAAATATGAGTCAACAGTG
>JANRFK010004440.1:34519825-34532753 GCA_030068395.1 Apalone spinifera | reverse complement strand
CTCCACCTGATGGCCTGAAGCGCGGGTGGGATGGAGCCCGCCTGCCACCTGGCCCCTACCACCAGGTCAGAGCTCTTGGCCCAGTTGACCCGGGCGGAGGAGGCCGCTGAGTAGACGGCTTGGCAAGCCTCCATCCGCACCAGGTCTCCCGGGTCCTGGACCACGAGGAGCATGTCGTCAGCATACGCCGACAGGACCAGCCTCATCTCCGGCTCACGGAGCACCAACCCTGTCAACCTCTTGCGAAGGAGACGGAGGAAGGGCTCCATGGCCAGAGTGTACAGCTGGCCTGACAGCGGACAGCCTTGACGTACTCCCCGCCCGAAGCTGACCGGTGCAGTCAGGGTCCAGTTGAGCTTGACCAAGCACCTGAAGAAACCCCACAAAATGGGGCCCGAAGCTGAAGGCCCGCAGGGTGGCCAGGAGGTATCCGTGGTCCATCTGGTCGAACGCCTTCTCCTGATCCAAAGACAGAAGGGCGAATGACAGACTGTCCCTACACCCGAGCTCTAAGAGATCCTGGACCAGAAAAAGGTTGTCGAAGATGGTTTGGCCTGGGACGGCATAGGTCTGGTCTGGATGGACCACATCCGCCAGCACGGACTTCAACCTTAGGGAGATGGCTTTGGCGACGATTTTATAGTCCGTGCTGAGGAATGAGACGGGACGCCAATTCCTCAGATCGCAGAGGTCCCCCTTCTTCGGCAGCAAGGCGATCACGGCTCACCTACACGATAAAGGGAGGACCCTGCTCTCCAAGGACTCGGCCCAGACGCTAGCAAGGTCCGGGCCGAGGACGTCCCAGAACATGCGGTGGAACTCCATGGTCAGCCCATCCATGCTCGGGGATTTATTGGTGGGCATGAGACGAAAGGCTTCCGAGAACTCGGCCAGAGAGAGAGGCAGCTCTAGACGGTCCCAGTCGCCCGCGTTGACCGTCAGGAGTTCGTTCCAGAGAGCCCTGCGGGCGTCGGCATCGGTCGGATCCGGGGAGGAGAGAGAGGCGTAGAAGGCACAAGCCCTCTCATGCATCTCCACTGGATCCATATGGGGGGGTGCCATCCTCTGCCAGAAGGCAGACAATGTGCTTTTTAGCCCCCCTCTTTTTCTCCAGGGCATAGAAGAAGTGGGAACCACGATTCCGAAAGAGATGGATGCGAGAACGAACAAAGGCACCCCGGGCTCAAAGGTCCTCGAGGGCCAGGAGTTCCTCCCGCTTCTCCCGGTACTCTCTGCAGAGGGGCGGATCCTCGGGGCCGGTGATCAGCCACCTCTCTAGCTCTAAAACCTCCCGTTCCAACTGCTCTATCACCGCATCCCTCTGCCAGCTGGCCCCCTGGATGTAGTCATGGCAGAAGAGCCGTGTGTGAACCTTCTCCACATCCCACCACCGCCGTGCCGAGGGAAAAGCACACTGCCATCCATGCTAGGCCAGCCAGAACTCCCGGAAGGATGCTACAAAGCCCACATCCTCCAGCAGGCTGTTACTGAAATGCCAATAGGCCGAGGAAAGAGAGGCACACCAGTTCGGGGTAGACAGGTCCACCGTCGGTGCCATTGTGATGCAAGTAAGTCTTGGGGGAGAAAGGGGGTGCTGCACTCTCTGCCCAAGGAAAGGGAACACTCATGGCTGGGGGGGGAGAGTGGGGGCACCCCATCCCTCCCTAACACAGGCCTGCTAGTATGGGGGGCCCTGTGGTGCAAGAGGTCCCTGGTGTGTTTGGGAACAGAGGGCATCAGAGGGCATCACAGGGGGGCGGTCACCCCTCAAGGGATCATGCACTCACCCTACCTCATTTGGTCCATTCCCTGTGTTTCTGTGCACCCTTTTGCAGGTTTTCCACGCGATCAAAGACATCCTGCTCCAGAGAGTCATCCGCCTTCACGACGTGGATGCAATGGTGGCTGGCTTTGCTGTCCTGGGGTTCCCCAACTGCAGGGGAGCTCTGGATGCAACCCACATCCTTGTCCATGACCCGGAACACCGAGTGACCCAGTTTATTAACTGTAAGGGATACTTCTCCATCGTGCTCCAGGCCCTCATGGATCATCGTGGCCGCTTTACTGACTTTTATGAACATGATGCCTGCATCTTAAGTAACTTTGGCCTTTTTCACAGGCTGGAGGAGGGCACTTTCTTCCCCCAGTGGGACTTTATTGTTGGGGACGTGCCCATGCCCATTTGTGCTGTGGGGGACACAGCCTACCCCCTGATGCCCTGGTTGATGCGGCCGTACACAGGATGGACAGACCCCAACTGGGCACGGTTCAATGACCGCCTCAACTGGGCCCACAACCAAGTGGAGTGGGCCTTCGGCCGTCTGAAGACATGGTTTCGTTGTCTGCTCACCCGTCTCGAGATGGGTGAGCAGAACATTCCTGAAGTACTGGACGCGTATTATGTGCTCCATAACATTGTGGAGCGGAAGGGGGAGGCCTTCCTGCCGGTGTGGATGGCAGCAGAGGGCCAGGCATTTGAACAGCCCCGCACAGCTGCCATCAGCCAGGCTCACCTTGATGGAGTGCACATCTGGGAGGCCTTGAAGGAGATATTCTCCCAGGCCCCACATTAGGGTCGCTTCTGTATCCCAGTTACATCTTGCTCCCATCCCCTACCCTTACCTCCCTCCCTTCCCTCCCCTCCCAATAAACAAAACATTTTTTTTTAAAACAACCATAAAACTTTTATTTTTATTTACAATGGGGAACAAGGGTGGGCAGTGGGAGGGGGCTCTGAACTGGGAGGGGGAGTAGATAGGGGGCTCTGAACCCCAGTTCAGGGGGGGAGGAGGTAGCGGGCTCTGAACTGAGGGGGGGGAGGTGGTAGCGGGCTCTGAACTGAGAGGGGGGGGCTCCTGCCAGTGCCTCTGCGGGGGTGGAGGCCGCGATGACCTTCAGGCCGTATCGGGGCAGACATCACCGGGAGGTGGGCAGGATGGGGTGCAGCAGGTGGAGGCATGGTGGCAGCAGGAGGGGGCAAGTGTATGGGCATGGAAAGGAGGGCAGGGGCATGTGACAATTCCATGCCATAATGGACAGTGTGCCTTGTGTATGCTGTCTGCATCGTGATGGCATCGCACATGTAGTCACAGCATTCAAGGAACTGTCCCCATGCTTGCTAGTGCCACTCCAGGTCAGCATCGATGCGATCGATGGCCTGGACATGTACCAGAGCAGCTGGTCCCACTGCCTGACCCGCCAGGCTGGTGCCTGCACTCTTGTTGGGGGTGCTGCCGCCACTGCAGGTCTGCCGGGTGCCCTGCTTTTGGATGGTCCAGCTGTAGGGAACAGAAGAAATGGTGAGTCGGTCAGGCAGCCCTTCCCACAGTGTCCCTGTGCCCCATGCCCTCCACCCTGAGCCCAGGGTGGGCTTGGGCCCACTCAGTCCCCCTCCTGTGTGTATGTTTGCGTACAGCACTCCCCCATGGAGTAAAGTGATCCTTCATGGATTGTAACCCCTTGTCTGTGTCCTGGCCCCTTGGCATGTTTTGCATTAACCTGTGGAACTCCTTGCCAGGAGGCTGTGAAGGCTTAGGACTATTCAACAAAGTTTGAAGAGGAGTAAGATAAATCCCCACATTGCCATGAGAGCAAGTGTTAGGAGACAAGGTCTGGGCTCTCAGACCCCAGTCAAGTGGTGATGTCCTGGGAGACAGAGCCAAGGGTGACTGAGGAGTGTACCATTCTTGCAACAATACTCAAGTGGCCCTAGGGCCAGGCCGATTGCTTCCCCCATCCACCTCCCACTAGCCCTCAGACAAGTCGCTCAGGGAAGTGCATGGCCGCAGTGAGGGGCTTCCCTCGGGGGGTAGCCTAGGGGCTGGGAGCAGGTGAGGGGCTCAGTGGGGGCCATGCTCACAGGGCTAGCTCACTACGGGTTTCCCAGGAGCAGCTGCTGTGTCACACGGCCAGGCATGGCTGCATGCGGCACCCTTCGGGAGGTGTGGGGTCTGGCTGGAGCTCTTTGGCGCCTCGGCTGCTTCCAGCCAGCATTCTCCTTTCTCCCTGGTCCAGACTTGTGCAAGCAGCACAGTCCCAGGCGTGCCCTGCAGCTGCCTGCTGCATCCACATGCCGCACAGTCAAGGCTGCACGAGGTTTCATGTGCTGCATAGTGGTACACAGCGTGCAGCTCGAATTGCCTGAGTGAGGCTCTCTCCCCTTCCCCTCCCTCCCCTTCCCCCCGGTTCCCCCCGCCCTTGTGAGTGAAAAGCGCAACATTCACCAGAGGATCCTTCCCTGGCCTCCGACGAAGCTCGGGAGACATCCTGACTACTTGGCACCGTCTTGGGGATGTGAAGAGTGATGCTGCTGCCCTGGTCGTCGCCGTCCTCCTCCTCCTCCAACCCCATGGGCAGCTCGGCCTTTTCCTCCTCCTCGACTGGCCTGGTGACAGATGGCTGGACGCTAGTGTCCACAGGCACGGAGGGGCCTTTGAGTGCCATCTCTCCAAGGATGGCATGCCGGCATTGATAGTGCCTCTGCCCCGCAGCCCTCGGTGGCTTGGATGTAGCCCAGGCACAGCTCCTTGACCTTTGCCTGGACCTGTTCCAGGGTCCGGGCTTGATGTCCGTGCTCAGAAAGCACCTAGACCAGGCGGCGGAAGATATCGGCGTTCCACCGACAGGCACTGAGGTCATGCAGGGCCTCCTCTTCAGCCCACAGGTTGAGTAGGGCCTCTCCCTCCGCTGGGGACCAAGACAGAGTGCTCCTCGGGGCTTCCTGTGACCCCTGGGCTAGCTACTAGCTACTGGAGGAGGGTGCTGATTCCTGGTGCCCCCCTGGAGCAGACATGGTAGTGGGCCATTTGTTTGCAGCAGGGCAGAGCCATGCGGGAGAGCTGGGTGGCAGAGGTGCTGCTGCTGTGTGGCCTCTGCATGCTGCGTGTGCCTTTAAGGGGCCTCCGGTTACCAGGAAGTCTGGTGCTGTGAGTTCGGGTATGGTGAGTCCAAGCAGCCACTACACTGTTTTTGTGTTTGGCAGGTTCTTGCGCAAAAACTCTTGGCTGCCTGTCTACACTGGCCACTTGCGCAAGAACTCTTGTGCGAGAAGGCTTCTTCCTGAGCGGGAGCATGAGAACTCTCATGCAAGAAGCCCTGATTTCAGACGCTTTACTGTAGATTTACTTGCACAAGAACATGCGGCCAGTGTAGACAGCTGGCAAGTTTTTGCAAAAAAGTGGCCGTTCTTGCGCAACAACGTGCCAGTGTAGACACAGCCCTTGTGTTTGACAAATACCTGTATAGCTTTTTTTATACTTTGAGAACCAAGCTTTGGACCTAAGACTCACTCTTGCCGGCAACACACGTCCCCTCTCAGTCTTCTTTTTTCCAAACTAAATAAGCTCAATTCTTTCAGTCTTCCCTCATACGTCATGTTCTCTAGACCTTCAATAATTTTTTTTTGGTCTTCTCTAGTCCTTCTCCAGTGTCTCCACATCTTTCCTGAAATGTGGTATCCAGAACTGAACATAATACTCCAACTGAGGCCTAATCAGAGCAGAGTAGAGAGGAAAAATGACTTCTCATGTCTTGCTCACAACACTCCTGTTAGTGCATTTCATGGCATTGTGGGATTCCATGCCCATGTTCATAAAAAACACCTTATAGACTAACAAATTTATTGGAGCATAAGCTTTTGTGGGCAAAGACCCACTTCGTCAGATGCATCTTTCGGCAGATCCTGTACTCCTCAAAAAAAAAAAGAGGAAAAAGCTCCCCGCTGTCAGCCCAGCCGTAGCTACACTTTACTTTCACTTTCAACACTGAGCCTGATCCGCTCAGTGCACAGTGTCGGTACGTGAGTATGCAAATGAAGCCTGGGATATTTAAATCCTGGGCTCATTTGCACTTCCGAAGTGCCTAATCTACATCCCTCTGTCGGCAGAGGGATGCAGTCTATATGTAGCCTTAGTGTATAAGGTGCCACAGGAGTTTTCATTGTTTATGCAGATTCAGACTAACATGGCTACTCCTCTGATATATGTTCATAAAGTCACTCATTTATATGTCATGCCCATATCATAATCATATCATAAACATTATCAGGTTGCAAGTAGAAAGTTTTTTTTTTTTAGCCTGCAACTTGCCCTAAGGTTACTGGATGTATTGACATTCCAAGTTGCTTTCTTTCTTTGTTTCTCATGCATTAGCCTCATAAATAAAGTTTCTGCCAATCAAATTATGCCAGTAGTGATTTCTGGGCATGCCCAATGATTTCGTACTATGTTGTCAGAGACAACTGGGGAAGTGTGTTGCTTCAGTTGAATTACATAGGCATAATTAATAGGTGCTTAGTGAATATTTCTATGGCTGAGGCACAAGGGAACAATTCCATTGAGTTATAGATGTGTTGGCTCTGCAAGTGTGTAAGGAGTGAGGCTTGTTCTGGTGGTAAGCCACCAACAAAAGCAGATATGTCATGGGTTATGTTTATATTGTCTTTTTTTCATGGCAAAAGGGCACTTTAATAAACTTCAGGTTTGGTAATTTTGGATACAGTTCTGGTGGGATATTAGCCCAACTGGTCATTACCTGCCAGGTCTATTGTAGCGGGGCAGCTGTCCCGCTCTGACGAGGGAGGTTAAAAGCAGACTGAAGGGAACCTGTGAAAACCTCTCCAATCATGAAGAGGCTTATAGGGAGCCAGTCAAAGGGCTGCTTGCTGAGGCAGCACTGTTATAAGGAACTGCTCAGCAAAACAGAGGACTGTTGGGTCCTGATCAGTAAAAGGGAAGGACTGGTTCCCTGGGAAAAGCAACTTGGGTGGAGCAATGCTGGGCAAACTTGCAGGAGCTGGAGAGAATTTCTTGCTTGATAGCTCCCAGGATGAGGGCCTTGATACAAGGGTCAAGAAGGTGCAAAGGTCACAGGGAAGTGGAACAGGGAATGTGAGCAGTTAATAAAGGGGAATGAAGGAGGACAGGACAAGGCTGCCACCATAAGGTCTTTGGGCCAGGACACAGAATTGTAGATAAGCCTTGGTTCCCCCTCCCCCCCCGCACCTTTCCTCTTGCACCACACTGAAGTATGGCCTCTATAGCCTGCAGCTGGCCCCCTGAGTTAAGAGGCTGTAGTTGGCCATGGTGGCAGGTGTATCAATTGAGTATGGTAGATACCCCTGGAAGGAGGCGAGAATGGAGTGGTGGGCACTGCCAGAGGACAGTGTCCTGAAAAGGACACCATGGTCCAGGGCGCAATTTGGATCCAGAAGCAGCAGAGCAGAAAGCGGAGCGATAATGGGCGAGACACCAGCCAGAAAGTGGTGTACTCAACAATCAAAGCTAAATCCTGGTGTGAACAGCAGGAGGTATCACATTACTTAGTCAATCCCATTACATCTATATTTGTATTATAGACTGTGAGTATAGCTCTATATAGTCAAAGCAAAATAAATAAATGCATGACAATTAAAAGTGGTGACACTTCTGTGCTGAGAAATGAAGCTGAAGGCTGGAACATGGTATCATTTAACACAGGACTCTGCAACACTTGGGGGAAAAGAGTCCAATTCAGAACCCAGCAGGAAAGCAGCACTTCCATTAGGTTTATAACATAGATTCCTTAAGCATACCAGATTTTTTTCCCCATTAAAAGTAAGACATACTTTTTAAAGAATGTATTGGTGATGATTTTTCTTTAGAGGCTCAATTTGTACTAAATTCCCCTAGAAAAGGGGCCAGGTATTTTTCTGTGGAGTGTTATTTAATCTTTGGTTAAGAGAGTATAAACTCAGAACAGACACAGCTCTGGCCTACACTAAGGAGTTATTTCGAAATAACCCTCTTTATTTTGAAATAATAAGTGGAGCATCCACACTATTTCGAAATAACGGGCTGGTAATTTCAAATTCTATACTCCTGCTTTCCTTGGAGAATAATGCTTATTTCAAATTAATTATTTAGGGAGAGCAGGGGGTAGGAACTGATTTCCTCTCTCCCCTTCCTCCTGCAAAGTCTGGGAATATTGCTGCTGTTCCCCTTTCTCAGAGAATAAGGGGAAAGTGCATAGTTTACCGTATTCCTCACTCTGACTGGAGAGTGCAGGAGGCAGACAAATCTGGACCTGTCCCAGCCAGGGGACATGCACCCCTCCCCCAGCTGTGCCCACTGGAGCTGCAGCAGTCATGGAGAGGCAAGTCTCACCTGGCTCCAAGCTGTTGCAGTGAGAAAGGGCTGGGGTCATCCTCTCTCCCCAGGGCAGCCTGCATACTGAATTCCTCCTTCCCAGACCACCCCAGAGTAACGATTTGAAATTAAGAAAAACAAAAGTGAATTGAGTTAAGGACCTGAGCAATGCCAGGTAAATCTTCTAGTATTAAATATAATATACAACCATATAATATATTACATTTAATATGTTAATATTTTATGCAAGTCTAAGCGAAAATTCAGTAGATCAGGCAGACTAGATACTAAGACTCCCTTAGTATCTGGTAAGTGCTCTAACTTCCAGGAGTCATTCTCATGGCTTGTGTCTAGTCCAATGATTCTTTTATTATATAGTCACAATGCAACAGTTTCAATAATTACATGCTTTTATTTGCAGTTAGTACAAACAGAAGAACAACAAGCCAACTCATTTCATTCCTACTGCGATTTCCTCTGGGCTAATTAAAGTGTACTCTACTGATACCTCAACTGTGCAACTATGGGAGATTGAAAGATTTAAAGGAACAAATGCCAAATCAGTGCTACAGTGTCCATAATGGATTGTGTTAGACGACAGGACTGACGGGGTATTCATTAATATTACGACTAGAAATTTCTTAGTAGATTTACTCTCACACAATTACAGAATAAGCTTTATCACTCTGACTAAAGAATTAGTATCAAATAATATAACTCATTCAGTGTACAGTGCTCTGTTGAACTACTAAATGCTTAATGAGTATCCAAAACACGATACATGATGTGACTTGTATTTTAGATAAAATGTAAATGCGAGAAATATAACCAGTTATGATTATCACCACTTTATGCAACAAATCTGTAAAATGAGCTCAGATCTATACATACAATATGGTGGGGACTAATTTAGCTATAACTACTCAAGAGAGAGATCTTGGAGTCATTGTGGATAGTTTTCTGAAAATATCCACTCAATGTGCAGCAGTGGTCAAAAAAGCAAACAGAATGATAGGAATTATTAAAAAAGAGATAGAGAATAAGACAGAGAATATCTTATTGCCTCTATATAAAACCATGGTACATCCACATCTTGAATACTGCGTACAGATGTGCTTGCCTCATCTCCAAAAAGATACCTTGGCATTGGAAAAGGTTCAGAAAAGGGCAACAAAAATGATTAGGGGTTTGGAACAGGTCCCATATGAAGAAAGATTAAAAAGACTGGAACTTTTCAGCTTAGAAAAGAGGAAATTAAGGGGGGGGGGATATGATAGAAAATCATGACTGGTGTGGAAAAAGTGAATAAGGAAAAATTATTTACTTGTTACCATATATGAAGAACTAAGGGTCACCAAATGAAATTAATAGATAGCAGGTTTAAAACAAACAAAAGGAAGTTTTTCTTCATGCAGCGCACAGTGAACCTGTGGAACTTCTTGCCAGTGGATGTGGTGAAAGCTAGGACTTTAAGAGAGTTCAAAAAAGAACTAGATATATTCATGGGGATTTGGTCCATCAATGGCTATTAGCCAGGATGGGCTGAAATGATGTCCCTAGTCTCTGTTTGTCAGAAGCTGGAAATGGATGGCAGGAGAGGAATCATGTGAGGATTACCTGTTCTGTTCACTCCCTCTGGGGCATCTGGCATTGACCACTGTTGAAAGACAGGATACTGGGCTAGATGGACCTTTGATATAAACCAATATGGCCGTTCTTATGTCTCATTTAAATGCCTAAATGAAGTGGCCAGATTTTCAGAAGTGACAATAGTAGGACCTGCTAGTTGCTAAGCCACTTTTGGGTGCATAAATAGAAAAATTACCTTTAAAAAATTGCTTTATTAGGCCACCTGCCATTAACTGCCATTAACTTTTTTAAATTAACATTTAAATTTTTAAATAGCATAAATGGAAAATTCTCTCCATACCAATGCTTGTGGCTGGTCTTTTTCTTTTCTGTTTCTAGACCTTCCTGCTTTTTGATTAAACTTGTATGGCAAAATTCAATGCATATTAATTTTTCCAACCTTTAAAGCTAGAATGGAAATGCTAACTATCTGAGATTCTTAATTAGAGTGGTACTATCATTCTCTGGTGTAATAAATAAGACAATTCTCTTAAGCTCTTTGAATCTATCCATTAAAATGCTAGAAAGAACACCAATGATCTCTTGCAATTTTTGTTTTCTCCAAATGTTAATACTTAGCACAGTTTATTTTCTGTCTACCATAAATAGTAAGGTGTTTGTTTGTTTGTTGCCATCCCTGATGCAAAAATGTCTGTGAATCTTAATAATTTTACAGGCATTTAGCCCACAGGGAATGCCCCAACAGTCATGTATTACAAGTGTAGGTTTTACACAGTGACATTTGCTTCAAGATTATTTAATTGTGTTCCATGTTTTATTGTGGCTATGCTTTTTCTGCTCTATATAAATGCACATCTGTCTTTTGCAGTGGATTTGCTTATGTGTGATTTTACTATTGTTCTTTGTCTATTGAAAATAATAATAAGTCTAGAGCATGCTGAAAATATGAGACAGCCTGTTCTTCTGAGGTTGTCAGTCTAGTTTGTCAGAGCTAGGGAGGGGGTTAGTTAGTTCATGTAAGTTTTGGAGCTAACATTTGAGCGGGTATAAACAGTTTGATTTCTGAAAATCGTACAGGTTTACATAGCACTTGAAAATTGTGCCCCTAATATTTTTATTAGAGTATTAACTGAAAAAAATACTTTACAGTGTATTTACAGTGTAACGAAAGACCCCAGAAGTGAAATGGTTAACCAATTTTGTAAGACACTGCTGTAAACAATATAACTCCTATCACTGCTGCTAACAGAGAATAAAAAGTAATAGGAGATTTAAAAAAATCTTCTTAGTGGGAATTTTTCTTTTAAATATTCTAATCATAGCAGATCAGAGTCATACAAAATAATGTGTTACACCACAAGCGGTCTCATTTATTGAAATCAATTAACTATTCATGGAGTAATGTTCTACTCAGCATGAGTAACGGAATTAGAATCTGGCCCGAAGAGATTTCTGGGACTTAGGAAGTGCTGTCTGTTTTGTTCTTAGCTTTATGTTTTTGAATGACTTATGCAGAAGTTATGTAGTCATCTGTCTTGCCATTGAGCCTGCTGTGTTCCATCTGTGTAAAAAGAAATCTTTGATCTTCTATATGGAAATTAATTTGGCTAATCAGCCATTTGAGGCAATGTGATCAAGCCCTGGACTGGGACTTAGGAGCCATGAACCCTGCTCTGAGCTCTGCCAGTGGTAGAAAATTGCTTTCCCATTCTGTGTCTCAATTTACCCATCTGTAAAATGGTGGTGGTGATTCAGATGTTGTTTGGAAAGTGGTTTGAGAGCATAAGAACTCGGGATTTGTATTATTGTTACTGTTTTGTTTAATGGTAACAGTGAAGGAGCTGATTGTACAGGGTAGATGTCAACTTCTGATGGTAAGGTGTCCAATGATTAGGATTAAAGGGCAGGCCTGCCAATGAGGGTAAAAGAGGGCAACTGCACAGGGGCCTGGCATTTAATGGGGCTCCTGGCTGCTGCCACTGTTGCAGAAGCAGTAGCAGCTGGGAGCTCTGGGCCCCTAGGAAACGCCTCAGGAGCACTACTCTGTGCAGCTCTGAGGGGGCTGATGGGGAGGGCCCTCAGCTCTGCCCCTTCCAGGGACATGGAGCTGCTCCCACTCCTGCAGTGGCTGTTAGCCCCACTGTACCCGGGTACTATAAGATAATAAGCAAAGGAAATCTGGCAGAGAAAAATCAGTCTCTGGTATGTGTGTGCTTTGTGTTTGTGTCTCTCCATCCACTCTTAAATGCTAGGACCGCGGTAAGAGTGTAGACAGTGTTATACATTTTCAAGGACAAGTATGACATTATTACAATAACAGACACAGGATTGACCGAGCAAATAGACTTGGGGATTCAAAATTACTACAATACAAAATTTTCCAAAAGACTGGGCAAAATAAAAGAGGAAAGAGAAGCCTTACGCTGGTAAGGGATTATGTTGAATCTGAAATAAGAAATAATATTTTGAAGATACTTAGCTATCTAAGTAACTTTAGGGTGACAAAGCTCTAGAGGTCATTTTTCTTCATATATTATTGTATGGCTTCTTTGCATGTGTCTTACAGCTCATGACAGAATAGAAATGAAGGACTCAGTCTTTTTCTGTACTCACTTTCTACTGGGCACAGCAGTGATGGGAGAGCCATAAAGAAGCTGAAGGATGCTACCCCAGCGTACAGCCCGCTGGTTGCCTATTCAGCCCCCGGAGGACCCAGGGCAGCCTTAGAGCTGCTTTAAATTCCACCTCAATTTTAAGGGCTCTCCGGGGTTGATCCATAGTTAGGACTGCTAGGGCATGTACACACTAGGACTGCTAGGGCATGTACACAAAATAACTTCAAAATAAGTTATTTTGAAATAACAACTCCTGAAATAACTATTTTGAAATAGTGTGTCCACACTACAGGGAAGCCTAGAAATTAGTCCGAGGCAGGCTCCCTTAATGTAGATGTACTACCTCAATTTAGAGCCCCAGGAAGCACTGGGAAGTAATTACTTTGGCTCTGGGGAGTCGTTATTTTGAAATGGCAGCAGCAGAGCATGCACACTACTGCTATTTGGAAATAACTATTTTGAAATAAGAGTTATTCCTCATGAAAAGCAGGAGTTATTATTTCAAAATAACCAGGCATAGTAATGTGGACTCTCGGCTTGTTATTTGAAATAAGGGCCCATGGCAACACATTGCAGCCTAATCTCTTAATCTTGGCACAC
>JANRFK010004440.1:34492339-34513267 GCA_030068395.1 Apalone spinifera | reverse complement strand
ATGACCCCTCCGAGGGAGGGTCACGTGCTCGCGCCCAGACTATAAACCGTCACAGTCATATTTACCCTGAGCCAAAGGGCCATATTGACTCAGCCAGAGGGGCATTGGAGACTCAGATGCCAGCCATTGGGCAGCACAGACCCCAATAAGTGGACCCATAGGGAATTTTGACCACGGGGCCCTGCACAAGGAGAATGCGCCCCTCGACATATATATTATTGGTGCAAGTTGAGCGTTGTGCACCTATCATTTGAACTCTAGAGTACTTGTGTTTTCAGAAAGAATCTCATGACTTTCCATGTGAATTTGCCAAACTGGTAAGATTTTCAAACACAAAGTAAGACATATCCCTAGAAGTTATTTAAAATAAATATTTGGGGAGAGCTTGTTTTAAAGAAGTTAATCCTTCCAGAAATGGATAACAGCAAGATATTTAATCATGGCATATGCAGTTTAATCACATTTAGAGTCCTCCAGAAATTGAGTTTATACAACTTCTTTAATTTAGAGGCCAGTATAATGCCTAAGTAGTTAATCTCCTTAGAATTTATATTGGTCTTAAATCTTTTGCAGAGTTTTATACATAAGAATAACATTCACTTTAGGAAATGTCATGAAGAACTCAAATGAATAAATCAGCCACACCCACCGTACTCCAGGTAAAATATGGGGTTTGCTCTTTCTACCCCAAAGTTTGATACAATCTGATGTTCCCTTGGATATTGACAGCTATAACCGCAATAACAATGGCACTCTTTTTGGGTTGTGATTAGGGACTGGGTATTCAAACATGATGATTTCCTTCATTCAATCTAAGACTGACTGAAAAAATTAGAGGAACAGTGATGGGATTAGAGATTCCCACTGCCCTCTGGAAAATCTGTACATTTTATAAATTGCTCTGGGAACTATGTTCCACTCTATTTTAAACTATCAGCTTCCTCCAGCGAGCTATGGCTTAAATATCATTGGCCACAAGTAATATATCATGCATAGTATTGATTTTGTTGCTGTTGTTCAATCACTCTAAATTTTCATCCAGATGCTTAGCTTATCATATAGTGTTTCCAGAAACTTTTGGGTAGAATGACCAGCTTCCTGTAATTTGTTTCACAGCAGCCATGTAGTAACACTAACCCTGCTTTGCCTTTATATCTATGCAGTCCTTTTAAAGTCAGTGGCATTGTATGGAAATAAATGAGGGCAGAATTTTAGTCCTTTTTCTCTTTTGATGCCTTTTATTGAGCTAGTAATGTCACTAAGAAGCAATCCACTCTATTTTGTAGGGCATTAGAGGGGGCAGAACATAAATCTGCCCACTTTAGCTAAGACTGGCCAACATTTCATCATAGGAGCAACCTATTGAAATCAATGAGACTAGACAAAAGAGTAACTATTCATAAGTGTGAGTAAAGAGTTCACAGCCCAGCTCTTAATTAAAAATAGCCTATGTGAAGCCCATCAAAAATGGAAGTACCAAAACCAAAATGAAGAAAGGCAGTTTTTAATGGCAATTAAAATAGTTAGTAATATGTGCCTGCTTCCCAGAACATCCTTTATGAGTTCGGAGTAGCATCCCTAATAATAAGTAGCTCTCGCCCATGGCTTTAAATTTTTTATAATGCCGAATATCTATCCAGTTACATCTCAGCAAGCAGAGTGACAGTTTGTCACAGCCGTGTTTTTACCAATACAGTGTTTTGGACTGTATACCTAACAAGTCTTATCTTGCTAGGTTCATTGAATAGGAGGTTGCTGTCAATTTAGTCTCAGCTCTTGTACTCAAGAATAAACAATATTTTCCTCCAAAAGATTGTGTCATAAAAGAGAAATTCCAAAGTCATCCACCAGGTTGTTTCAATACTAAAGTGAATTCATGGGCAGATTTTAAATGAAATTCCTTGTGGAACAAAAATTTTTTAAAAAATATACTAGTAATTTGTAGCATAGATTTAGTGAGGAAATATAAATCATATTCAATTTCAATAAAAGTTTAACTTGTGATATCTGATCAGAATGGATTAATTAAGATATTCTTCCAGACATGGAAATCTATTTAAAACCAAATGTTTCTACTGGTGCAAATGAAGCAAAACCAGAAAGGCCTTCTAATATTTTACAGGGAAAATCTTATACCTTTTGCCATTTTTAGGTGAGAGCATCAGTTGAACCCACATATAGTTGCCATATAACACAGAATCCAGCTCCTGATGCCTAGCATTGAGACAAGATTGGCAGCAGGGATATGACTGATAGATTCACAGTTGTATAGATTCATCAGTTACTGCCCTCTGAAAGGGGCCAGTAGAGTATAAGCCATTTGAGCACTCGGGCAGTAGGTAAAATTTTATCCTGTGATGCTCTGTGACCTCTGTGGAGAAGAGTCCATCCCCCTAGTACACCTGTGAGGCCACCTTTGGCCATGCCTGGCTACTTATGTGCATAATATAGATAATTACACATACCCACATGTATATGTAATATATGCAACTCGTTGAGGACAGAATGCATAATTTTTTTGCTATGGAAGTAGATTGAACGTGGTTTATTGCTCAAGGCCGGAACTAGAAAATGAATTCAAGTAAAAGCCAAATATTAAGTCTCTAGGTCATTTTCAGCATGCATACTCAAGACACTGTATAATTTATAATAGAACTCCACAGCTTCTCCTCTTTAGGTGTAGAGCCAATGAATGGATTATTTAATTTTTCTAAATCATAGCATGTTTAGCCACTTTACCTGGTAAACTACTGCCCATACTGCAACTGAGTACTGTACTTGAATGTTCCTTAACCTTTAGGAATTTGCTGCTAGCAAAATATCAGCGTACAGAATAACTGACAGAAATAGTCAGTGAAATAACTTCTGTTTGCCTTGGCAATGAGCTAGCACTTTGTTTCGTATGAAGTTCCCATTTCTCTCCACAATGTTTGATCAGCATGGACGCAATGAGTCAATAACTGATCTGTGTAAATCCTTACCTATATAGTTAGGCTTTATGAGGACTATGGGTTGCTGAAATGTCTCCTATGAGCAACTGAGCTTCATCAGCTTTGGAGATGACACTTAACTGGGCTAAATTGGCGTAACTATGTTGATGCACAATATTTTTTCATGATTGAACCTATAGCAATTATTCAGGCTGAAAAAATTTGTTTGGCCTTTAAACAAGATTCCACCTTCTCAACTTGCTTCCATCCAATGACGCCATATTTTGGTTACCTTTACAGATGGTTAAAAAAAGAAGCCAACAGTTTGGGTGTGGCATAATTTTTTTTAAACAAATGCCTGGGATACATTTGTAAGTAAAGTGTTTTGAAATTAATAGGTATAGCCTTAAGAGATCACATTATGTAAACTGAATTTGTTTGTAGCCAGGAACCTTTTACATCAGACTTAAGCATATAAGTTTTACTTTGAAAACAGGTATCTTATTTTGAAAATTGAGTGTCATACAGTAAACAGCTGTGGCCTCATAATAAAATAGACACGATGCCAGCTACTCTTACAAGGAAAAGTTGCACCTACATGTAGCTGGATACAGCTCCAACAATCAAATCATTGAAACCCTGGGGGTGAATTCCTGACCCCCTCTAAGTCAATGGGAGGTTTGCCATTGTCTCTAAATAAGGCCAGAATTTAACCATTTATCTTTATCTGAATGACAAGCTTGACTCAAAGCTTTAAACTCATTGATTTAAATAAAGATCATAATATTCATAAAGATGATCCTAAAATAGATTAAGCAGAATGTTTAAGATGAAGCCTGAGACCAATACCATGCAATTACATTTCAGTAGGATCACTTTGATGGCGACATAACATAGCATGTGTATCTATGAATGGGCTGACTCCTTCTTTCAGTAGATTACTTCTCGCCCTTGAGAGAGTAAATGTGATTTCAAGACAATATTAAAGATGTATCCATAGCAGGAGCCAATACCTATAGTAGGTTTATACAAAGCCTATACTATTTTCTTAGTACTAGTGTATTACTTATGATTATCATGTAGAAAATGGGAGGCAAATGTTTCCTGTGCTTCCATGTGCACTAACAAAGGTTCAGTGGAGACTTTCATATACAGTGGATAGAATTATTTGCTGGTTGTAGCATTTCCTAAACACAAAGACATTTGGAAACCATTTAACAAATTGATTTCTAACTTAAGAAGTGAACCTCTCTGCTTTCATTTGTATAAACCTGGTTAGCTATCACAGGGTACATTGTTGATATTGTATGGCTTTTGTTGATTTCATTCATTTTAGTCTTTTCTTCTACTATTAATATTTTTTATCATCAATCATGTAAAAGTAGTGGGTTGAATGGTTCTTTCTGTTATAGGTATCCCCCATCTCTCTCTCTGCCTCTTTTTATTGTCAGTTATTCTGGTGGATAAAATATACTCATACATTTAAAAAAAATTGTATAATAGCTTGCAGATGTGTGCCTCTAAACTTGTTATTTGTGCCTACTATTTATGTGGCTGCAAACTTAGTGGCTGATTAAGACCCCTTTAAATTGTATGTACACATACATAAAGATGACTAGAAAAATGTTTTCATTATAAGGACTGGACAACGTTGTCAGGAGGTTTCAAAATGGAGAAGAGGAATCAAGTCATTTCAGAGACCCTGAGAATCCCTAAGCCTCTACCCTCCTTTAGCCTGGTTATCTCTGGCAGCAGGAGAGAGCACTAAAAATGTTATGTCATCAGAATAAAACCATAATGTGTTACTAGTGAATGCGTTCTCCCTCAGCTTCCTTACCCCAAATGCAAACAAGCAAATCTGCAGAAAACAGCTCTTGAGTATCTACTGATGATGAATGTAATGTCTGCCATCAGTAAAGTTAGGAACATTATGATCTAATTTTCGATGAAACATCAGACCCTGACTGCAGCACCAAGACTTGTTTTATATCACTATTCTAGACTAATCTGATCCCTCAAACTATTGAGTACAAATACAAATTAAGTGGTAGCCTTGAAGAAAATGTAAAGCATCAGTTGCATATCCACCAAACCTTTCCTTAACTCACCCCTCAAGGTCCTGTATATGGGTTCTGTCCACAGGGACATGAACTTGTGCTCTATAGGACACAACCTTTCTCAAGTTCCTGTCTTGCACAAGAGGGTGAGATGAAACTATCTTATCTGCTGCATATGAGATCTTCTTTTACAAAGGAAATAAGACCCCAATTTGGCCAGTTATCAGCATGAGCTTCCTTCTTTATGAAAGAAAAAAAACCCATATAATCAAACAATATTTGAAAAACAAAAGAGAAATCCCAAATCTCACATGGACATCTATAAAATCACCCTTCAAATGACAATGCAAACTCATTTATACAAGATAAAAGGGTATTCTTACTTATCATGCATCTATATCATTAGAGTTTTCAGAAAGCAGGAACATAAACACGTGCATTTCATAATAGCCCTATTGATATGAGAAGAGAGATCAAATACTATGGTTTTATAAGGAAATGTGTCCCATCCTAAATTATTGAAATGGAGATCAAACTGATCGGCGCTGCAATGTCATTTTTCAGACTATTTATACGACAGCTGTCAAATGGCAAAGGGATCTGTTGGCAATATGACAACTGTTGAATTTGCTACAATATTCCCCTCTCCCTGTAATTGTACTTTTCACCTGCCAAACCAATCCATTTAAATGCTTATATCTGGCTATTATATAAAATCAGGGTGACAAATTGTATGTCTGCAACCCTCTTTGTTCCCATTCTACAGCCCAGTGAACATTTGTGGTGTACATCAATATGACAAGAGTGTAGGATGTTTGGGGATGGTGAATAATGTTACTCAGTGTGATTCATTTTACTGCAGCTAATGCCAGAAAAACTCTACTGAAAACAATAGCATGGTTCTTGGACTTTGCACATATATTCCTTTTGTCCAGTTGTTCCTTTGTTTAAGCTCCTATTCAGATGGAATAATCAGGACTCTACACACGGAAACCTAGCAACAGAGGCATTATATATTATGATTTCTAAGCATCAGTAATATGTGCCATTATGTGGATTGTTTTTTTTTCCTGATACATGAAACTATGCCCATCACAGAACCGTTGGGCCAAACACAGCCCTGCTGTAAGTAGGTGTAACCAGCAGGACTAAGAGTCTGTCCGGGACCCTGGACAAGGCAGGGAGCCCATGCTCCATGCCCAGGAAGGGGCAAGGCCTCATGTGGAAGGGGCGGAGCTAGGGATAGTCAGCACTGCCTGGAGCATGGTGTGCCCTCAGTACTTCCCATGAGCAGTGATTTAAGGGTCCAGGGCTCCAGTAGCGACAATGGCCACAATAGCAGCAGTGGTGGCTGGGAGCACTGGTCCCTTGTGAATCACCAGGCCCCAAAGCAACTGCTCCATTTGCCTGTCCTGTTGGCAGGCCACTTCATCCAATTATTTCAGTGGAGTCTCACCCAGTCACATCGGGATAAAATTTGGCCTTGTTGATGAACTTGGTACATGCAAGCGAAGAAGATACCAAGAATATCAGCACACTCCTGCATACACTCCAATTGACTGCAGTGGAGCTAGAATTTTCTCTGACATTTATTGCATTTGGCATATAATTTAAAAAGGGCTGCGTGGATGAAAAGAATCTCGCCACCTTAAATGTTATGTTTGTGCTTGTGGAAAATGATGACCTGTTTTAGGACCATGTCAGATTTTCTGCTGGCAAATCTTCTTATGATGTCAGTATGTTGTAGGAAAAGCTTGTTGAATGCTCTGTGATAAGGAGGCAGAGGAGAAATTCAGTGGTGAGGGAGATTAGGGTTCATTTTAGAATTACAAGAAAAAGAAACAGTTTTGCCAACAGTTTAGACAGGTTTTCCCAGTCTAAAAGGAGGAAGCTAAACGACAGTGAAGATTCAAGTTGGAGTTCATCTTCATTGTGAACAAGCAGCGACATGGACCTGATGTCAGGTTCTGGGTTCCAGACGGTAAGACTGGTGACAAGACTAGTGGTAAAAGCCAGACAGAGTAAGGAATGAGCAAAAGGTAGAGCTGAAACTGTGGCCCAGAGACACCCTATTGGTCAGAATTAGGATCAGAGTCCATAGGCAAGCCAAATCAGAATTGTGCCTGAGGCCAGAAGCAAGCAGGCCAAATGCCAAAACCAGTATGGGCTTGGTTCAAGGATCTAGAGATTAAGAGAGAGGGCTGTTCTGGAGCAGTGCCAGAGTAGCTCTGGAACAGGATCAAAATATTGCACAGACACAGCTCAAGAAGACTAGAATAAGGTTTGTGAAAGGCAAAGTAAAAATCTAGGGAGTCTGTAATATTGCAAGGCCACCAAAGGCTTCCTAGCTAAGTGGCTTTGATCCACAGATTAACTGGCTGCTCTGACAGTGACAGTGAAATATCTGTGCCTTGGAGTCATGACTACAGCCCTACCTAGGGATAGACTGCTACGGCGAGCCTCAGATGGAGATTCTTCCAGTTTTGCTTCATGGATGAGTTGGTGCAGATGAGTTGCTGCAGCATGACCTCACAACGAGCCACTGTAAGGTCTGTTAGAGGGCTGAGTCATTGTAGCTACGTGAGCAGCCCTGGTCTTGCGACATGTTTGTGTCACACATGGGTGCAATCCTCTTCTTATAGAAGTCAGTGGTAAACCTTTGAAAGGGCCATTACTGGTTAAAAAAATACGTGCTGTTTTATATATATATGTATAATGCCTCCTGTGTCTTTTATTGTGGCCCGGTACAAGTTAATGTTACATTAAGTAGCTCATCAGGAGATACATTTAAAAACTTTTGTAAATAGCTACCTTGTTTTTATAATACATCATTTGAGTCCTGATCCAAAAACCACTGACTCATCAGGAGGACTTTCCATATGAATTGGAACAGGCCTTTGAATAATAAACCTTAAAAAAAGCCATTAATGCTCTTTTACTCGCCATTTTTTAAAATTCTGTAATTGAAAATAAACCACTTTACGTTGCCTTTGTTTCCTCCATGAAGCTGCAATGTCATATACCAACTGTGCAGTTATCAGCACAATGCCATGCAGCATTTGGTGGTAACACAGTATATAACTCGTGTCATTGCTCTATGAGAGTTTAGCACAAAATATAACCCTATTAAAATTACAGTGCATTTATCACCTAGCTCAGCTCAAAGAACTCACAAGCTGCAAAGAATTTAATTAAAAAACAATGATTTAATAGGCAGGCTCCATCTATTGTTTACTCTGGAGGTTTAGATTCTATTTAAAATTGGATCTCAAATTTAATTTAGGCTTCCTCCAAACTTGTCATACATATATGGCTGCTTTAGGACTGAACAGAATGGTAAAATTTTATATGGAGGGTCCTTTCCTTTTAGTCTAATTCTGGAATTGACCAAGAAGATGGCTTGTGTTTTATCTTCATGTTTGCTGCAATGGAGATGCAAAGTGAGGCATTACTGGTTAACCATGATACCGAAGAATTGAAGATCAGACATACCCAAAGGATGAATGACACTCTCTGAATTAGATAAGCAGGCAGGGCATTTGAAACTTAAGGTAACTGACAATGTGAAGCAGCTGCCTGGAAAGGTTAAGGGATCACATAGCTGGGCAGGATAAAAAGAATCAAGAAGCAGGTTCCAGGGTGTAAAGGGGAGGTTGTGTTCTCTTTTTCCCCTGGGTGCTAGAGGCTCTGGGCACTGTGGCGAGCATTTGTCAGTGGAATTAATTGATTTAATGTTATTGATATGGTTTTTTTGCAAATAATAATTTGATCCCTAACACCTTTAAAGGACTACGATGTGACATTTATGTCCCTTGCCAGGCTTTTGAAAGAGTCACTCAGGTTACAGAGGAGGAACACAAAAGTGCCTTAAAGATGCACAATACTGTAAATAGAATACAGTAATATTAATAGTGAAAGATAATGCAAAAGAAAATACCTTGTAGAGGGGGAATGTACCTTTCCATTTTGGGACAATCTTGAACAATTTAAAGAAAGATGTGGGGAAATAGTCACTACAACTAAATGATTGATACAGGGCAAGATTGCACAAATTATGCCCACAATGGTTAAGTAAACTCACTGGGGGCTACTTCCAGAAATATATGCATGGCAACATGAAAACATTTTGTAGCCCTTAATTTTGAATCTTGCAGTGACACTGTATCTAAGGGATAACATGCATTCTGGTGTGACCTCAAGTTACGTTTTTGCTATCTTGCATGACATCCTGGCAATAGCTTAGTATTACATTGCAGGGCTGATTTATCTTTTATTTCTTTTAAACATATCTGGTGGTGATCCATTACCCAAGTTTCAAACGTAGTGCCTGCTTATCTAATCCAGAGAGTGGCATTCATCCTTTGGTACGTCTGACCTTCAATTCTGAAGAACAGAGATTCTAGGGTCATAGTTTTAGTATGATTTTTTTTTCAAGTTAGCATTACAAAATAAAAATGAAACAAATATTGTTAACTTGAGGTACTCTGTTTTATCAGTTTAGAAGTATAGAGTAGATCACCATGAAATTGGGTTTAACATTTGGAAGGAGGATGTGTTAGAGGATTTCATTCATTTTCAACAGTGTATTAATTATCTAGAATAACCACAACCAGCATAAGACAAACTGTTTCTAATAGCAGTAAATTGTAAGTCATGACTGTCGGGACTAACACATTTTTAAAGCTCTATCGGGATGCAAATGAAATCCTGTTGGTACAGATGGATTCTGGTGTGATTTAAAGAACATCTTTGTACACACTTTCTATAAACAGAAAAGACTTGCCATCAAGAACCTGATTTAATGTACGGAAAAGGAAAGGCAATATGCCAATTTCTCACTTTTAATTGAAACTCTGATGGAAGATTTTTTTTTCATATGGGAAATCTAAAAAGCTGTCCTGCCCATGCCTATGTATTGGCTGAACTGCAAATTTGAGCTGTAAAATGATGTTACCCAGCTTTTATGATAAAACTCTTTTAAACCAGTTTTCTTTGAAATTATATATTACCTTTTATAGTTGTATCCAACATCATAATATGGACATTTTATGAAAAGTCTGTCTACACTGCGAAAGGTCTAATGAAAATGTGTGCACACATGATATAGATGTGTCAGTCCATTATATGTGCATTGTTAATATATAGCAATCCTGATCTGCTTTTATCAAGAGGTCTGTTTGTCTATGTCAGTGATGTGCAACACTATGCCTGAATTTTTGTACACACACATTGGAAAATGTATTGCGAATAGAAGGAAGTAAAGAGAAAGATAAGACTGTCTAAACTCATTTCATATGTCTGTTTTAGTATCTGCTAGAAAGACTGGGGGTATCAGATTTTACAGTTCATGAGATTTCATTCTCAGCATTTTAGATATTGGAAAGCAGTTTATAAAAAAGGGGAGGGATGGGAACTCTTTTATGACATTTAGAAGACATCAGTATGGTGGTTATTTCATTCAATCTCAATATGGAAATCAGAAACCTTGGGGAAATGTAATTAGTTCACCAAATGTATTTCAATACCATGAATGGCCATAACTACCACTCCCATAAATGGGATCAGCTCATTGATTCATTTCAAATGAGCCTAATTACATGAAAGTCAAGCTTCATCAGAGTCCAGATTACACACAGAAAATTGAGTAAAAGCTGAAATTAAAGCTGAAACCCCTATTGTGTTTTGTGTCAGTAATTCAGATAACACATGGCAATATTCATATTTGTGTAGAGAACTCTGGTACAATTTATGGACCACTTGACCCTTGAAAATGGGATTAAAATAGTGACTGTGCCCTTAGCACAGAGATTCATTTCACCCTCAATTTTTAGAGATGGCAACAGTAATGCTACTAAGACAGAAAGAGATAAAGAAAGAGCAGTTATTATCAGAATGATCATTTAATATGTATGTTCTTTGGTGTCCAGAGGTCCCAATCAGAATCAGAGATGCTGAGTACTGTAAAAAGGACATCAAAACACAGGATCTGTATCCTGTTTACAGTTTTAGAAAAAGATTAAAATTCAAGACATTGGGGTTATTTCAAAATCACAAACAATTATTACAAAAGTTCAGTACATGAATGATGAGGTCATATTTTTGGAAACGATATGTTTATATGACAAGCTGGATAGGGTGACCATATTTCTCTGTGCTGTATACGGGACACGTGGTAAAATCACTAGTGTTCAAATGAGCTCAACAACAATAAATCAGAATTCTGCAGTGTGAACATTCAAATTAACATCAAGATGACTGAGCTCCCATTAAAAATATTGCATAGTTGAAAAGTTTTTATTTACTTTCTTAAAAGCTTTACAGTTCACAGAGAGAGAAGTGACAGACACACACTCCCATACAGCTCTACCACACAAGAAGGGTGACTCACCTTGAAACCCATACTTTCCTGCCCAGTGCTTCTACTTTTCACGACTCCCCCCCCACCGCTACCTGGTTCCACATTTACCTGAGGCAATATGCGGTGGGGATACATAGAGTCACATGCACCCTCACAGATTTCTGCCAGGATTCACATCAGAATGTGGCCAACAGCAGTCTTTTGGCACTAATACCTCCAGGATGCTGCTGGCCATTAACATAACCAAACTGCCTCCTGTGCCCCTAGGTACAGTGCAGGCAGGAAGGGGCTCAGGAAGGAGACATATGAAGAAGCAGCAGGGCTGTGGTGTATGTGAAGAGACAAAGCAGGGAGAGGACAAGGGCTGCACTGATCGGACAGCAGGGAAGCAGCTGGCCCTGCACACTGCAGCTTTGCCCTGTCACCAGCCTTGCACAACCATTCCCATTTTCTGCTACTGATCTCTGCATGCACCAATGATGGGCGGGCAGCTGGTGAGCAGGGATCTAGCCAAGAGTAGGAACTGTCAGTACTGATGCAGGGAGCAACTGAAAATATGAGACAATTTGCACAGTTTTAAGAAAGTTGGGACACTTTCAGGTAGGTTGAAATACAGGACTCATAGAATCATAGAAATATACGGATGGAAGAGACCTCAGGAGGTCATCAAGGCCAATCCCCTGCCCAAATTGGGACCAATCCCAACTAAATCATCCCAGCCAGGGCTTCGTCAAGCCAGGATTTAAAAACCTCCAGGGATGGAGATTCCACCACCTCCTCACGTAACCCATTCCAGTGCTTCACCATCCTCCTAGTGAAATAGTTTTTCCTAATATCCAGCCTAGACCTTTCTCACTGCAACTTGAGACCATTGCTCCTTGTTCTGTCATCTATCACTACTGAGAACAGCCTCTCTCCATCCTCTTTGGAACCTCTCTTCAGGGTAGTTGAAGGCTGATATAAAATCTCCTCTCATTCTTCTCTTATATGAACTAAATAAGCTCAAATCCCTCTGCCTTTCCTCATAAATCAAATGCTCCAGCCCCATTCTCATTTTGGTTGCCCTCTGCTAGACTTTATCTACTGCATCCACATCCTTTCTGTAGTGGGAGACCCAGAATTGGATGCAATACTCCAGATGTAGCCTCACCAATGCGGAATAAAGGGGAATAATCACTTCTCCGGTTCTGCTGGCAAAGTTCCTCCTAATGCAACCTAATATGCCATTAGCCTTCTTGGCTACAAGGGCACACTGTTTGCTCATATCCAACTTTTCATTCACTGTAATCCATAGATCTTTTTCTGCCTAACTGCTGCTTAGCCAGTCAGTCTCCAGCCTGTAACAGTGCTTGGGATTCTCCCATCCCAAGTGCAGGACTCTGCATTTGTCCATGTTGAACCTCATCAGATTATTTTGGTCCAATCCTACAATTTGTCTAGGTCACTCTGAATCCTATCCCTACCTTCCAATGTATCTACCTCTTCCCCTAGCTTAGTATCATCTGTGAACCTGCTGAGGGTTCAATCCATCCCTTTCATTAAATCTTTAATGAAGATTTTGAACAAAACTGGAAACAGTACCAACCCTTGAGGCACTTCATTTGATACCAACCGCCAGCCAGACATCAAGCCATTGATCACTACCCATTGAGCCCGACAATCTAGCCAGCTCTCTATCCACCTTACAGTCCATTTATCCAGTCCATACTTCTGTAGTCCAAGGTCCAGTGTGCCTCAACAGCAGCCCTGGGAACTAAAAGTCATGGTCTACAAACTGTGGCATGTTGGGAAAATTTCCTGGTTCCTGCCAGGATGTACCATCTGCCCCCAGCAGGGTCTCAGCAGGGACTGAGCTAGAAGCAGAATGCAGAGAGGAGGGGCTGCTGAACTGCGATCCTGTTCTATGTTTTTTTTATAGACTAAAGCCTGTTCCTGGTCATTTGTCTGAGTTGGTCTGCTCTGAGGCGCATATACACTAATACACAATGCAGCGCACACTGAGGAGCTTCAGGTGTAGCCTCCCACAGTTGTGCAAGAAGTCACAAGGCTTCCCCTATGCTGAATAAACTCACACTGGTCTAGTGAACAGGAGGGGTTACACTTCCTTAACTTGCTGGCAAGAATACAGAGGGAGACCATACCAAAAGCCTTGCTAAAGTCAAGGTATATCACGTCCACCACCTTCCCCGTGTCCACAGAGCCAGTTACTTTGTCATGGAAGGCAATCAAGTTGGTCAGGCATAACTTGCCCTTGGTGAATCCATGTTGACTTCACATTTAAAAATAGGATGTCTCATCACCCTAGGTAGAAAGGAATTGTCTTTGAGACAGAACACAGCCCAACTTAGCAAACTAAAGATTATACCTAGGAATAGTCTCAGAGGGGTAGCTGTGTTAGTCCGCAATTTTAAAAACTACTTTTTAAAAATAGTAGTCCTGAAGTCAAGCAGAGATACCTTATTCTTGAGAATAGTCCTATTGGAATTCAACGCTCTTTCACTGATATTTATAAAGCCCTTGGGCACATTGTTAAGGGCAAACCAGGACAACTTTCAGAATAAGTTACTACTCAACTAGGGCTAGAAATCCAAAGATGTTTTGATGCCTAGAGAGATTTTCAAAAGTACTTAAGCTGGTTGGGCACCTAATGCCCCTATCTTCATCTTTAGATGCCTAAATACCCTTGAAAATTAAATTCCTTACCTTCCTGCCACAACTTCATCTGTTTGAAAAGCAATGCACCAAATTGATACCTGATGGAAATCCATTGATTTAAGCAGAATTACACCAGCATGAATTTGGCCCTAGGAGTTGATGACCGAACTTAAACCCTGACAAACTGTATCATTCATTACCTGTTTATAATAAACAATTTTTTTGCAGCCTCCCTCTCTCTCTCATCACTTCTTCCCACCTGCCAGCTGCTAGTCAGTTACAATATATAACTTCAGGTGAGGGATTGGTGGGGGAGGGGGGGAGGAGTTAACACTCTTTAGCTTTTTTCATCTCCTATAATTCTGGTTGTAATCCAGTCCTCCAAACTTTGCACATCTAAAACTCCCACTGGTTTAATTCTGAGTTGTGGTTCTAAGAGAACTGAAGGACCAAGCCCTGGATAGCTGAATATAGGAAAGGTTATTTAAATATTCTATTGTTTTCTCATCAGCATTGGACATGGAAATTGATGCTAACAATACAGAGTCAGATTCTTATAATGAACAGCAGTTTATTCTCTGGATGATTTTGTTGTGATTCCCTCTTGGTTTTGGTGGGCAGGCTATTGACTTCATCCCCTTCCTGGGAGTGGACTATTTCACCTCTTGTACTGACTCAGGTCACCTGGCCACTGCATTGGAGAGGGTTCTCCCCTCTTTGTGACACTGAGCGTGTACTGAGCTTGCAGCCTGTACTGTGTCCCTGATTAGGGTGATTAGATGTCCTGTCTCTCACCTCCCATCAGTACTGTTGGGTCCTACTGTTGGCTAAATCCTTGCTCGCCATCTGCACACTCACCAGCAGTGAGTGAGGACATCCAGTAGCTGATGATGGAGTTGGGAGCACAAGGCTGGTGGTTGGGCACAGCTGCAGCATGCAGGTTCAGATGCTTCCCCTGCTCATCCACTAGTGCAGTCCTTGCTGTGATACCTCCTCTTTGCCAGCAGGCCCTCTTCATCCCCTGTCCTGTTTACAGACAGCACTGGCTACTTGAGTGTGGGCCTATGCTGCCCACCCATCAGCCCTTTTACTGCTTCGCCTCTCACTGTCCTTTCCCTCCTTTGCCTATTCATCCCTCAGCTTTACTGCTCCCCTGGCAGGGTATGTTCCACACCAGATGCTGTGCAGAGAACCAGCCCCTGGTCAGATCATTCAACTCACCAACACCCTGACTGATAGGCTCCTTCCTTCCCTTACTGCCTCTGGCTGGACTGGTACTCAGGGACAGTTCAAGACCCCACGGCCCAGGGTACTAGACAGGAGGAGCCAAGACCTGCATGTTCCAAAGCCCCACACAGCACTGGCCTGGGGAAGCTTCTCTGCCCTACTAATTTTTGCTAGAGTGGTCAGGAAATTATTTCCAGTCTGTTTGCACCCCAACTCTGTAGGCTCCACAGCAGGCCCTGGGCAAAGGCACAACACCCTCTTAGCACTGCTTTGACCTAGGTCCTGCGCCCAGGGCATGCAGGGCTGCTCCATCCCTAGGCACCATCCCCTGCTGAGCCACCTCTCTGGCCAGATTCCCTGAAGCCCCTGCAGACAGATTCTCTGGGCCCTAGAGCACAATGCATCCTACGGGCTTAACCCCTTCTTGCCTGCGCTATAGCCAGGGAACAGGAGGTGGCTGGGTTATATCAGCAGCCAGCAACAGCTTGGAGATGTTAGCTGCATTGGACCTCAGGGTTATAGAGGAATCTCCTAGTGCAATGTTTCTCACACTGGGGGTCCACACCAAAAAGGGGGTGGCAAGGAGAGTCACTATTAGGGTTACCATACATTTGGGATTTCCCAGCTATGACCTTCTCTTTAGTCCTCCAATCTCCATACAGATGGACTTTGAAAACATAAAAAGATGTCCATGATATTTCTTTCCCTTCAGACCTGGATGACTGAAGTGGCAGCTGCTCTCAGCCGCCCAGCCTGGAAAAAATTGCCACTGCCAACAGCAGCTCACAAGCAAGGGGGCAATACCCTAGCTTGCTACACTCCCTTCTGTGCAATTGCTAGTGGTGGATTTCCAAGCTGGGCTCCCGCTCTCTCTGGCCATCCAGTTTGGAAGGGAGAGATGCCACCAGCAGGCAGCACAGAAGGAAGGGTTGTGGCACCATGCCACCCCACCCTTGCTTCTGTGCTGCTGCTGGCAGCAGTGCTGCCATCCAAATAGGACACCAGAGCCCTTTGCTCTGTAGCCACCCAGTTCAGAACACAGCACCGTCAGCAGCAGCAGTGCAGAAGAAAAGGTGCCAATACCACATCTGGCCTTCCTTCTCCATCAGGCCAGCCTTCTTTTTCCACCACTGCTGGTGGTGGCTCTGCCTTTCCAGATGCCCAGATTAGGAGACAGTGGCTCAGGAGGGAAGGACAGCAATACCATCACCTGCCCCCCTTTGTTATGTGCTGCTGTAGATGGCAGTGTTGCCTTCCAAGCTCGGTGCTTGGCCAGAGGCTGCCACTCTGTGGCCTCCCAGTTTGGAATGCAGTGCTGACATCCATAGTGACACAGAAAGCAGGGAAGCAATACAACACCAAGCCACCCTTCCTTCGCCACCACTGCTGGTGGTGGCATTGAATTTCTGGCTGCCCAACTTGAAAGGTAGAGCTGCCACTAGCAATGGTGCAGAAGAGTGGCGATACCATTCAATGACACCCTTCCTTTTGCAGTGCTGCTGGTGGTGGCACTGCCTTCTAAGGTAGGCACTTGGTCAGTGGCCACCCCCCTTCCCCCACCAGCAGCAGTGCAGAAGAAGGGAGACAATACCATATCATTCCAAGCTTCCTTCTGTGCTGCACTGCTGCTAGAATTGGCACTGGCTTCTGGGGTGGGTGGTCTGCAAGTGGTCACTGCTCTGCTGCCAAAGGTGGGTGGAGTATCTTTAGTGCCTGGGAAGAGGGGTTGATCCTAACCAGAATAGGGGGAGAAGGTGACTGAGCTGGGGCCATTCAGAGGATTTGGTGAGTTTCAGCAGGGCTCCCATTACGCAGTGGGAGACAGTCTCAGGTGGAAGATGGATCATTTCTTCAGGGGTCCCATTGCCTTGTTTCTGCCATTGTCACCTCTCTATTGAGTCCTATTTTCCAGCTGGGTTTACTTATCTCTGGTGTAGTAGCAGTTTGTAAAGCCAGTAAATCCTCTCGCTGGCCAGCTGGTCAATGTTTTTGGCTGGATCACTGATGGACAGTCACAGCTAAGCCACCAAGTTCCCTAGTTTGGGGAACTGTGTTGAGTTCTAATGGAAGGGAAGGAGAGGGGGCTCCATCAGCATTCTACAGTCAGCTCCCAATCTCCCCTGAGCTAGGAGTCTTTCACCCCCAAGTCCCTCAGCTCCTTTTTTCCATGAGGGATCCTGGAGCAAAGAAAAGTGGGCAAGAAGGGACCCAAGGATGACAAGAAGGGACCCAAGGCCAGACATGAACCTGGTTGGAGCAGGGGTTGGCACATGGTTCTCTTAAAGTCCCAGGATCTCCACTGACCCAGGAGAAGATGAACTTGAGTTAAGTCTATCCCATTCCCTGCTCTAATTTTGCCTTCCCAAAGGGGAACACTCCCAATCACAGACCCTGCAGCTGCAAGTCCCACAGCCTATTGGAACCAGCTTGCCTATGCCTGGCATCAGGAAGCTAGGGTCAGAGGTCACTTACATCAAATTCAGGGAGGGGAATGGTGAATCAGAGCAAGGCTCTGCTGCTCCTTATGGTTTTGGCTCTCTCCTAGGACACTTTGGACCTGATGCAGAAGCTGACACACTGTGGGGGAAGGAGGTAGGTCAGGATCAGTAGACGTGTGTGCATACTGTGCAAATGAGCCCACCCCCATCCTTGGGGCTGAGACGTTGTGCTCAGGGTGGAATAGCTGAGAAGGGGATTGTCACAATTTGTCTTTGTCTCTGTAGACTGGGACAATGTCCAATGGCTGGGCTGTTTCCATCCTTTCTGAACTCCTAATGCATGAACAGCTCATCAGGATGAGAACAGACTCCTTTCCACACAATGGCTCAAAAGCCCTTGGTCAGAGGAAGGGAGTGAGTGTGAGGACAATTCCCCCACTCCTGAATCTCAGTGCTGGTAGGAGGGAAGAGCTAATTCCCTTTGGGTCCACCTGGTTCTTTAGGAAGGAGTCCATGATTCTTATGTGAACACTATCTCCTGAATCTCATGGCAAAAACAGGGGAGACTGGTCAAGGGGCATGAGATTTGAGGCTCTCACTGCCAGCCAGGGCCCTGACTTGAAGGTGCATATCCTTCCCCTGTCCCTGAAGGAGAAAGGACTCAAAACAGCACTGCTCCGAGTGCCCTGACCAAGAATGGCCTACTGGGGTGCAATCTAGGATAGACTCCTTTCCAGTTCTCCCCAACGCTAAGTTAAAACTGCCTCCTACCCCTTCTGACCATGCTCACCTCTAAGATGTAATAGACGCTGTCTGTGTCTGGGGACTCTATTCCAGCAGGCTCCCCAGCATGGGATTCTGAGGTCAGACAAGGCCTTGTGCAGAGCCTGCAAAGGGAGGGAAAGCCATGGGTCACAGTTGGTAAATTGGGAAAACTGTTTTTCCCTGTCAATAGTCCTCTGCTCAGCCAATCAGCCTTAAGACTCTGAAAAGTGGAAAGCTGTGAGGTCTCACCACACATCTGAAAACATGGTCCAGGTCGCCACATGAGGGGATCAATCTCAGAGCAATTCCAGCCCCACCTCTTTGGGATGGCATCTCACAAAGCCATAAGGGGAAGGAGTGGTGTCTCTGAGGTTGGACAGTTCTCCTGCTTGCTGATGTCAGGGTCTCTCTGTGAGGTCAGAATCTCTCCATTTGCTTTCCCCAATAGGCTGAGGTCCTGCAACAAGCCTTTGTGATGTCATTGCCATACCCACTCCTCCCCTTCAAGGCTGATGTCCTGCCCCTAACCATCCCTTTGGGTCAGACAAAGTGATCAGAATAAAATGCATTCAAATGAGCTACAGACCAACAATCACTCATAGTCATTATTCAGCAAGTACTTGATAAGAACTGGAATATTAGAGAAAATCAAGAACTGTGCAGACACAATAATTGCAGAGAAGCAACATGATCAATCAAATACGTGATTGCTTGTGACTTATTTGTTTGGTCTTAAAAGAGAACAAAAGGATGCCAGTCTTCTCAGTCAATAGTCACCTGCTTGTCCAATCAACATCAAGACTCAGAGTTGGGAGGGCAAAAAGGTCTCAGGAGATGTCCAAAAGAATAGCACTGGTCTCCACCAGAGGGGTCAGTTTCCAAGCACTATTTGAGCCTCATCTCATTGTTAGGGCCTCCAACAGTAACAGCAAACACCCCTTACACACACCTGCCTCCTTGTTGGAGGCAGGGAGAAATGATAAAGGGGAAAAAGAAATAAATAAAGAAATACGGAGGGAAGGAGGAAAAGGGAAATCTAAAAGGACAAACTCCCAATGCCTGCCAGTGATTGTACGGGATAAAGTCCTTGGCAAGAAATCAAATCACCTTAACCTATTGATTTCTATGCCTAAAATTCAGCTGGTACCAGATGGATCAAACTGGGCAGGTTCCTAGTCTCTCTGAAGCTCTTACCTTCTGAACAGGGACTATAAAATCAGTATAAGGGAAGGAGTGAACTCCAACAAGGTTCCTCCTCATGCTCACATACATTAATCCTAATTCTCTCTCAGTCCCTAAGGAGAGATCATGAGAAAGACTCTGGCTGCTGTGAAGCCACGGGAGTCTGTGAGGTTGCCCCTGCCTTGCACCTCTGTCCTGCCTGTCTGTTGTCAGGGTCTCTCTATGAGGTCAACACCTCTCCACCACTCTCCCCCAATAGGCCAAGATCCTGCAACAGGCATTTATGATGTCACTGCCACACCTACCCTTCCCTTATAAGACTGGTGTTCTGACCCTGGCTGGACTCTTCAGATGTTTCAAATGGCTTCCCCTGGATCATCCCATTTAATGTCAACTGAGTCTGGAGATCAAGCCAGTTACATAGTAAAGCCCTAGAGGCTGCTCCCTGTGCCACACTGTTTTTCAATAATTAGTAGACTTTAAGGTCAGAAGGAATCCTTAGTGCATCAAATCTGACCCCAGCATATCCCAGCCCTCCTGTATATCATAGTAGCTAAGTATCATCTTGATTAAAGCACATACCAGAAAGGCATCTAGTCTTCATTAGAAGACACCAAGAAATGGAGAATCCATCACTTGCTTTGGTAGTTTGTTCCAAGGGTGAATCATCCTCACTGTGAAATATTTATGCCTTATTTCTAATACAAATTTGTCTATTTTCATCTTCCAGTCACTGGCTGTGTTCTGCCTTTTTCTGCTATGTTAAACAGTGCGTTAATACCTGATATTTTCTCTTCAGGAAGGCACTAAGACACTTCAATGAAGTTACCTCTCAGCCTTCTTTTATAGACGTTAAACTGATGGGATCCCGTAATAACTCATAAGAAGTCATTTTCCTTCAGCCCTCAAAACACTGAGCTCCTCGATGCCCCGTTGCCAATTTTTTAAAATGTGGCCTATAAAACAGGCTATACAAGCTATAAAACAGTATCCAATCTCAGTCTCGGTGATACTGTCTTAACTCCGGGTGTGTCTAGACTACAGGGTTTTGTCAACAAAACTGGACTTTTGTCGACAAAACTATACCTGTGACTACACTACCGCCACGTTCTGTTGACAGTAAGTCAACAGAACGTGGCAGTTTTGTTGATGGTGGTAAACCTTGTTTTACAAGGAATAACTCCTTTGTTGACATAGTTCTGTTGACAAAATGTAAGTGTGGACATGGGGAAGAATTTATATTGACAATAAAGGCCTGCAGGAAGAAGCCCTGATGGACACTCCTGCCACAGCTTTCAACTCTATTGTTCCTGCCT
>JANRFK010004440.1:34468597-34481114 GCA_030068395.1 Apalone spinifera | reverse complement strand
CCTCATTTGCATAGCTTTGGCGCAAAACAGCGCCAATGTAGACGTAGCCAATATATATGGCTGAGTCTAATTTGGCTTCAGAGAAATTTAGCAGCCGAGGCCTTGTCTACACTACCGCGGTAAGTCAACCTAAGTTATCCTATTACAGCTAAGTGAAGAATGAGCCTATACTGTGTTGTGTTGATGGGAAACACTCTCCCATCAACTTATGTTAATCTTCTTATTCCAGTAGGGTACCAGAGTCAACCAGATCACACTCTGTGGTCAATTTAGTGGGGTCTTCACTAGACCTGCTAAATTAACCTCAATTGCATTGATAACAGCAGCATTGATACCCCGTAAGTGTGGACATGGCCAGAGTTTTAAACATCTGTGCACACCATTATCCCATTTTTTCAAGTTAAAAGATATTTGCTTATCTGAGTGGTTATGAAATATGCTCCTAATGTGTTCTTACAGCTTGACTCCCATTATGATTTCAGTAGGAGTTTAATTAGGTCTTGGGGTGAAATTCATCCCTGTGAGCAGGATGAGCCAGAGGATCCATGGGGAGAAAATAACACAGACTTTGCCATGTAGGATCTAACCAATGGTGCATTTAATTCTATTTCAAATGTGCTATTTCTGATACAGGGGAAATGCAAAAGAGCAATAGACAGTTATGGGATAATCTGATGTCAGGAAATGTTTCTTTCCAATTCTGAATAGCTAAAGTTTAGGTTATACCTAAACATGTTTTTATTTCATTTCATTTTCTTTCCAGAGCTCTTGTTTATTTTTAAATATTTACTAATAAAATTCTGGGCATTTTCATTAACTTATAAATATCAAATCATTTGTTTCTGAATGCTGCTGAGCTTTTGGGCTGAGTGATACCCTGTTGCAATGAGTTCCAAAGGCTAACTGTGCATTATGTGGAAAAAATACTTCCTTTTATCAGTTTCACATATACTTCTTTTCAATTTTGTTGAATATCTCCCTTTTTCTTGTGTTATATAAAAGGTGGAATAGTACCACCTAATCTAATTTCCCTATATCTTTCATTATTTTCTTTTACTTGAATGACTTTCTGTGCTTCAGAAAAGAGATGAAATCTCCATTATAATGAATTAGCCCAGCAGATTGCAGCTCTTTATACCAGCACTATGAGGTAAGATATTAAATACAAACATGGAGAAAAGACAATTGCTAGGTCTTTATGAATGCTGCAACGCCCATATTGAAAAAGGGTCATTCTAAACTTCTCATGGACCAGTAAGCTTTCAAAAGAACATATCTACATTTTGTATCAGAATTAAAGTTTAGAACACCTCTTTTCTCAGTTAATAAAATAGCATTTATAGGGGAGATGTCAACATAATTATAAGTGCTCAGCAACTTTCTTGATCAGACACAAATTTAGGATTGTTATTAGTACCTATCCATTTGCTTGCAATATAATTTGAAAAAAAAAAGGAATACAAAGAAAATATTATACTTGAACTTTTTCTTATCTTAATCATTCTGATAAAAATCTGCTTTTGTAGAGAGAAAGACACAGCATCCTGGAGAAATATTTGCCAAAGCAGGGCATGAGACTGACTAAACACAAAACAATACAATAAATTACTACAGTAAACTAAGCAAAGTAAGCCAGAAGCTCAGATAGCTCCATACAATTCATTGGGTTATGTAGATGGAAAGGAAAGTTATTTTGGCGGGAAAATTAAGTATATTGCCATTACTCTGGGTTTCCTACAGCCTACCTTGGTTCTTTGCTGCCACTATCAACCTTCTCACTTAGAAATTTAATTTTAGAGCAGTCCTCCTTTTGCTTCCTTGTAATAAGGACCCCATACCTGCGGGTCAGAGGCTCCTGATAGCTATGGTAGGTTCATCAAAGGCTACTATAAAATCCCCACTAACAGCTGAACTCCAGATTGTGTTAACAAACCTGTAATATATTATTTACAATTAGAACCATTTAATGAACTCTGGTACTGATTAACTGTTCTATCAAAGCCCTGGAAAGTTTTATTTCATTCCCCAATTCAGGTTTCCTCTTCATAAGCCATGGAGCCTGATGTTCTTATAGGCAGTGTTCCCTGTGAGCTGTGTACTTGTACAGCCTCTAAGGAGACATTCAAATACTACCCAGCTGATTAGCAGAGCACCCACAGCTAGGTTTGTGTTTCTAGAGGTGGTGCACATTCACACATGCCATGGTGTTCCTAAAAATGTATTCCACACATGGTTGGAAAAGATTAGAGGAAACATTGCTCCCAGTCTGGTCTCAACACCTCCCCCCCCCACACACACACCCACACCCACACCCACACCCACACCCACACACCACTTACACCTTCCCTGATGGACCTGTCTTGGAGAGTCTGGAGAGATCTTCCTTCCCAACTTCAACATGCATGGACCAAACCACCTCCAGCCAGCCAGTCACCACACTAACCCCTCCTTCAAACTGCCAACTTTTGAACAAATGATCTCAGGTTAGCTCTGACAGCCCAATGGGCCCTCACAGAGTCTTTAGGTTTCAAGCCACTATCTCACTTTCATCAGCATATTTTATATCCCACCTTCCTCATACCTAAAATCATACAAATACAACACATACCCTAATAGTGTCCATATACGTGGACGTTGTTTTACCTGAACTTGCAGATTTCATTAAATTGGAACATTTTGTGGAAACAGCCCAATTTCTCTGAAGTTCCAACAAGACAGTCTGGTTTCCCACCAGTTTGCAAATCATAAGTGGGTGCTGAACCCTGGTTTGTCGGAGTGCATGCACGCAGCACCCTTACCTCAAAATAAGCCACCCAATTTGCGCTATGCAAATTGCATAGCTTATTTTGAGGTTATTTTGAAATAGCTTATTTCAAAATCTGATGCTGTTTACACAGCACCAAATTTCAAAATAAGGCACTATTCCAAAACATCCCTTAACCCTCGTGCAGTGAGGTTTACAGGGACATCAGAATAGTAAACCTGTTATATTTCAATGTAATGGGCTTGCTCTTAAGATGCAGAATAGCTATTTCAGGATATTGGAGGTATTCCAAAATGGCTCCACATTGTAGACATAGCCTCAGGGTCCTTAAATCCAAGACAAACTACCAATTTACTTTTGGTTTTGGCCCTGACTGGAACGAAACCAGATTTCAAAATACTGGTATCTTCCAAGATGCGGAATTACTTTCCTCCATACAGCTGTAGTCCACATCCTACCAATACCTATCCATGTCAATTTTATATATTGAGTAACTCCAGTCCATGAACATTACTACAAGGCATGTCTACACTAGGAAATTATTTTGAAATAACTAAATTCAACTTAACTCCTGATTTTACAAAATTGAAATAGCATGTCCCCACTATGGGGAAGTCTCAAAATTAGTCCGAAGCAGGCGCCATTAATGTGGATGTGCTACCTCCATTTAGAGCCCCAGGAAGCACTAGGAGTAATTAGTTTGAATTACCCTAGGGAGTAGTTATTTTGAAATAGCGGCACCGGCATGTTCACACTAATGCTATTTTGAAATAATTATTTTGAGATTAGCACTATTCCCCGAGGAAAGCAGGAGTGCAGATTTCAAAATAAGTGGCCGCTCCACTTATAAATTTGATTTTGTGTGTGTGTGGGGGGTGTATTTGGAAATAACGCCTTAGTGTAGACAAGGGCATACACAGAGGTAAACGTTTGCAGAAACAGACCAATGGTTAAAAATTATCTACAGATCTATTAAAGAGGTCATCCTGCACATTTAAATCTAAGATATTTATGTGGTCCCATTACCATAGTATTTGAGTGCCTCACAACCTTTAATGCTTTTAATGCAACCTTTTCTCTGGAAGAGGGTGACAGGGGAAGGATCATGTGAGGATTATCTGTTGTGATCCCTTTGGGGCATCTGGTATTGGCCACTGTCGACAGACAGGATACTGGGCTAGATGGATCTTTGGTCTGACCCAGTATGGCCATTCTTATGTGATGCATTTTTTCTCACAACACTCTTGGGAAGCAGGGAAATGCTATTATCCCCATATTATAGACAGGGAACTAAGACACGGTTTATTTGATGCCTAAATACCTTTCAGAATCTGGGTCAAAGAGACAACTGACTTGCTCAAGCTCACACACGAAGTCTATGATGCAGCACAGTCATGACACCAGGGGTCTGCTAAGGCCTAGCCTAGTCCCCTGGCTCCCCTCCCCCCTGCCCAGTCTAAATCACCTAAAAACATCAGTGGGAGGGTTGGATGTATATTTATAAATTAAGTTTGAGGTTTATACAGGGCAAAATTCCCTACTACAGGGTTAGTTTCTTTCTCTTTTGTCTCTCTGTCTGCTTAGGATTCATTCAAAATGCTACAGGAACATTCTTATAATAGTTAAAAAACAAAGTTCAGCAGGTGTGGAAACCATTGGGGAGAGAACAGAGCAGGTTTAGCTAAATATGGCTGGAATTCATCATTAATAGGATTATAGGCCATTAAAGGTCCTGAGACCTTAAAAAAGTGATAGTTTAAATAAGAGAAAAGCTACTCAAATCACTCTGGAGCAGTAGGTCCTCTGGGTTGCACTGACACATATTTTGGGTGGTGTGTTTTAGCAGTTAAATCTAAAGCTGCAGAAAGCTAAGCATTAGAAGTTATCACTGCATAGGTTGTCAAAGCAGGAAAAAAGAGGGGGAGAATTTAATCTGAGCCTTTTTTCTCCTATATATGCATTCATAAGAGCAATGGCATTTGTGATCAGATCCAATGCCGTATCTTCAAAATATAAGTCCAGTTCATTTAAATCAATCAAGGAATGAATATTTATTTATTTGTTTATTTATTTATTTATTGATAGTCCTTTTTAAATTTCCTTTGGCAGGTATATACATTTTTAAAGAGCTGAATTTCAAGTACAGTGCATGTCTCTCTCTCGAGACAAATATTGATCTCTGTGTTAATTTGATGCAATAAAGGATTTTTTGTCTCTTTTCTCTTAACCTTACATTTGCTCTTATGTAAATAAAGTACAGATGACTATAATCATATTTATGTAACATCTTGATCTACACTTATAATTAGAGTACTGTGCATTGTAGTCAGAATGAAAATTTCATAGATAGAACAGATAATTACTTGGATCACTTATTTATTGCAATCCTATAATTTCGCTAAAAGTACACTTCTTTTACATACACGTGGTAAATATTTTTTAAAAAAATCTTCCCTGTGTTGCTAAAACATACTTATTATTCAAAATTATATTTTTAGGCAATGATCTTACAGTTGAACCCTTTACTGTAACTTCCTGTACCCTAAGGAATCAAAATGACTTCAAATAATGCTCTAGTATCTGAAATGTGAGGCGTTGGTAACTGTAAAATATATGATTTTAACATGGATTAAAATCCATATTATGAGCCATTGAGCTTAGCCTAGGCCCCAGGGTAAAGGTTGGAGTAGAGTCAAATCATTCCAGGGAGGTATTATGACCTAGAAAGTCACAGTTTCTCAGCAGCTCCTTTCATTCTCCACAAAAGGATTACTTAATGCCCTTTCAGGGCACCATTTACTTCTCCTTGTGTTGTCTACATTCTGTGGGGAGGGGAGGAGTCCATCTAAGTTATTACATTTCAGCTACGTAAATAGGGTAGCTGAAGTCAAAATACTTATATCTACTCAGATATTCTCCCATTGACTCCCCTGGCACTTCTCATTGAGGTAGAGTAGGGAGGGTGATTGGCTGTCGATTTGTCAGGACTGATCACTGCCCTGTCAATCTGACCTATTGAGTAGACCTGCCCTCCATTACTCTGCGTAGTATCCTTCCAATCATGATCTTGGTCTGCCTACTTGTTCTGCCAGAGAAGTGTGTTGGATGACACCATGCAGCTGGGTTGCTGGACCTTATACAAGAGAAATGCAGAGAGAGCTGTTATATGCAGACCTATTTTCAATTATGAGAAAAAGATGAGTTCAAACTAGAACATGTGCCAAGAAGGCATACTAGAATTATCTAAGGAATGCAAAATTACCTTATACTCATGGACATTGAGATACTAAGAGGATATTTAAATAACTTGGCTTGTTAGGCTTAATCAAAAGAAGGCTGAGGGGTCTTAGTCAGAGGTTGGGGGTCTTTTGCAGAAATGGATGGGTGGTGTTCTGTGGGGTACAGAATGCAGAAGCTCAGACTAGATGATCTTAATACTTCCTTCTCAACTTAAAGACTATGATTCTATGGCTATGTCTACACTACAAGGTTTTTGTGCAAAAATGGCTGTTTTTGTGCTAAAAACAGGCAGAGCGTCCACACCTCCAGCACTTTTTTGTGGAAACCCCCTCCCCTCCACCCAAAAAACCCCACAGTAAATCAACACGACAGAGAGCTTTTGCTGGTGAAGTTATTCCTCTCCCCCATGAGGAATAACACCTTTTTGAGCTACAGCTCTTGTGCAAAAAGGCATGTGTGGATGCTCTGCAGGGGTTTCTTGCACAAAAAGAGCATATCAGAAAAAGCACAGGTGCTCTGATGGCCATTCTGTTAATGGCACTCAGAGCTTTGTTGCACAAGAGTATCCATGCAGTGTGGATGCTCTCTTGTGCAAAAGTACATTGCTTTTGCGATGAGCTTTTCAGGTGTGGATACGCTTTTGCGCAAGAAGTTTTTGCGGAAGATCTTTTCTGCAAAAAGCTTCTTGTGCAAAAACCTTGCAGTGTAGACAAAGCCTATGAGAAAAACAACTGAGCAGATCTAATACTCAGGATCAGTGTTAGAGAATCTAAGAATCATAGAACTGAAAGGGGCATAAAGAAGTTTTCTAATCCAGTCCCCTGCACTCAAGGCAGAATTAAATATTATCTAGATCATTCCTGGGATCTTTCCTACCTACTCCCTGGAAATTTCTAAAGTCTGCCTTCTTGAAATCCATTATCTTTATTATGCTATTTTCCCTCCTATCATTTCTTAGAATCAGGAATACCATCATTTCATGATCACTTTCACCCAAGCTGCCTTCCACCTTCAAATTCTCAACTTGTTCTCCCTATTTGTCAAAATCAAATATAGAACAGCCCCTCCCTAGTGTCTTTCTCTGCATTCATGTCTGTATCCCTGTTCTCTCTTCTCATATTTGAAGGCAGGGAAATCTTACTGCTGCAAGTTACATGAAGTCTGCAATATCAAAACCAAAGCCAGGCTAGAAGAAGTTGGCAGGATTTCCTGATGTAACTGTCTAGGATTTGAACAGCCATAGGAGTAAGACTTAATACCATATATATAAAAGCACTCTGTGATACTAAGCACTTTACTACAGGCGTTCTCATACTGGGAGAATCTTGCTGTTACACATAAAATTTTCAAATGCCCTAGTGCAATAACCTGCAAGCTGTATTGTTTTCAAACAGTACAGATGTGGTAGACATACTGTTTAGCCTTTTGTACACATTTTATTGTGTAAGGTTGAAAAGAATGAGTAGACATATAAAGCTGCCTTTTCCAAAGTAAGAGTGTATCTCCAGTTATAACTTTTTATAACCTTCCTATTCAGTTATGACTCAGCATTCGTTAAGATAGCCTGTTTCTAGTGTAGCGCAGCTTGCCCCAATGGATTTGCCTTGCAGCAGGCTGACTGGAGTTCTGCTGGAAAGATGAAAAAGGAAAAGCATACAACTTTTACTCTTACAGCCTCTCTCTGTCTGCAGTTTCTCTGAACATTAGTTGATGGTTCAGGCCTGGGTGATAAGGCTCTCTGAGTCATGCTAACTCCCCAGTAATATGCTCAAAATTAGCAGTGAGAAAATTGGATGTGTGTTTATTGTATGGTAGGGTGATAAAAGTCTGATTCCAAAATGCAAATCTCCTATCATGAGAGACAAGGTAGAGGAGGTAATCGCTTTTACTGGACCAGCTTCTACCGGTGAGAGAGACAAGCTTTCAAGCCACACAGAGCTTGGCACTGCATAGAACCTTTTATCGCAGCACTTTACTAACTCATATAGTGTCTAAAGCTATTGAGATCAATAGCAAAACTCGTTGGCCTGGTCTACACTAAAGAGGAAAGTCAATAAGATACACAACTCCAGCTACGTTAATTACATAGCTGGAGTAAGGTATCTTAAATCGTGTTTTGGTGCTGTCCACATAGCGGTAGGTCGATGGGAGCACACACTCCCATCAGCTTCCCTTACTCCTCATAGGAAGCAGGAGTATCGATGGCAACGGGAGCACTCTCTCAATTTGAATTAGCGGGTCCTCACTAGACCCACTATTTCAAACCCCGGAAGATCTACTGCAGCAGCTTTGATCTTCTCTGTAGCTTGGACAAGCCCTTAGAGGCAGATCATAATGTCCTAACTGCTGCTGAGTAAAATCTTACTTTACAAGTAGCTCCATTGACCTATCAGACAACTTGTGGTTCATTCAGTGTGAATAAGGTACTCCAAACCTTGACTTTAGATTGTAAGTTCTTTGGGACAACACCTTTCTTTTGGTTTTCTGTTTATAGCACTAAGCATGGTGAACCCCCAATCCTAGACAAGGCCCCTAGGTATTTCCACACTACAAATAGTAATAACTAATACTGTTAGTTAAAAAAAGAGATGGATTCATACTACCATGTTCTATAAAGATGCTAACTTTTATATATGCACAAATGTAGTAACTGCTGAGTGTCAGCGGTAATTGAAATAAAAGGGCCAGTGTAGACAGCTCAGATTTGTTTTCCGCAAAAAAGCTCCGATCGCGAAAATGGCTATCGGGGCTTTTTTGTGGAAAAGTGTGTCTACATTTGGCAGGGACGCTTTTCCGCAAAAAGTGCTTTTGCGGAAAAGCGTCCATGCCAATCTAGACTCTTTGTTCTGAAAATGCTTTTAACAGAAAACTTTTCCGTTAAAAGCATTTCCGGAAAATCATGCCAATCTAGACGCAGCCGATATGTTTACAACACATCACAGTCCAGGTCCAAGACCTCTGGGGCAGACAAAACTCCACTAAATGAAATGAGAGTTTTGTTTATGTACGATGCTCTGTTGTTATTCTGTGCTTCAGTAATAAAAGATCTCAGAAATACCTGGGAATGTTTGCCTTTCAGCATTATTCATCTTGCAGTTCAATATCTAGATACCAAGAACTGAATGAAAGCATTTGAAATACAGTTTCTGGTTTCAATCTCACGTACACTGGTGTAAATCAAGAATAATTCTACTGAAGGCAAAGGAGTGTAAAACTGATGTAAGTAAAATCAGAAATAGGAATATCTATCTACATATTGTGTGTCTGTGAGTCTATTTGTTCAAGAGCACCTCCTAAATGATAAGAGCTAGAACCACCAAATTTGGTATGCAGCTTCCTCTTACCCTAACTTATCCTAGCAAGGTCTGGGTTTGGCTCTGCCAGGACAGTGTGCTGTGCCTGGAATTTGATTGTTTCTCATAAAATGGAAAGAGAATGATCTGGTAGGTGGAGTTATACTGTGGAATGACCACGGAGGGGCAGCAAGCACCCCAGTGGGAAGCCACTGGCTGGCAACAGCCAACACCCCAGCCTGCCCTAGGGAGCAGCTGCCAGCCACTGCATGGCCTCTGCCATTCCCAGACCAGGACCATGAAGCACTGGCAGAAGGCCTGCATGGCACTCCCTCTGCCCTCAGTCTGGCAAAGCCAGCAGCTGGGGTACAGTCCCCCTCCCGGCATTGTGAAGAAGCTGGTGGCTGGGGTGGGCTCCTCACTGACTCACTCTGAGCCAACCTGGGGAGAAGTTAGTAACCAGGGTTTGCTCCCCACCCCCACTCCGGGCCTGACTCAGGCAATGCTGGGTAAGTCTTCTAGAGTATTTGCGTGAAATGTATTGCTAAAAATGTTTATGCATACCGCTATTATAACTAGCTTATTTTCTTGCACATTTAATAGATCAAAGTTGTCCAAAATAATCTTTTAACATGACTAAAATAAACAAGTATATTTATTGCCACATAACTTGCCACAGGATTGATACCCTTGTTGAAACTGAATACAAAAATAGTGATTGATTTTTGTTCTTAGTTTAATAAAAGGAATCACAAAGCACTATGAAAACATGCATTCATTTAATTTGACTGACATCTTCAATTTTGGATATATATTCTAACTAATGGAATGAAAATTGCAATACATGAATCAATTATATTTGTTCAGTTGTCTGTGTGCAAAGTGAGAATACTTTAAATTATATATGATCCCACTGTCTATATATCATGGTATCTTAATTGACAACAGTACCATCAATAAAATTTGTTTTTAATGAGAAGCTTATCAGTATGCATACATAGTTCATTTCAGATCTATTGTCATTTATAGAAGCATTAGGTTTCTACTCAAATATCTCAAAACACAGTCTCTTCATTTTTAATTCAGGAAAATGAGAAGAATTGGTTGGCATGTATGAGGATTTACTGAGATCATTAGCAACCCTATTAATATTATATTATTATTGTATCATTATTATGTTCCTATTACTGTGATAGAATTGTAGCAACATATTTTTAATGTAAGAGTTCAGGTTGTATTATCTAAGACAGTGGTCACCATCCCGATCTACTGGTAAATCTTGGCGCCTCTGACAGGTGATCCTGACTGGTTTGGCAAAGAGGCTATCAAGTGCCAGCACTTCAGCTGCTCCTCCCCCAACTGCTGTACATCTCCTGCCCTTTGCCTTGGAACTGTCTCCTCAGGAGCCTCCTGCTTTCTGTGCAGGGCAGGGGAGGGAGAGGAGGGTTCTGATGTCAAGATGCCACCTCTCCCACTCTGTATCCTATCTCCACAGAGCAGAGAGGGGGCACAACAGGACTTAGGAGGGAGTTTTCTGGCTGCTTTTGGGAGTGGTGCAAGACCAGGACAAGGGTGAGCCTGCCTTAGCCCCACTGCACCACCCCCCAGGAGCTATTTGAAGTGACCAATGTCCAGCTGAAGCCCAGATCCCAAACCTCTACCCCAGTCATGAACCCCCTCCTGCATCCCAAGCCCCTGCCCTAGCCCTAGCCCTAAGTACCCCTGCATCCAAACACCGTCCAAGCGCCTGCACCTAGACCCCCCCTCCGGCACTCAAACTACCTACCCCTAGCTCAGCTCAGAGCCCCTTTCACACTCCAGATCCCTTAATCCAAGATCAGAGCCTGCACCCCAACCCTCTGCCCCAGCCTGGTGAAAGTGAGGGAGGATGGGGAAGGGAGGGAGGATGGCGTGAGCAGGGGCGAAACCTCGATGAAGACGGGACAAGGGTATTTGAGTTTGAGGTAGATCTTGGATTGCATTTAAATTCAAAAAGTGAACTCGTGCTTAAAAAGGTTGGAGACCACTGATCTAAGCCCTTTCACTTCAACAATGTGCACCAGCCCTGCTTACACATATATGTGGACTTGACTTTAAGCACCCAAGCAATCCCACAGAAATCATAAGGAAATATATGAGTGTTTGCAGGATTGGGGCCATAGTTTTGGGGAGGTTTTAGGAAATATATAGGAAAATTTAATTGGGCTTGGAAACATATTTTAAAACGTATAAAGAAAATACATTGAGCCTTTTGTTGCTGTCAGTCCTTACCCATGGATTAACATTCTATATTTTTTTAAAGAGCAACTTTATTGAAACATTCTGAATTTCAAAGTTTGATTAAAAATAAATTCTGCATTTTTCCCACTTTTGACCAGCTCTGCAATTTAGTAATCTGATATTCAGTAATTTAAGAACAAACATTCATTACTTGTTATTGTCTTATTTACATGGTGCCTATGATGCAATTTATATTCACCACTGGCACTAAGAGATTTCACCTTGAGTGAGAGAGCTCAGTTAAAGTACTGGCATAACATGAAGTTCAGCGGGAGGAAGGAGGTGAGAACTGTTGGAAAGCATAAAGGGAGAGGAAGGCCATATGAGAAGAGGGCTGCAGGGAGAAAGGAAAAGATCACTGCAGGCCCTCTCTGGTTTGTTAGAAAGTGAAGGAAGACTGTATAGAGGGGAAGACATGCAGTAAGTCTAGGGAAGAACTGTGGGAAAAGGCCTAGGCAGGAAGAAATCCAGGGAAATAGCAAGAAGTCTAAGAAAGTAGACCTTATCTGTTCACCTCAGCAACCCTGTCCTGGAACCCAAAACTGGTATAGAAACACCCTGATGCAAGGGAATGAAGAAATTAAAAGTAAAAGCCCTGCTGAGTATGTCTCGCCAAGAATGGAAGGACACCCTTGCAGAGCCCAGGAAGGCATGAAAAGTCTGTGGAGGACTGAGCTAGGGTAGAGTGAAATATTAACTTCATCTGAGTTTAGTTTATTATACTGTTTGGTTACCCTGGAATGGGTGGGATCAAATGTGACCTGGTCAGAGGGCTTGATTATGAGAGGAGATGGGCAACTGGACCAGAGTGGCTGTAGGCAGTGGGTGCTAGAAGAGGAGAGCCTGATATTATTGTCAGCAAGTTAAGGGAATGTGGATTGATTACATGGACGGTAAGATGGATAGAAAGATGGCTAGAAGGCCAGGCCCAGCGGGTAGT
>JANRFK010004440.1:34421521-34450205 GCA_030068395.1 Apalone spinifera | reverse complement strand
CCCCCCCCCCCCACACACACACCTTGTTTGGGGGCCAGCAGAGTCTGTCGGCTCCCCTGCCCATGGCTGTGATACTCATACTTCAGACCAAGCCCTGGCTTTAGACTTGCCAGCTTTGATCTTTGGCACCAGTTTCTGACTTCTGATTTCAGCTCTGACCTTTGACTTTATAATTGGGCCTCTGACCTGGGCTCCCATTCCTAGCTATAAATGCCTGCTCTAACCACCGGGCCTGAAACTTACTTTAACCCCAAGACACCACTGCCTTTGTCCCACTCACTGACATGCAGGTATTTCCATTCTGCCAAACACACCTACCATTTAGTGGTTGGCTCATGCTCATGTATAAGTGTGCTGATCCCTTATATTTACTATGAAGAAGTTCTCATTATCAGTTTAGGTTCCTAACCCTTTTCTCAATCCTACCATGCTCTTGGCATCAATTATATCTAGTAGCAATAAGTTCCTACTAGTCACTTTAATGGGGTCACAAAGGGTATAGCTCAGGAAAGAAACTGGCACTACAGCAATGCAACAGCTGAAAGATAAAGACTATTTTCCTTCAGGTTAGAACTTCACTGCTTATTTGGCGGAGCATATTTTTAAAACTAGTGTGCAATCCAAAAGATATTGATTGAAAACAATTGCAAGGCAAAAATAGAAGAATATAAAACTTAGATTCTGTGCTGAAAACAGTGATGATGTACCAGAGAGAATTTTTGTTGTTAATTACTCAAAATTGAGGAGCAGATTCTACATACTGAGTAGTGCCTTATTCTGCATCTAGCTCCACTGAAATCACATTGCATACATTTGAGTGTGCTTCTCCCTCCATCCACTGTATGTCACCAGTCTTTGGAGACTATAAAGCCCAGATCTACAAGGGACTGTGTTACTGTAAGTCTCAGCATTGCAGTGCTTAACTTTTGGGTGCCTAGTAAATCAACAGAGCAAAACTGTGATCCACAAAGCTGAGTAGACGCATGGGAACTTCTGTCCTGCAAACTGAAGTGACTAGTGCATTTAGGTGCCTACTGAATTCAGGAGGAGTTTTATGGTCTGCAGATGACCACATCATTGGAATTTAGGCACCTAAATACTTTTGGGAATTGGGACATAAATGCTTTGGGACAGCAAAAATAAGAACATAAGAATGGCCATACTGGGTCAGACCAAAGGTCCATTTGATCAGGAGCCAATACCAGATGCCCCAGAGGGAGGAACCACAGCAGGTAATCATCATGTGATCCCTCTCCTGTCATCCATTTCCAGACAAATGGAGGCTAGGGACACCATTCCTACCCCTCCTGGCTAAAATAGCCATTGACGGACCTAACCTCCATGAATCATGTATCTCTTTTTTGAAACCTGTTAAAGTCCTAGTCTTCACAACAGCCTCTGGCAAGGAGTTCCACAGGTTGACTGTATGCTGAGTGAAAAAAACCCTTCCTTTTATTTGTTTTAAACCTGCTCCCTATTCATTTCATTAGGTGACTTCTAGTTTTTTATATTGTGGGAACAAATAAATAACTTTTCCTTATTCATTTTTTCCCCATACCAATTATGATTTTATAGACCTCTATCATACCTCCCCTTAATCTCCTCTCTTGTAAAATGAAAATTACAAGTCTTTTTAATCTCTCTTCATATGGGATGTGTTCCAAACCCCTAATCATTTTTGTTGCCCTTTTCTCAACCTTTTCCAATGTCAACATGTCTTTTTTGAGATGAGGCAACCCCATAAGTACGCGGTATTTAAGATGTGGGAGTACCATGGTTTTATATAGAGGCCATAAGATATTCTCTATCCCTTTTTTAATGATTCTTAAGATTCTTTTTGCTTTTTTGACTGCCACGATGATTCCAAGATCTCTCTCTTGAGTAGCTGTAGCTAAATTAGTCCCCATAATACAGTATGTATAGTTGGGATTATGTTTCCAATATGCATTACTTTACATTTATCAACATTACATTTCACTACTATTTTGTTGCCCAATCATTTATAAAAGTGTCTTTGTCTTTCTACAGCACCTAACACAATGGAGCCCTTAGCCAGGCATTCATAGTAGAGATTAATGAACCAAACTGCTTCACTGATTCAGTAAGGTTTAATCTTCCTTTTCCTGCTAGCAAGTACATAACATTGCAGAAGCAGCAGGCTAACTCCTAATGGTTCACTGAACTCTACCCTACTTGTCCTGCAGTGTTAGCTTGAGTGAGCCTTACTAATGTAAAAGCTGTCACCCCACAAAACAACACTTGACCTTTATAGAGTGTTTGTATTAGCAGCATTAAGTGACTAATTCCCCAGTGTCTAATTTCTACCTCTAGTGTCAACACCTCTTGAGCTCCAGCCAGCACCTCCTGATGCACCAGCTAGCTCAAGTACAAAGCACCACTTAAGTAAAACATGATATGCACCTGACAAAGTGGGTCTTTGCCCACGAAAGCTTATGCTCCAATACATCTGTTAGTCTATAAGGTGCCACAGGCTTTCTTGTCACTTTTGCAGATCCACACTAACATAGCTACCCCTCTGATACTTAAGTAAAACTAGAGATTTGTGTGTCTCTGTGGAATTGGGTTGGGGCAACACTCAAGTTAACAGTTAAGACAAGAGCTGAGGTGGAAGTGGGGGTGGTGGTTAATAAGATATAAGATCTGCACATGTTTTAAACAAGATCTAATTGACGTAACTTGCACGCTTAGTGAATCAGAGGGTTTTCCTTTGATGGGAGGGAAACTCTGTCAAAGGACTTCATTTAACTTCAATATAAATGGAAGAGTTATTGACATGGGCAATTACTGCACATGCGCAAAACTATAATGAAGACGCGATAATTATAAGCAGTGTCCATGGATGACAGCACTGTATATTAATGTGCTGTGATGTTCTCCAGCCATTATTTCTGTGGACTAAATTCTTCAAGAAGACAACTGCTTCTAACATAGAGCCTGAGTGATTGTTTTAATACAACGATGGCTCCTTAGAGGTTCCTTATAATTTGAAACTCTTTAGCTTCCTCATAATAGAAGTAGCCAGTTAGTCCTGATATGTTGTTGTACTGGACAAGCCAAACCCTTAGGATATCTGTTGGATGGGTACCCATGGAAAACAGGGTGGGATGTGATACTCTATACCTTGGAGAAACACCCTGTAACCCCCGTATTACTTGTCTGTGTATAATTGTGATATTACATATAAAGTGTGTTTGGTGGTTTGAGTCAGCACCACTGACCGTGCTTTTTAAAGTCCAGTCGGTGGTGCATCAAGGGCCCAGGACTAAAGCAGGCTCCCTATCTGCCTGGCTCTGGAAGACTCCCAGAAGTGTCAAGTCCCTGTGGCCTCAATGTGCAGGGGACTCTGCCTGCTCTTTGCATCCCAAGTGCCAGCTCTGCAGCTCCCATTGGTCAAGAAAGATGACCAATGGGAGCTGCAGGGGCAGTGCCTGTGAGCATAAGGTCAGCATGGGGAACCTCCTTGTGCTTAGGGCCCACAGGAACTTGGCAGCCACTTGCTTGGAGTTGCACTCCACACCCTCTCTCACTTTCTAACCAGTGACTCCAATCCAGTGTTCCCTCCTGTACCCAAACTCTCTTCTGGGCCTACACCTTGCACTCCCCACATACTCCAGCTCACTGCCCCAGCTTTGAGTCCCTCCTGCACCCCAAATCCCTCTTCCCCAGCCACCTATACACTCTTCCGCAGTGCAGAGTCCTCTCCCACAATCTGAACCCCTTATATCTGGAACCACCTGGAGCCCACACTGCCAGCTGCAGCCCTCACCCCTTGTGTACCCCAGTCTCCTGCCTCAGATTGGAGCTCCTTCTCAGACTCTGAACCCCTCATTTCTGGCCCCACCCCAGAACCTGAACTCCCATCGGGAACCCTCAGCCCCCTCTCACACTCCAATCTCCTATTCCAGCTCAGTGAAAGTGAGGGGAGAGGGAGCAATGGAGGGAGGGATGTGGCCTTGGAATAAGAGTGGGGCATGGGTGGGGCCTCTGGAATGGGCAGGGCAGGGTGTTCAGTTTTGGGTAGTCAGAAAGTTGGCAACCTTATTCTGCACTGAGACTCAGGGTGGATCTGAGGAGAAGGCCTCTGATCTCTGGACTCAACCAGACAGACCTATCTGTACTAACATAAAGGATTTTCTGTGTTGTTTTCCAAACAACTAATAAATCCTTCTGATTTACAACTCTCACTATTTTGATAGTCAGCTGCAGAATTCAGTCCATACCTTATAAATACATTGTCCCTCTTGACTGTGTTGATGAGTATGGTTTTGTAATTAAGAGTCAATAGCAAATAACATTGTGAAGTGAAATATAGAAAGCTGTGAACTCACTTTCTTCAGTGTCACCTGACAAGGACATTTTCTCTCCACCTTATTTAATTATAAATTTGTACAATGAGTAAAATGCCTGCAGGGGACTAGAAGAAGGCCTTTTCATGTTGGTCTGCTCTGTACAAGGGTTAATTTGGCCCAGCCAGCCCTTTTCATTCAAATAATGAATGAATTATTGGAGATTGTCAGTCCTTGTTAAACTCAATGTGCAAGATTGTTGTGCTTCATTGTACCACATGATAAATATAACTGACTTTTCTGATGGCCATAAGAAACTCTTGAGTGTAAATGGTTGGTGCTAGCACAAGCAAGAAGTCTGGGCTTACCTCTATTCTTCACTTTTCCCAGATGGGACTCCATGTAATAGGACTTAACAGAATTGATAATAATCACAACATTTCCATCCATTTCAGTGGTGACAGGATTGAGCCCTTATAGTGTATTTTATGTAGACTCAGACAAGCAGATTAATAGTGGGCAAAATGGTATTTGCAGGTCTCTTGGCTAAATTGTTTTAATTAAGTGATAAAAAAGGCACACTTGTTCATCCTTTGTCTATTGGATGAAAAAAAAAAAACTCGTATGAGGAAGTGTCAGGTCTAGTCCATCCATCCATCCAGGCTTTTGTATTATTGCATCTCGGTCTGTTACAAATTCTAAAAATAAACACAATGAAAGATTTCTCTCTCTAATTGAATATACTTCCACCCATTCTATTTATTTTGCCTGTTTGAACATTCTTTTACTTGAAACTTCATGGAAAGCAAATACTCTAAGTAGCACACTCATAGTCAAAGCAAGTTTATTTTTAAATTCCATTGACTAATATGGAATTTTTCCAAATTCTATTTCCCAGTAACAGTGCAGCAGATAAACAGAAGTAGGTAACTATTCAATAATTGATATTAAAGCAGCCAAATTATATCCCAACAATGGTAAAATGAACTAGTGCCACTGTTTCAAGAAGGGTGTTTTCTCCTGGGCTAAGTCAGGTATTGGAGTCCTGGATCATCATTTGATTCAGTAATATATGTTAGTTTGATTAAAGTTAATAAAGCAAGACCAGATTTAGCAAATGGAACGAATGTTTCAGAGATAATTTCAGTTAGAATGAATAAGAGATGTGGAGATGTAATTATACGAATCTGCTAAAGACCTCTAGGGTGAAATGAACATGACCACAGAACACTGTACAAGGAAACAGAACAAGCAACAAGACACGACTAGTAATAGGATACTTTAATTACCCAGAAGTAAATTGGGAACAGTCTGTGGTAATACTGCCAATATGTTTATAACAATGTAGAGCTACTGCAGGATTTTCTAAAACCAGCTGGTAAGCAGTCAGCATCCAGTGTGTGGGAAACATATAAAGAAAGTACTATTACAGATTCTGCCTCTCCTCATAAGGATTAATATCTTACTGCATGAATAGTACTTTTACATTCAATGGGACTGGTCATAGAGCATAAAGATCCTCAATGCAGTCAAGCCCTAAATGAAGAGGTGCTGCAGATGTCCATATATTTTCTATAACTTTACATTTACTTTACAAAAAAATATGACACTGGAGTAATAGTTTTCAGGTCAGACTTGGGAAGAAGTCATAGTAAAAGGGAATTTGTCCATCAACTGGCCAGACACAGATATCAATATTGGCAGCTAGGAGAACATTTGTTCACCTGTAATGAATTTTCACTTATAAATGTTGAGACAAGACTTAGTAGTGCAATTTTAATCAAGACAGAAAACTTTGATCAATAAAAGGGAGGCTTTTAAAAATAATCAATAACTCATTCATAATTTTTCAGCATTTTAGCCTTCTATCACCATGGCTTATGGCTAGGTTTGGGGGGAGGGGAGTTTTCAGAGAGGGGGAAGGAAGGGGGGTTTGACAGAATGAAGTAATTTCACCATGCATGACACTAGTTAATTTTGCCACTATGGGGATATAAACTGGTTGCTGCAGTGCCAGTTACTGAATAATCACTATTTGTTCTGTTTTAAAACACTGTAAAAACTGGTAAATAGATTATAGTTATTATATTATTGCTTGTGTCTGTTTAAATGTTGTGCAATTATTATTGAAGTTGTTTGGGGGCTGAGGTCACTTTCATTATATCAAAGATCACATTCTAATCTCATAATACCTGTTATATTATCCTCTGATGGAATATGTCCTAGTGCAACATATAATATCCAATCAATTCTTATTTTACATAGAATTCAATTTCTGGAACCCAAATTAAATGAAAAATGAAGCTATATTCTGAACAGTGTTTCTATGAAAATGGCATTGTGCAGTTGCATGTTTGTTGTCTCTCAAGGAAACCTGTATCAAATGCTTTCCATTTACAGGGGTTTTGATTGGTTGGATTTGTCTGTTCATTTTCCTAAGTGCTGGGCTTGCAGACGCATCTTGGGTCTCAGAATCAAGCTAGGTTCTTTACGTCTTGCTTAGCAGCAGCAATCAGTATTCTGCAGGTTCTTGCTTCTGCCCAAATACCATATTGGCCCTAGAGGCAGATTAAGTTTTCCTGGGGTCCTGGATCATGGCAAGACTACATCTAGACTACAGACTTCTTTCAGAAGAAACTTTTTTTGGAAGAGATCATCCCAAAAAACTTCCGAAAGAGAGAATGCACACTGCAAGAGTGCACCAAAAAAGTGATCTGCTTTTTCAAAAGAAAGCATCCAGACTGAATGGATGCTCTCTCGCATGTTAGCTGTGATTGCTATGGAAGGAATGGACACCAGGGCACCTGTGCTTTTTCCTCTTTCCTCCTCTTCCAGAAGAACTTCCCCATCTACACAAACCTTTTTCTGAAAGAGCTCTTTTGCAAAAAGGCTTCTTCCTCATAGAATGAGGATTGCCAATGCCAGAAAAACCCTTCTGTTCTTTCAATTTTCTTGTGGAAAAATGCAAGAAGTGTGGACGCTTCTCAGGTTTAGTCAGAAAAACTGCCATTTTTCCAACAAAACTCTGTAGTGTAGACATCCCCCAAGTGGGAAGCACTCCCCACACCAGTATTCCCTCTAAGTTGCACAGAGCCCCTGACTGAGCAGGGCTGATTAATCACCTGTGTAGCTGTGCTGCAGTGCAGCTTAGCGGGAAAACTGCCTTACACCCTTCACCTGTAGCCCCATTTCCATTCTGCCCTCTCCACAAGGGACCCCACCCATGCCCCTTTCTTTTCTTTCCCCAAAGTTTCCCCCCTTTTCCGCACAGGGCCACCTCATTTTGCTCTGCCCAAGATCAGGGAAGATCTATCCTGCCACCCCCATAGCCTCATCTCCCCCAGCCCTGAGACTGGAGATGCTAGTTCCTCCAGTCCCAGGGCCGCAGTGGGATTCTGATGCGGGGGCGGGGGAGAAGGGGAGAGCTTCCGATGCGGATGAGGTTAGGTTCTGCCCCGGTTTCTCTTGGAGATGAAATCTGAGAGCACTAGAGGCTTCCCTTGTAGCCCCAAGCTGCTGCAGAGCAGGGGGTCAGGAACACTGAGAACTTCATCCACTGCAGCCTGGAGGGGCTGGAGTCCATGGAGCACTGAGGAAGTGCCCAGGGTGCCTGAAGATTCCCACACCTTCCCCCAGCTGCTGCCAGAGATGGGGCTAAAGGTACTAGGGGCTTACCCCATTGCCACAGCCAGCTGCTGCAAGGGTTGGGAGGCACTACGGACTTCCCCTGCCACTGCACCTGGCCTGGCCACCCAGCACCACCACCAGGAAATAGGATCCGAGATCATGAGCATTTCCCTTATCCAGCCAAGGTGAAGCAGGGTCAGAGATATGTGGGTTTCTCCCACCACCCACCCAACACTGCTGCTTGGGAGCAGCTTCAGAGCATGTGGATTTTCTTCACATTTTTGGGGTTCTGGGTGTTCCCCCCACAGTTGCCCAAATCCCTTAGGCATGGGCTTCATAGTTGCAGTGGCTAATCCATCACTGACCTTGTAATTTACTAAACCTTGTAATTTACTTGTTGAGGAGGTTTACATTGGAATAGAATCCAGATCATTTTTTTTCCTGAAATGTGTGTGCTCTGAGGTAAAAAGGCATACAAAGCTGTTATTGTGACCACAAAAAGTATGTATGGTTTTGAATGATCTGAAAAGTAAAGCGTTAACTCCTTACTTCTATCCTTTTCCACAGTAGAGCTCTGCTTTACAAATCCTACTAATATTAGTCCCTGTGCAAATAACATATCGGCATAGAATAAGGCAATTTTTCAATGTAATTTTTTACAGACCCAGTATTAATTTATTTGGATTCATGTGATATAATACAGTTGAGTAAAATGCCAAACTGTTTCAGAGTACTGTATGCATGTGCAAATTATAATTAGCCCAAGAATTAGTAATGTAATCAAATAGTCGAATCACTATAGGCAGGCAGGATTAGGCTGGAAGTGAGTGGGGCTTGGCTCCAGGGTTGGGGCCTTGGGCAGAAGTGGCGGGGCTGGGTCTTGCTTTCTCTAACTGGGCTTTCACCCAATGCCCATGGCTCTGCCTGACCTGCTTACACCTTGTAAGCTGAGCTTGGTATCTTTCCAGCCCAGAATTTGCCCAAAAAATACCCTACTGCATGGACCATTTCTTCTCATGGGACCCTCACAGACGAAGTGTTAGATGTGCCTCCATGACAGAGACAGTGAAACTCTCTAACCTGTTAACCTTCTAGAAGCACACACTTTGCTAAACTTGTACATTCCTGATGATGTACCAGGAAAGCAAAACAATTTTATTAACAAAAAGGTATGAATTAAGTGATAGCAGGTTAGAGAGAGAAAGGTGGAGATGGTTACAACAAAATAAAAGTGAAAAAAATGCATCTAAATCTAAAACTTAATCTCACCAAACACAGTCTTTGTTCAAGATAATTTCTCTCATCCACTATTTCTTTTGACCCTTTACGGGCTGGGCTGGCCAAGACTCACCAGAAAGATCAAATGGGTCTTCAAGTGAAGGAAAAAGATGGAATCTCTCTCTGTGTTCCTTAATCCCCAAAGGGATATCTGCCTTACAAATCAGGAAAACCATTGGGGATTCAATTTCCTTTGTCTCTCTAAGGTGTAAGGTGTCACCCACACACCTTCTGTGTGTGGCATAATATCACATCTAATTGCATAGAGGCCACGTATAGAGAGACTAATGAGTCTGTTCTACAGCCTTAGCTAATAATCAGCTAGCTTTTAGCTCATGTAGTAGAGGCTCATGTTATAAGTGCCAAAGGTCCTAGGTTCGATTCCATTTGTTGACATTACACAGACACTGTGTTAACTCTCTGACTCTTGAGTTCACCATCAGAATAATGCCACAGGGTTAGCACAATGGTTTTGTTTGCTGCTCTTATGTAAATTGAGTTAAACCCATGTTCCTTTGTCTGGGACAGACCTTTTCATCACTTTTACCTAGGCTAGGCTGTCTGGTCAATCATGATCCTGTGACATCATATAGAGGAAATTCATAGCTTCACATACTATGGTAACACATACTTTTTACACTATTAGTAAAGCAGCATGTCATCTTTCATCTGGTACCTTACCAGGCATACTCTGTACACATATAATGGCATGGTCACACTTAACTCTGAGCTGGGACACTGATTCGATATTATCTTGTAGCAAACAAGCACTCACCAGCTCTATTTCCTGCAGTGTCCTGGACATCCCAACTTAGTTTTGTCCAGGCTTGGTCATGCCACTTAATCTTGAGGTGATAAGGCTGTAGATCATATTTCTTCTGGCCCCATCCTTATGTAAGATATAGTGATACATTGGGGGAGGGAGGGGTGTACAGAATCAAGGGTATAATGTGCCTTTATGAGCTACATACCATGGTGATCTGCAGCCACCTAATTAGACTCAATGGGGTTGCTTGGATATAAATGAGGATAGAATGTCCCTGGTCCAACTATGCTGGAAGAAGGATTGGAGACAGTGGATGTGGTTTAATTAAACCTCAATTTTATTTTAAAATGTTTAGGAGACTCTGGTGTATAATGGTGTAAAGTATAGGTAATTCCATAATGATTTCAATAAATACCCAGGGGACTTCCATTAGCCCTTCTCCTTCCCCAGTTTGCTTCCCAGCCAGTACACTGCTGGGACCTCATCCTTCTCGACCCTTGAATGAAGGCTAAGGGGGTGGACTATAAAGGAGGTGGAGTGGATCCATGTCATGTCAGTCACAGGCGCTCCCAACCATCATCAAGCGAGGGTGCAGCATGCCCCCATGGCAATGAAGATGCATTCGAATATCTGCCCTCTCAACTTTCGATGGTACTTCCTATGCCTATTATGGTGACCATGGGTGACGGTGAATCAGGGCTCAATAATAAAGAGGGATCCTGAGAAATAGCTACTACATCCAAGGAAGGCACCAGGTACAAAATTTCCCACCCCTGACCTGGGGAGGTAGTGATGAAAAATAACAATACAGGATTCTGTCAAGTCCCTGGAACTGGAATGAGCATCTCTAGTGTAGACAAGCCTACAGTGTTTTTACTGTAAATGGGACACACTGATTCAGATACAGGTCAGGCCTCAAAAGTACATGTTAACTTTTGAAGCTTAAAATAATGAAAAACCCAACCAAATACAAATACAGAAAATAATTGTTACCTGAAAATTGTCTTTTGCTTATAACAATAATAGACACAACCTCATGTGTGAAAGGTGATTTTAATTTTTTAACAGCAAAGGTATTGTTTGCTTCTTTTGCTTTATGCTGCAAAATTTTTCACCTGCCTCTCAGTATAATGCTTTGTCTTTCCCTGGTGTGATCATACAATTAAACCACAGTGCACTGTTTTTTGACATCTCTCTGATTTCTATGACAGCAGATTATAAAATCATGTGTAGCGAGAAAGGGAGATGAAAATGTTGGAGCTAAATGGCATTATCTTCAGTATGCAGAAATGACAAAATGTAGGAAGGGAATGCAAAACAGGAGCATTCCTGTGTAGGAAAGATGTTTTATTGTTCATTTTATTTTGCTTCCTTAATATACAAAATCACAGGGTTTACAGACCTTACTCCTGAAGAACAGGAGTAAATTATCCATAGAGGTGAAAGGTACAGTTGCACCTTGCTGCAGACAATGGTCCTAATTCCACAAGAATCTTAAGCAGATGCCTATTTTTAAGAACCATATGCTAGGCACAGGCAGGTGTTTAAGCATCTTGCTGGAATCAGTGCCTAATTGCCCTTCACGTGGCACTCAAAGAAGCAGGAGCACAAAAGAAGGCTGTAGGATGCTAGTTAGTTGGAGGGAAAAGAGGGTTAGATTTGCAAAGACATTGTATGTTCATCTTTATGTGCACTGCAATTCACAAAACTCCTGCTTCAGCTGTTGCCGAATTGTGTGGGCACCTAAACATACTAGACATATAAAGGCCCCATTCACATAGGTTGTGATTCCTAACTGGAATTTCAGATGACTGAATCTGGGATCAGGCACTACTGGTATACCCAACCCCACACTCAGCTGTCAATGAACCCCCTAGATGTCTCAAATCACTTAGGGCCCATATTTATTTTTCAGTAAAAGTTCCTTAGACACCCAGGCTTCTGCCTCTGGGAATGCTCACTTGTTGCCTCCCTCTAGGGTTGCTTATTTCCTCTATGAGAGCAACTTGTGAGTTGGGGTAGATAGGTGTTCCTCCCTCGTACTCACCAAGGGGGCAGGTATGCTCAAAGGCCACCTAACCCCCCACAATACAGCTGGGAAGAAGAGGAGGTGCTCCCACAAACTTTTTGCCCAGTGGCTAGATTATGCACTCAGGATGTGGGAGATCCCCCTGAATCAAGTCTACTCTCTACTTAATGAGGAGAAGGGATTTGAACAGGGATCTGCCTCTTCTCCAGTGAAAGTCCTAAACATTGGACTATGAGATTTTCTGATGTGGGGCTCCCTGGCTGTGTCTACATTGGCACGATCTTGTGCAAAAGCAGCCACTTTTGTGCAAAAACTTGCTGCCTGTCTACATTAGCCGCGAGTTCTTGCACAAGTACACTGACGTTCTAATGTATGAAATCAGTGCTTCTTGAGCAAGAACTATGATGCTCCCGCTCAGGAAGAAGCCCTCTTGCGCAACTGTTCTTGTGCAAGAGGCCAGTGTAGACAGGCAACATGAATTTCTTATGCAAGAAAACCCTATCGTTAAAATGGCCATCAGAGCTTTCTTGAGCAAGAGAGCATCCACACTGGCATGGATGCTCTTGCGCAAAAGCACATCTCTGGCGCAAAAGCACATGCCAGCGTAGACACTCTCTTCTGGAAAAGTTTTTGCACAAGAACTCTTCCGCAAAAGAGTTCTTGCGCAAGATCGTGCCAATGTAGATGTAGCCCCTCTGTCTCTGCTGAGGAACCTTTCCCATTGTGGGTGAATAATTAAATACAATTTGGGACTGAGCAACACAGAGAACTGCTCTCTGGCCTGGTGCTTATAGCATTCATCAGGGAGATCCCACCTTCCTGCTCTAATGACTCTTTCATTATTTATTCTACTGTGAAACCACTTTATCAGGAGAGTCTGAGGAAGACCTCAGAACAGAGGGCTGACACCAAGAGAAGTGACTCAGCTGAGACACAAGTAGAGATATGCTCTTCCCTGCAGCCACTATTTAAGCACCTATCTTTATGATAGACTTATATCACCAGCATCTCCCAGTAGCTAGCTTAGCGCTAAGATGTAGTAATTCTGGCTTTTGGGAGTAACAGTCTAAGGTTCCTTTCTCTCCTTATTCATGGTATAGGGAGCCCAAGCACCTTACTCAAACTTCGTGGACTGCAGTGGTAATGGATTGTTCCTATGCTTTTCTAGATGCCTAGTAATAAGTGTTATAACACCCAAGCTCCTCCTTGAATCTAACCCAGAGCCTTCTTCATGTTCATGGAAGGAAAGTTTGGGTTTTTGATAGGCCCTGAAAGAGAGAAGCAATGTTTGCCTTTTTCCTCTCAGTCAGTGGTAGAACTGGAAGGCAAAACCTAACACATGTTGTGTGGACAAAAGAACAAACAATATGGTAGGCTGTCCTTTTATGGGGAGCTTTGCATGCCCCCACCCTGTTCTGAGGTAGAGCCCTGTTAAGAACAGGTGTTTGGGCTTAGGTAGAGGGGGATGATCAGAACCAGCAGGGGAGGAATCAGGTAATTGTTTGATGGGCCTGGGTTATGATAAAGGCTGAAAGAGCACATTAGGGAGAGAGAACTAATAAGGAGTAGACTGGTGTTTGTGGCAGGTGAGAGTTCAGATAGGCTGTGGGAAGAAAGCCTCTGGATTAGGAGAAAGATAGCTAGTTTTAAAACTCTGATTCTGTGGTTTGTTGAAGGTTGTTAGAGGTACCAGTATTTAGTGCTCTGAAGAAGGAACTTGATGGGATGTAGTGTGGTGTCTAAGCCTTCCCTGGTCTGGATGAACAGGCTAGCAGCTATTGGTGTGTCAGGCTCAACAAGAGACACCATATTAATAATCTTTGGTTTATATTGTAACTATGAACAATTCAGTATTCCCTGAAGCTTTGTGCTGGTGAATTCCAATATAACTGCTGTTACTGAAATAGTATTAATGTGTTATTAAAGGCACAGAAAAGAGGGGGAAAGTAGATAAAGCATATAAAAGTAAAAGTATTAAGTAAGGGTTTCATTTTAATAGTCCCTTATTCCCATTAGCTAGCAGGAGTTGAAGAACTTCTTCTCCCATCTCTTTCTTTGAAGTCTTTCAGATAATTCATTTTTGTTTTGGGATGGGGATTTTTTTTGGGGGGGAGGGGGGAGAAATGAGTTGAAAGAATCTGGAGCTGTTGCTGTTAAAGTCTGCTTGTAAAGCCCTAAAATGAAACAAAAAAACATAGGTTATGTCCTCACTAAGTGCTACAGCAGAGCAGCTGTACCACTACAGTCCTGTAAGTGGAAACAAGTCCTCAGTCAGGAACTATAGGTTGAATCTCTCTAGTCTGACACCCTTGAGACCTGACCAGTGCCAAACCAGAAAATTTGTTGAACCACAGGAGGTCAATATTGCCTAGCAACATTGCCAACACTTCCACTATTTACTGGGTTCTTAGAAGACATTTAGCAGTAAATTAGAGCTAAATAACAGCATAGAACACTGAGAGCCAGGACTGGTGGCTGAAAACAAACTTTATGGGACTGCAGGAAACTTGGCCACACCTATGATAAGTGGACATCTAGCTAATTAAAATCATGCCGTACTATGGATGTTGCTGGACCAGAGAGTGCCAGACAAGAGAGGCTCAACTTGAACATACTTTCTATGTATCTTATGCCATATTCAGCATTTTTTTTTAAACTGCAAATTGTTTTACATACTTGTCTGGTATCTTGCTCTTGGAGATGATACTGAAACATAAACAATAAAAGGGCCAAATCCTAAGTTGGTGTAAAATACAGTTAGTGGTGCTACTTGAATCTACACCAGCTGAGGATCTGACCTTCAATTAATATTTGGTGCAGATGATGTTTTTCAGGCAAAGTTCATCAGACATGCTATATGGAATTATAAAGTTAATATAAAAAGCAGATGAGGAGAAATTGAAAGGGACAGTCAAAAGAGGAGAGAGAAGATATAAACATAGATGGAGCTGGTGATGTATGGGCACTGCTAACAGGCTGTTCTAGATGCCAGGAGCTGCTGAGAAGAAGAGTGCCTTGCTAGCACTGGAGCAGCTGCATGAAGAGACAGGGGCCTACATGAGTGAACTGAAGTGGTAAGGGGATGGCTGTATATCTGAAATATCTCCACACCTGTTTTCCCTCCAGGCCATGTTTCAGTGGAACACCTAGTGGTGACAGAAAATGGAGAGCATAAGATCATTATTCCTTAGATTAGCATGCATTCTCCATGCTGGTCTTTATGATTGGCTGATGGGCGAATAGGTTATATTCAGCAAAATTTTTATTTCAGAGTATTAAGTCTGGGTGAGAGAAAAGTCAAACAAAATTTTAAATTTTCCTGGTCTTAAAAATGACATGGTGAATTACAAAGAGCTGTATTTGTTCTTGCCCCATATCAGCATCTACTCTGTGTTGCAAACTTTTTTTTTAACTTTGACTTATTCTGGCTGTATTAAAAAGGAATGGATTGCCTAAAACAATATGGATCTCCAAATAGTTTATATGGTGTTGATAACAATTGAATAATATTACATATCTATGCAAGGCAGTAAGAATACCACATGCTGCTAAACACAGGTAACTCATAATAGAGGGTATCTTTCAAATGCCATTGAAACCCATAATATTCTTTCAGTTCACTTCTGTTGGCTTTGAATCAAGCTCAATCTATCTAATATCAAGTGCTGGCTGCCTGTCACATCCCTGATAAGAAGTTGTGGAAAGGATTTCTAACTGCCCTACATCCTCTCTATATAGAAACATTTGTACAGCTGTATTACTTCATTTTTCTACTGTCATATGTATCATATGTTTAATTTTTTAAAAAATATTGTGTAAATGTACAGTTTTAGCAAAGTGCTCATGATCCATTTACTGAAAATCTGTGGCCATTTATGTATGTTACATTCTTCTGCTTTAGCTCATTCTTATGTATGCTACATTCTTCTGCTTTAGCTCATGTTGAGTAGCATCTTAGTCGGAGTGCAATACTATCAATAAACACTTCTGGCAAAACATGGTTCTTGATATTTTCGTTTTCCACAAAAATCAAACTGCTTTTACAAAGTAGATTTTTTTTTTTAAGGAAAACACTGTTTGTTTGTTTGTTTTGTAGTTTCATTCCTGCTAGTCCACTGCTTGAAAGGTTATCAGGTTAGGAAGAAATTCTTTCGCTCCCAAGGTATATCTCTTAAGGAATATTGCCTTTCTAAAATCTATGACAAATATTGGACACAAGTATAATCTTTCAGTTATATGCAGTTCTGCAGTGGATGGCATTCTCTTTCCCACAGAGGATTCTCTACAAAATTACCCTCCGCAACCCACTTATTGTGAGCCATTATAAAGAAACGGTGTCATTGTTACATAAATTGCCTTCTTATTATTGTTCTTTCAGGATTGTTTTTATCATAAAATGAGCCACTTTAATCTTGTTTTGGGTAATCCTGTTTACCAGAGAGTCTTTACACAAGACAGTAAGTTTTGTCTTTCCTTTAAGTGTTTGTCATCTTGGATTCAAATTGCAACTAATTAAAGATACAGCCTGACTCTAGGGGTGTGTCTAGACTGTCGACAGAAAGATGTAGATTAGGCATATCGAAATTGCTAATGAAGCAGGGATTTAAATATCCCATGCCTCATTAGCATAAACATGGCTGCCACTGTTTTTGAAACTGAGTTTTTTCAAAAAAAAAGTCAGTCTAGACGTGGATCTGTCAAAAATAAAGCCTTTTTCGACAAATCCTGTAAAGCTCATATTTTGAGGAATATAGGATCTGTTGAAAAAGGCTTTATTTTCGACAGATCCGTGTCTAGATTGCCATTTTTTTTCAAAAAAACTCCACTTCAAAAAAAGTGGTGGCCATGTTTATGCTAATGAGGCATGGGATATTTAAATCCCTGGTTCATTAGCAATTTCAATGTGCTTGATTTGCATCTCTCTGTTGACAGAGAGGTGTAGTCTAGACATAGTATAGCTGCTAATCTTTATATTGAAAATACCTACTTTAAGCAATAGTCCAAATATCTTCCTGAAGACATTCTAAGCTGGAGAAAACTTTGCTAGCATAAATAACTAAATTCCCTATCAACACAAAGTTTAGACAGTGTATGAGTCTAGCAATCAGATGACATTTTATGTCCATTACATTAATGTAAAGTATATTAATGGTGTTATAAAGTAGCATTTCCCAGTATTTTCTCAAAACTCTCTTGTTAGGTCTACCCATAAATTTCTCATAAGCTATAAATATTCAGGAAGGGAAACCAGTTACCATATAATGACTTCTAATAGGCACTATGAATGAATTCTATACTGTGTAATAGACAGACACCTATGAAAAATGGCCATAGGATGTAATCTATATATTATACATGAAAGAGCTTACTGGATCTACAAAGAATACATTTTTTTCTGTGCAGATGAAAAAGTAAAAGGGTGCATGTAACAAAGATTTTCTTCCAACTAAGAAATGCACAATACTGGTCCAACTTATTCAGCAATCAGAATAGTAATTACTTTTGCACTTACTGAATTGTAAGACTTCCATAAAGCTCAACTAGTAAGGGATGGATCATTTTATGGTTACCTGTTCTCTATGGGGCACTTGGCATTGGCCACTATCAGAAGACAGGATGCTGGGCTAGATGGACCTCTGGTCTGATGAAGTATCACCATCCTTATGATGCTCTGTAGACTCTTCCTCATGAGGTGCTATAGAGGGATGTTCTATGGGGTTAGGTGCAATGGGCACGATTGTTATATATGTGGCAGTGGTCTCCCTATATGCTCTTCTTAAACTCTTTCCCTTAACAAAGATTCTATGTGTTTCATGGGGCAAATTCTGAACCCTGAGCCCAATCCATGCACAGAGACTTAGTGTACAGGAGTTGCAAAAAAGCTGCCACCACCCTGCTCCATACCCACTGCTTCAATCTTAAGCCTTGTTTTCACTTCCAGGAAGACGAGCGCTCCAGAGATCGATCTTCCCACATTCAATTTAGTGGCTCTAGTAAGGACCCACTAAATTGAACACTGAGGGCACCCCCATCAATCTCAGAACTCCTTGCAGTTGCAAGGAGTAAGGGAGATCAATGGAAGAGTTTCTTCTGTTGATCTCCTATTGTAGGGCGTCCCAAGAAAATGGGTACAAGGTATGTTGACTCCAGCTATGCAATTCTCAAAGTTGGAGTTGTGTATCTTGTATCAATTTTTCTCTGCCAATATAGACATGGCCGTAGTTATTCAAGGACTATTTTGACTGTTGTCAGGGTTGTTCCCCAACTCTGGCACTCCGAGTACAGAGGGTGGGGGCCCGCAAGAGACTTTAAAAAAAATTATTTGCCTCTATAGGCTTCTGCTTAAAAGCTCCCCAAAGTCACAGATTCCCTGGCCTTTGGAGGTAGCTGCCACCACCAAGTGAAACAAAAGAAACCCCTTTCTTCTGGACAACACGCCTCCTATCCATCACAACTCTGAACCTCTATGCCGGGGAGAAAGCTGATTCAGAATCCCAGCTGTTCTGTAGAAATTCGTAGTTTCTCTCTGTGGCTGCAGTACATCAGCTTGTACTCAATGATAATAGGAAGAAAACTTGTTCTTCATAGGAGTGATAAAAATTCTGTGCCTCATGAATTCATCTTAAGGTGATCGATTGTATATTTTTATGGAGGTGGGGAGGCTTTTTCCACGCTGTTCTTGAAGTTATCTGTGTAAGCAATCATCAACAGTTTAAAGACTATGGGATAGATCCTCAGAGGGTGTAAATCAGCATAGATCCGTTGATTTCAATTGACTCTATTGCCTTATGCTTAGCTGAGAACCTAGCCCCATATATGAAAGGTTGGCCATGGAGAGTCATGTCAAGGCTGTAGAAAAATGCTTACCGGGATTTGAATCAAAGTAATGAGCATTCTAGAAGGACTATAAAGAGAACTGAATTATTTTACAATTTATGGGAACCCTTTATCTTTCAAACTTCTCTGAAAATGAATGCTTGAAAGATTGTAACATTCAGACAGTATTCAGATGTTTTAGAGCTATGGAATGACTTTTAATCTTTATCAAATTTTATGTTTAAAATACTATTTTAAAAAACCTACAGAAATAAATAATTATATGTAATAAGCAATAAATGTAATTTCCACTACATGCATCTGACAAAGTGGGTCTTTGCCCACGAAAGTTTATGCTTGTGCTCCAATACATCTGTTAGGGTATGTCTACACTTGCACCTTAGTTCGAACTAGGAATATAATCACATTTCACTTACAGAACTGTTAACATTGCAAAGAATAGACAATTTTTTTCAGATAATCTCTGAGAATTATGAAATGCTGAGACACTTATCAAACTGCCTTGTATAGCTCAGTATAATATCAACTTTTAACTTATTAAATTGAAAAGTGCAAAGTTGTACAAAAAACCATACTTCATCAATGAATTGCCTTTTTGTGCACATTGTCATTAAAAAGTCTTGAGTCAATATATCCTCTTATGAACTCTCTGTGCCCCATAAATTTTCTGATTTACTGGGTGTTGTGCATTGCTCATGTGCAGAGAAAGCAATAAAAATTGTGGTTATTAGTCACTATTCTCCTCCTTTTCTGTTTTGAGTCATTAACATCAATTACTAACCACTACATTGTCAATTAAGACTATCCAATGCTGCTATTCATTGCTAATGTGCTAATTGTCATCAATTTACTGCTTCAATTATATGGTCATACACTTGCCTCAAGGTATATTATCTTCCTATAGTGCTGTTGAGAAGACAGTCTACTCAGTGTTTCAATGTAAAAAGGAAAGGGGGGAAAAAGAATGACTTTGAATGAAGGAACTATAGTGTACTAGAAGATTTACCAGATGTTGCTCAAGTCCTTAACCAATTAATTTTTGTTTTTGAAAATAAAATGCAAATGTACACTCTTCATTTAAATTATTGCTCTGAGGTAAGGCTAGGGATGAGGGATTCAGTGTGCAGGCTGCCCTTCAGGGAGAGAGGACTACCCCAGCCCTTCATGACCACAGCAGCTTGGCACCAGGAGAGAAGCACCTTTCCATAACTGCTGCAGCTCCAGTGGGCACAACTGAGGCAGGTGGGGACAGGTCCAGGTTCGTCTGTCCCCTGTGCTCCCCAGCCAGAGTGAGAAATGCAGCAAACCATGCACTTTTTCTCACTCCCTGACAAAGGGGAACAGTCAGCAATATTTCTGTATGAATCTGGGGGGAGCTTCAGCCCTCCCTGCCCACCCTAAAGTGTGCCTGGGAGGTGGGAGGCATGAGGCTGGGGCAATCCTGGATGGGGGCGGGGAAGGAGCCAGCCAGACCCATTCACTTGCTTCATGATTCTTTTTTTCTGCATGGTTTTATGTGAAGTAATCCCATTCCAGGCACAGCCCATTTTCCTGGCACTCTTACTTTGCTTTAAGTTATGATAAAAGGAATCTGTGCACCAAATTTTGTTGGTCCAAGCTCTTACCATTTAGGAGGAGTTCTTGAACAAACAGACAATCAGACAGACTTTCTCAAATATACAGTAGAAAATTGCAATTTATGTTTGCAGATTTTTATTGTATTTAAGGTAATTGAATTTGAGAAAAAGAACTATTATTTTTATTGAGGAATTTTAAGACTTCCAAATCATTCTTGAGAATACCAAGGAAACACACGTTTGATCTACAGTATAATTACATTCATAGGACCCCTCAATCTATAGTTGTGTGTGCATTGCTGACTAATTACATCTGATTGCCTGGTGCAGGTTGTACTTTCAAATCATCCTTGAATGACTAATGTTGTGCTTGCTCTGACATAGCTGATGAGAAGGAATATGAGTGGTCACTGTAAAATACAGTGTGCTGTGGTCCATTTGCAAAGCAATTGCTGTTTCCTTTTGAATAGAAGTAGAGTCCTACCAAATTCATAGTCCATTTTCATCAATTTCACAGTCGTGGGATGTTAATATTGTAGATTTTATTATTTCAGCTATTTAATTCTGAAGTTTCATGGTGTTACAATTGTAGGGATAGTGACCAAAAAGGAGTTTTGTGTTTGTGTGTGTGTGGCAGGAGGATTGTGGTATTGATACCCTGTCCTCTGTGCTGCTGTTGACAATGCTGCTGCCTTCAAAACTGGGCAGTCAGAGAGCCATGGTTGCTGGTTGAGAGACCAGCTCTGAAGGCAGAGCCCCTGCCAGCAATAAGGATGGCATGGCATGCTATTGCCATCCTTAGTTCTGTGCTGCTGCTGGCAGGATATTTCCTTTAGAGCTGGGTGTACAGCTAACAGCCTCTATTCTCTAGCCACTCTGCTCGGAAGGCAAGACAGAAGTACAGGTAGCAACACTGTGATCCCCTTAAAATACCTCTATGACATCACTGCAACTCCCTTGTGGGTGAAGACTTCCAACATGAGAAACAGTGTTCTCCCTTATGAAATCTATACAGTGTAGGATAAAAGCACACAAAAGAACCATATTTCATGGTCCATTTTCATGGCTGTGAATTTCATAGGGCCCAAGTTAGAAGAAAAACTTGCAATATAGATGCATGGGATGGGATTCACAAAGGGTCTATGGCGTTGGAATGCTGATCATCCACAGTGCCTGAATTTTAGGGAACTGGAGAAACACAGGAACAACAATGTGATCCACAAAATATGCGTTTGGAGTCCTCGCTTCCTGTACAATGAATGGGGGAGGGGAGAGACACCTTAGAATGATATCCACAAAAAGTCAGCATGGATCTACTGAGGCCAGCCAATGGGAGACCCCACCAAGAGGGATGTATATTAGGAACTTATCTCTGTTTAAGAATCCACAAATGGAAACCAGGTAACTGAGAAGCCTAAGGCTGCCCTTTGAAGGTTACCAGCAGTTTTCAGTTCTATATTCGTGCCCAAACCGCTGGGCTACAGAGTCCATTTAACTGTCAAGTATTCACCCACAGTGAAGCAGTAACTGGGCCATAGAGAAAGGAAGAGCATGGGACTGACTCTGTAGTGGTTGTGGCACTCCCTGGGAGATAGGAGACCTTGCGTGCATGGCAATGTCCCCTCTCCCCTAGTAATTCATTATGAATCCACAGAGGAACAGCTTTAACAGGAGAGAGTGAGAGAGCTTTGCATCAGAATATCCCATTGCTCAGTGGTTAGAGTGCTGTCCTCAGGATCTGAACAGGGGACTCCTATCTCCCCCTATGGCAGAGATGGAGCATTTGAACCTGGATGCATGCTCTAGTCACTGGATGGTGAAGGGCAATAATGGCGGCACCTCCTCCTCTGGCCTCATTTTGAATCGGGCTCCATACAGTGCGTGGCCTCTGTGGATCAGGTCTCGTACAAGGCTGCGGCAGCTAAATGTTAGCGATGTCCTTGTTTGTGAATCCCCTTGGGGCTTAGGTGTGACGGTGCTGAGATGGGTGCAGCAGTGCACAAGCTCAGAGGCTAAAGCAGAGGTGCCTAGGGAACGTTTACCCTTTAAAACTTAAGTACTCAAGTATGTTTAGGCACCTACAGGGTTTAACTGGAGTTCTGTGCAGCTTAAATCTGGGCATTGGGTGTCTAAACCCAAGACTAGCCCCTGTAACAGTGTAGGTGTTCCTGCTTGGGTTGGAGCCATGCCTGAAGACTCTTTGGCTTGGCCAGATTTCAGAGCCCGGGCTCCAGCTTGAGCGGGGACATCTTCATTACTACTTCTAGCCCATAGTATGAACCCTTTTGATCTGGATCTGAGACTCACTGCTGTGGGGGGTGGGTTTTACAGGGAAGATGGGTACCTTTGAGTACCTTTGTGAATCCGGACCTTTTTTTTTTTTCCTAATTCATTTATTTTATTTCTCTTGAACAGAGGTGTCCAAGACTGCCCCGGCCTTTCCTCTTGAACAAAGCCAAATTGTAACAACTAAGACACCTGTGTTGTACTTTTGTTGACCCGATTTCCTCAGGCTGTCCCTTTCTCCTACCTGTGGTCACGTCTATGCTTAAAATACACGGATGCTGATGCAGCGATGTAGCACTTCAATGAGAACGTTAATACCAATGGGAGAACTCTTGCCTGCCATCAACACAATTAATCCAACTTCCCCCAGGAGGCAAGAGCTATGTCTGTGGGAGAAGCTCTCCTGCCAATATAGCATTGTCTACACGGGCTTAGGTTGGAATAACTACTTCACTCTTGGGCGTGGATTTCCCCTTATCCTTCCTTTTGGGCAGATGCCCAATAACACAAAGGAACCTTACACAGATGAGACTATAACTAGTGCTCACTAGAATCTGCTCCTTTGCTAGTCTCCATGGATTTAAAAAAAAAAAGAAAAGAAAATGCTTGACACACACAATCCTATTAAATTCACCCATCTCTTATGAGGTGAATCAGGCTCGGTCTACACTATGGAAATGGGTCGACATTAGGTATCTTACGTCATCTGGTTATGTCAGTGTACACCCTATCTCCTGGCTCCCACCAATGTAAGTACCTGACTACCCCAATTCCACAACGAGAGACACAAGACTCATATGGGTGTAGTTAGGGTGATTCAGTATATGTTACTGACATCAGCAGTTGGCTATTTCCTTGTCCACATTGGAGCCAGGCAAGTGACGTGATAGTCCAGCTTTCTTCCCTGGGCAGGGAGTGGGGCTCCAGCAAGAGCCCTGCTGCTCCATGAACTCCTCTCTCCCAGCCTGACTACACTCACCCTGTTCCCCACTTGGAGCCAGGCTACTCCTTAGTTCTTAGCTCCTGCAGCACAGCCAGGGCCATCTTGAGGGGGTTGCAGGGCCTCACAGTGGCCCAGGTGCAGAGTCTAGGGCAACCCCCCCTCGCCTTCTGCCACCACTGAGAAGTCGAGCACAGCAGGCCAGGAAGGGACAGTATAGCATTGCAGAGCAAGCTGGGCCGCTCTGGTTCCTCCCACCATGATGAGTGGGGGGAGGGGCAATCCCTGCTGCCATGGCTCCGGGCTTTCAGCCCCAGTTAATCCCATGGGTCCCATCCATAGAATAGTTGGGACAGCCTCCACAGGGCCCCCCAAAAGCACAGGGCTTGGGGTGGCTGCCCCAAACCATTCTATAGACAGGATGGCAATAAGTACAGCTGCTGCCTATGTACCATGCTCCCAATTCCAAGCCATTACTCCAGGAGTAATAAGCCAACCTAACATAGGTCGACTTTGGTTTCTCATGTAGACCTGACTAGATAGAGACACCAACGTTTCTCATAGGATCTCTGAGGTAACTTGATCCAAAAAGGACTAAAGCAACATTAAAGCACGTGTAGAATGAGATTTTAATGTATATGATTCGAATGAAATATTTAAAAGAAATATTTACTGGGTCTGGTCAAACATTTTCCATCACAACTGCTTTTCGATGGCAATCAGGTTTAGATTAAACATTGTTATTTGCAAAGAGTGTTTTCCATTGAGACCATTGAGTGTTTGCCATCAAAAAGGCCAACCAAAATATTTTTGTCACAAATCGGAATACTTCAGTTCTGATATGATGCTTCATTGGGGTTTGTAATATGGCTGCCTCAGATGCTCATTCTTCTATGAGCTAGACTGTGCAGCCAGAGTTCATCTCCCATGTTGCACTCTGGCCAGAGGGCTCCACATTTAGCCTGTCTTCCCTCACCAAAAAAGGGAACTGTGGTTCATCCTAGTACATGAGTCTGATTTGGGAGCACATAACCATGAAGCATTCAGAATACAACTCCTGTGGGACACTGTGCCAGAATTTCCAAATAGAAATATTCAAGTTGTCATTCAAAATATTGAGCAGTCCTGTGGCATCTTAAAGATTAGCCAATTTATTTGGGCATAAACTTTCATGGACAAAAAAACCACTGTCAGATGCCGAAGTGGATCTTTGCCCACAAAAGCTTTTCCCCAAATAAATCTATTTGTCAAAGGTGCCACAAGACACTTTGGCTGTGTCTAGACTGCATCCCTTTTCCGTAAAAGGGATGCAGATTAGACACATTGCAATTGCAAATGAAGCGGGGATTTAAATCCCCCCCACTTCATTTGCATAAACATGGCTGCCGCTTTTTTCCGACTCGGAGCTTTGCTGGAAAAAAGCGCCAGTCTAGACGCGGATCTTGCAGAAAATAAAGCCTTTTCTGAAAGATCCCTTTAAAAAAAGGGATAAGGGAACTTTCAGAAAAGGCTTTATTTTCCTCAAGATCCGCGTCTAGACTGGCGCTTTTTTCCGGCAAAGCTCCGAGTCGGAAAAAAGCGGCAGTCATGTTTATGCAAATGAAGCAGGGGGGATTTAAATCCCTGCTTCATTTGCAATTGCGATATGTCTAATTTGCATCCCTTTTACGGAAAAGGGATGCAGTCTAGACACAGCCCTTGTTGGTTTTGCAGATACTGGCTACCCCTTTGATAGTCATCCAAACTATTGTGGGTTTTTTTTCCTGAAAAGTCAATTTTCACAGGGGGGAAAAACCCCAACATTGCTTTCTAAGCAGTGGCACTATTCAGGCCTCAACTTCTCTTTCCCACTAAAGGAAACTGCTTTGTGACATTTAATGGCATTTTTTTTAAATAAGCAGCAACACTCATCAATTGTAAGAACAAGTTTTTGCATTGTTTATATAAGTGGAATTAAGAACAAAGGCAGAGAAGGTTCCCCAGAGCTATGGCCATTTTTAGGGCTGTGCACAATTATATTATTCTTTGGACCTTGGTTCATATACGTAAGATTTTACAGATTTTATTTATGTCTAGTAGGCTTTAATTTACATCTGGCTCTATAATTCTGCACCTGTTTCTTTGTCATCTACTGACATTTTAAAGTGAGAGTTATTTTCTCATTAATCAGTTCTTACAATAGTAAATGACCCTTATACTCCACATCTACTTGAGGGAGACAGTGTTTACAGCCCTTTGCCCTTTGGTAGCTGGCTTCTTTGCTTTCTGCGGACAAGTCCAGACCTAATTCCAAAGCTATTTTCCAGCAAAACAGGTGCAGCAAGTGCACTGTATTAATTTAAATTTTAATGAGGGTGAATGACATTAAAGCCACTTTATCTGAAAATCAGCAAATGACACCAGTATTATTACTTCTCTCAGTCTGCTTGGGAATCAACAGCTCGGCATGAGGAAATTTTGAAAAGAAGGGTTGTTTTTAACAATTTTCACCTGATAGGCAATGCTCTGTTCTCCATTCCAACACTAAATCTACATGGACTTCAATGGAATTGTAATGGTGAAATCATAATATGATTTGATCCATTAATTCCAATTTTAGATTCCTGTTTATCTGTTAATTCCAATTTTAGATTCCTGTTTATCTGCCATCTTAGCTATTTTGTTGAATATAAATCGAAGATATTCTATTGAATTCAACAGCACTGGTCTAATTCTCTATTAAAAACCATGGGATGGTTTTAATCTCCTGTATTAAGGTTATAATTCTCTTTTAAATATACAGTGTAGACCTACACAAAGACTGGGCAAAGCACATTACTCCACTTTGCTTTCCTTTCTGGCTCTGAAAGTAGAGTTGCCAACTTTCCCAGACTGGTCGGAAGTCTACTGGAATGACAGAGATCTCCCAGTGACTACTGAAAGCAATCTGGGAGATTTTAATAGGCCGCTAAAAGTCTGGTGGGTGGATTAGTAGGGCTAAGGCAAGCTGTCTACCTGTGCTGGTTCAGCACGATTTCCAGAAGTGGATGACATGTCTAACGTATAGGAACAGAGGTATCCAGGGGATCTCTGTGCACTGCTTCCACCCCAAGCACCATATCCGCAGCTCCCATGGGCCAGGAACCATGATGAATGAGAACTGCAAGGGTTGTGCCTGCAGGCCAGGGCATGTTCACAGCTACCTGGTCACCTCTGAGCCTAGAAGCTGGAGGGACATGCCATTGTTCTAGGAGCTGCCCATGGTGGGGACTACCCAGAAGGAGTCTGCACCCCAACCTCATGCCCCAGCCCAGATGTCTTTTCTGCACCCCAAACCTCTCACCATGGCACCACTCCAGGGAGCACCCTCCCAGGATGGAGCCCTCACCCCAACTCTCCTGCACCCTAACTACATGCCCTAGTCGTCAACTCCCTCCCACACTCTGACCCCCTCATTTCTGGCTTCATCCTAGAGCCCACCCCCCCAGCCAGAGCTCTCATCCCCTCCCACACCCTTACCTCCCTACCGTAGCCCAGTGAAAATGGGAGTGGTTGTGGGAGAACAAGCAACGGAGGGAAGGGGAGATGGCATGAGCAGGGGTGAGGCCTCAAGGAAGGTGTGCAGCATGACTTTTGGGAAGAGATAGAGAGAGGGTAGGGTGTTCAATTTTGTGTGATTAGAAAGTTGTCATCCTTATCTGAAAGGGCTAATGTGGTCTTGAGAGATCAGTTACTCTGCCTGCACCTGGACAGTGGGCCAGGCTTAATTAAAGATGAAATCCAGCTGGGGAAGGAGCAGTGTGGTGACTATTGAGAAGGGAAGTGCAGGTTAGAAGGGGGCTGCAAGCTTTATATAGTGCATGGAATGCATTTATTACAAGACCTACATGTGTACTATAGTTAGCATAACTGGCGTTTCACTAGAAGCTATACATGAAACAGCAGGACCTGCCTGTCAGGGCCAATTGTAATGATAAATGTATCAAACAAATATGTGAGGATTGTTGGGACTTTGCATGCTATAGTTCACCAATCAATGTTAGAACTCCTTATGCTATTTAAGTTAAAGTGGTCATGCAGGAGGTAAGAGACAAGGAAATGCTGCATGACATCAAAACTTTGTCATGGGAAAAGTCTCATAAGAACATAAAAATGGACATACTGGGTCAGATCAAAGGTTCATCCAGCCCAGTACCCTGTCTGCTGACAGTGGCCAATGCCAGGTGCCCCAAAGGGAGTGAATCGAACAGGTAATGTTCAAGCGATCTCTCTCCTGCCATCCATCTCCACCCTCTGACAAACAGAGGCTGGGGACACCATTTCTTCTCCATACTGGCTAATAGCCATTTATGGACTTAACCTCCATGAATTTATCTAGTACTTTTTTAAAACCTGTTATAGTCCTAGCCTCCTCAGGCAAGGAGTTCCACAGATTGACTATGTGCTGTGTGAAGAAGAACTTCCTTTTATTTGTTTTAAACCTGCTGCCCATTAATTTCATTTGGTGGCCCCTAGTTCTTATATTATGGAACAAGTAAATAACTTTTCCTTATTCACTTTCTCCACACCACTCATGATTTTATATACCTCTATCATATCCCTCCTTAGTCTCCTCTTTTCCAAGCTGAAAAGTCCCAGTCTCTTTAATCTCGCCTCATATGGGACCCGTTTCAAACCCCTAATAATTTTAGTTGCCCTTTTCTGAATCTTTTCTAATGCCAGCATATCTTTTTTGAGATGAGGAGACCACATCTGTACGCAGTATTCCAGATGTGGGTGTACCATGGATTTATATAAGGGCAATAAGATATTCTCCGTCTTATTCTCTATCCCTTTTTTAATGATTTCTAACATCCTGTTTGCTTTTTTGACTGTTGCTGCACACTGCGTTGACGTCTTCAGAGAACTATCCACAATGACTCGAAGATCTTTTTCCTGATTAGTTGTAGCTAAATTAGCCCCCATTATGTTATATGTATAGTTGGGGTTATTTTTCCCAATGTGCATTAATCATAGAATCATAGAACCATAGAGCTGGAAGAGACCTCAGAAGGTCAT
>JANRFK010004440.1:34376507-34402892 GCA_030068395.1 Apalone spinifera | reverse complement strand
TCCGTTAAAAGCATTTTCGGAAAATCATGCCAGTCTAGACGTAGCCTCAGAGTAGATCACGCCTGTTATATACTGCTTCTCAGAAATTCCGTGACATCTCTAGCAGCCTCGGTTTCTAATAGGTATAGAAGAAATGGGATGTTGTCTACCCAGCAAGTCACAGCCCTACAGTAAATACTAATTAAAGCTGAATGTAAAGCAAAGCAAATGTGCTTGAGTGTGCACAGCAGTACATGAGGGAAACCACTGGTCAAAGGACAGCCTGAGTGTCTGCAAGTTAAAAACTACAGATAGCAAGTTCCATCAGCATCACCTAGTGATTGGTGAGTGTTCTTAATTAACAGATTTTCTTTTGTTGCAGAATTTAAAATAGCTTATTTTTTAAAAGGGAAAACTTGTGTTCTCTCCGCAGAGCTATATTAGCACATATAAAAACCCAATACATGTTGAGTGACCAAAAGGGCACATGTGAGAAAGTGGAAGTGCCTTCTAACTTAATATAACTTCCATGCTTTTCAAGGCTAGTGAGAAGTGCCCGGTCATGCAGGGATCATCTAGTCTGGCCAGCTATATACCACATGCCTTAGATCCTCCTCAAAATATCTAGAGCTGCTCACTTAGCAAAACATCAAGGTTGTTGAATGATCATTGATGAAGAATCCACCTTGATCCTTAAACAATTGTTCCAATGGTTAATTACTCTCACTGATAAAAACATATGCCTTATCTCTAGTCTGAATGTGATAGTGTCATAGCTTTCTCTGCTAGATGGAAGATCCCATTGTTAAATGTGTTCCCTATGAAAGTACTTATTGACTGTAATCAAGTCAACCCTTAGCCTTCTTTTTGTTAAGCTCAATAGACTCACAGAGCTCAGTCTATCACTGAAAGGCAAGTTTTCTAATCCTATAATCATTCTCACTTCTCTTGTCTGAAACCTCTCCAATTTATTAACATTCTTTTATAACTGTATGGGAACCAAAATTGGATACATTATTCCAGCAGAGTCAAAACAGTGCCAAATATAAAGAAAAATTACCTTTCTACTTCTAGTCATGATTTCTGTTTATGCATTCCAGGATCAAATGATCTCTCTTCGGGAGAGCATCACACTAGGAGTTCATGTTTAACTAATTATTTACCATGATCAATGTTCCCTCTAAGTTGTGTGGCAGCAGTTTTAGAGGTGATTAATCAGCCCCGCCCAGTCAGCCTCTAACTGGGCGGGGCTGATTAATCACCTCTAAAACTGTGCTGCCCTGCAACTTAGAGGGAACACTGACCATGATCACCATGGGTTTTTCATAATCATTGCTTCCCGGGATGGAGTTCTCCACTCTGACAGTATGATCGACATTCTTAGATTTTATACATGTTCATAAAGGGGCATATTTACATTTTGTTGTAATGAAACACATATTGTTTTCTTGTTCCAAGTTTACCAAACAATCCAGAACACTGTATCAGTGACCTCCCCTTTTCATTATTTACCACTCACTTCAATTTTGCGTCATCTGCAAATTCAAGATAGCCATTGTTTTATCTGGTAGCAATGTAGCTTAGTGGATAGTCCCTGTAATTAAAGATTTGAGTTCTATTCCTGGCTCTCTCGCAGGTCTTAGATAAGTCACTTCCCTGTGCCTGCATTTCCCTCTCTGTAAAATGGGAGTTATGATACTTGGCTCTTTGGTGGTTTCCTCAGGGAAAATTGCAATTAATAAGAGCCAAGTATTATTAATATATACTAATGTTCTGATCTTGTGCTGAGGCTGCTCTATGGCCTGGGAAGGTCAAGACATTGGATGCGACTATGGATCAGAACAAAAGATAACTCCTGGGAATCCATATTTTAAACTCTTGTTTGGCTGTCAGGAGCTGTCATGTATAATCTCAGATTGTCATAAATATCATAAGTCTTTTCTATTGGATCTCTTCGGTGTTGCGCAGCTGAAACTGAAAACACGTAAAACTGCACACAACCATAGTTTTTCAGGAATCTGTTTTAATTAATAAAATGAGGAGGGTGTGGAAAAAGAACCATCAAGTGGCCTGGTTCCTTTAAAAGTACTTTCAGTGGAATTCACCTTCTGCTCACACTGTCAGCTTTTAATTACAGTCTGTGTCACTTTCTGAAGTTCTCTGTTCATGTTCCCTGTGGCTCATTTCATGGTTGCATGCAGCAGCAGGGGGGTAAGTAGATCTGTTGCTTGTGTATTTTCATTGTTCCAGTGGGAACGTAGGATGCAAACAATAAAAGAGATCATTTTAAACGACACTTTTTTGTTCTAATTGGAGCAGTCACAATCCAAATTAACCCATAAAAATCAGTTTAGAAAGTGGCATGACACTAAACTAGGCAAAAATGAACAGCTAAAATAAAAACTGGAAACAACCCAATGAAGCAAGAATTAAGGTCCAGTGGTTAGGGCACTAGGTTAGGACTTAGGAAACCTGGATTTAAGTCTTCCTGTGTGATCATCAATAACTCATTCACATTCTATGTCCTAATGACATAAAAAACCAAAAAAGGAGCTAAATTAAGAATATTTAGTACCCACTTTATCAGCTTCATGTAGCATGGACACTCTAAGGGTGCATTAACACTGCACCGTTATTTCGGAATAACAATGCACTCAGTAATTCCATTATTTTGAAATAATATCGAAATAATGGGTGGTTTATTCTGACTTCTGTAAATCTCATTCCATGAGCAATAACTCCCCTTCTGAAATAGCTATTTTGAAATAGCTGCAGTGTGGATGCTTCATTGCTGCTATTTCAAAATAGCTCCTCACCAGAGCCATTCTAAGTAGTTTCTCCCCAGTGCTTCCTGGAGTTCCAAATCGAGATAGCGCATCCACATTAAGGAAGCCAGCCTCAGGCTAATTTTGAGGCTTCCCTGTAGCGTGGACATTCTATTTTGGAACGTATCTTCCAGAATAGCTTATTCTGAAATGAGTGTACAGTGTTAGAAGTATCTTAATTGACAATTTCTTTTCCTTTTTTTTCTTCTTTCTCCTCCCTGCCCCCTGTGCTATTTATTTTAAAACTGGACTGATCCCTTAAATTCCATTCATCTGAAGAAGTGGGTTGTGCCCACAAAAGCTCATGATACCATCTTTATTTTTTGTTAGTCTGTAAGGTGCTGCAGGACTATTTGTTGTTTTTTACATTTTTCCAGTGAAAGCCTAACAAGGCTACCTTTTTGAATCATTCAATCTCCCTGTGCCTGAATTTACCATCTATATAATGCAGGTCTTTGCACTTCCTTAGGGCACAGGAATGTTGCAAGGGTAAATGCATTAAAGATTGTGGAATGCTCTACTAATGTGACAGGAGCTAAGTAAACTGCTATGATAGCTGATTGTATACGTATTTCAGTAGGGATGTGCCTCTTTTCAGAGACTGCTCCGACACACATCCATCTTATGCTTCTATTTCTCTTTTCCCACATCCCCCATAAAATATACTTGTTAGAAACTTCAGGGATCTTCAGAGAAAGCCCAGACACATGGCATCCCTCAGTGAAGGAAACAGGAGCTGGGAAATAGTCCCATTTCTTCTCCATAACCACACACTCAGATGTTGGAAATTTTACGGTGTGTTTTATCACCCAGTCCTCCTGCTTTTTCTTATATCTTTGCTTATTTGATTTATAAAACCACAGCTGTCAGCTGCCTCACACTCTTCCCCTCCCCCCCCCCACAGACACAATTAATTAGAAACATAATCAATACCACACAATCAATGCAAACAATACAAGACTGGAAAGCTTAACAAAAACTAACTAACCGTCATACCTCTCTTTGGTACTTGAAGAAGCACCAAACTGTATAAAGATATGCATGGAAGATTCTGAGGTGGGGGGGGGGGTGTCAAAACATGTATGAATTAACATGTGAGTTTCATGCTAGGTACATGAGCCCCCACAGTACAAAGGGTGGCACCTTTTCTGTGCTTGAATGGTCTAGATAAAGATATTTTATTTCTGAAGAGAGCACACACTGATAGCAAGTGATCTCCTACATTACAAATGCTCTTCAGATGAAAACAATCAACTATTGACATCAATCGGAATTTTGCTCACAGGCAACTTTCTTCCCCAAGACGTTTCTAACATAAGCACAGTTCTTATGGCAGCAAAGACTCTTTAATCTCCAGTTTATAAGAAAATAAATGACACTTTTCCATCTCCTTTCATTCTCCTCTTCACTTCCCTGTGGCATTTCATTCCCATCACTGCTATTGTGAAAATGATGGTGCCAGTTATGGCTGTGTAGATATGGTCTTGAAGCACACATATGTTATTTAAATACAATGCTGGGAACTAACACATTTGTGTTCGTAGCTTTCCATCTTGGCTATGAGGCATTAAAATAATGGCCAGATGAAAGCATATTTTCTTATGCACCACTGTTTTTTTGCTCTTTTTGCAAGTCAGCTTATGACATCTGAAGAGCTTACTCATGCATTCCCATTCGATTCATTTTATTACAGCTATTGCTTTGTTATAGATAAGCTTGGAGGATGCAACTACACTTTGGGTTCCTTTCATATTTCATGTATTTCTGCAGGTTTTCATCATTGTACAATACTACATCAGCATGCAGAGTTGCACTTGCTGGAATAAAATTGCCAAATCAGACTTATCAAAGTTTTCAGGAATCTAAAATTCAGATAAGAAAGACTGAGATATTGAACAGGATCATCAGTCAGGATCATTTAAACATCATAAAATAGAAAGGGGGTGATTTATTCTTTTTTTTTTGTCTTTTTTTGCTTTTTTTACATTAATGCTTGGAATGTTATCATCTACAAAGAAGATAATTTATCTCCTTTCCTCTTGTAAGTGCTAATCTTTCTGCCAGGGAATCTGTAGAGGAGAAAACAATGTAATGTGGTGATTTTTCCAGCTGCAACAATCATTAAACATATTTTAAATTTTAAAGAGGGTATAGAATTTACTCTGGCTGTATGACAGCTGTTGTGTGCCATAACTCACAAAACAATAGTGGGGGTATTTGATAAGTTTATTGAGCTAGCCAAGGCACATAGAAAGCTACCTTAAAGCATCTGTGGATTCCCCTTGACCAGGGGTGGGCCATAATTTTTGCCCAGGGGCCACTTCAAATATTTTTGATGTAGCCCCGGGCCATCCTGAAAGGGGCAGGGCCTAAACAAGAAGGGTGGGGCCTAAATGGGAAAGGGAGGGGGACCATGATTAGTTTGAGGGTGCGGGAGCCCCTTTTCCCACCCTTCCCACTAGGTAACTATGGGTATGTCTACACTGCCACCCTAGTTTGAACTAGGGTGGCTAATGTAGGCATTCGAACTTGCAAATGAAGCCCAGGCTTTAAATATCCCGGGCTTTATTTGCATGTCCCCGGGCGCCGCCATTTTTAAATGCCCCGTATTTCAAACTTCCTGCCCGCGGCTACACGCAGCACGGACTAGGTAGTTCCAATTAAAGCTCCTAATTCGAATTACTGTTACTTCTCCTGCAAATAAAGGAGCTGCCAGTGATATCAGAGCCCTCGTAAGCGGCGAAGGAAAGCATGTGCCATCGTGCTCCACACTGACTACCTGCATTATATAGGAGCCTCTGCAGGGCCTGGAGATGGAGGATGTGGACCTGCATGCACAAACACATCAGGCCCTGTCCTCCTTCCCTTCCCCAGAGGAAGATGGAGACCCCCTGCAGAGATCCAACATTTTATTTCAGAATAAGCTATTTCAAAATTTATATATAGCCGGTGGAAGGAGAGGACTTGGCGGAGGGTAGGGTCTTTGCAGCCCAAAGGAAGGAGACTTAGGAGACTTAGGACTGACAAGGGCCTCCCCAGGGTGGAGAGGAAAGGCAGTAGGGTGGCGTTGGGGAGGAATGGAGGAAAATACCACCCATATGCTCAGGTCTTCCAGAGGCTTGAGTGGGAAATGGACTCCCCCCACCGCCAAACCTTTCTCCACCTCCTTTTGTGCGGTGGCCTCAGACATCAGGAAGAATACTACCTTCCTGAACATCTTAGAGGCAACCACCTGTGTGCCAATGCCCTCATGTAGGTGTCTACGTGGCGCAAGGCCAACATCAGGAGCCAATGGACCTCATGCATCCTGGTGAGGGTGGGAAAGGGGCCACGGCCATCGGAGATGGAATTCCAGGAGGCAGCCTGAATGTATTGGGAGGTGGCTGGTGGGAGTGTGTGTGTGGGACCTACCTGGTCATACATTCTGGGGGCTGGGATACTGTTGCCCCAGAGCTAGTGGAAGGAACAGGGGAGTGGGAAAGAGGGAAAGCCATGGCCAGCATGGGGGCTGTGATTGGGGCGGGGGTGAGCCTTCACCACAGGAGGTTTAACCTTCCATGTGGGGCTCTTGCCCTTTTTGGTCCCCTGCTCTTCAGGGAGGCTGCCTTAGTGGTGGCAGGAGGTGCTGTGGAAGGAGCGGTCAGGGTCCCGGAATACCCATCCACGTCTACCATCTACACTGTATTGGTGGGTAGCCCAGCAGCCCTAGAGGGTTGGCACTTGCAGAGGTAGGTCTGAGGAGGGGTGGGGAAGGGCGAAGCAAGACAGCCCCTTCATTGTGGTCATGGGTGGGTAGGGAAGGACAGGAACAAATAGTTAGGAGAGGACAATAGTATCAGGGGATGGAGCAAGGGGGGAAGGAAGAAGTTTCACCACTCCCTCGCCCCCGCTAAGCTGGAAGCAGGGTGGGAGGGTAGCAATACAGGTAGGAGGAAGGGGGATAAAGGATCCAAAGGTGCAACTCCCAACACAGGATGGAAAGCCTGGCTCCTCCGGCTGCACTGGGGAGATGAGGGGTAAGTTATTTAAAGAACATGAGGGAAGTGAAATTGTGTGTAGGGGGAGGGTAACTAAAAAAGAAGGGGAGCACCAAAAAAAATAAGAGTGGGGGGCATGAGCACACAAGAAGGGGGGGAAGCAGTGGAAAGGAAGGCAGGCGGTGAGGATGTGCCTGCTCAGGAGAAGTGGGGGACAGCTAGACACTGCTGGGTGGGGGAGAACCAATGTGCCCTCAGGTGCCTGAGTGGCAGAACCACAGCACTTGCTGCAGGACCCAGCAGAGAAAAGGAGGTGCAGGGAGGCAAGCACTGGGCCAAGAATGGAAAGGGACCCTGCAGCAACTGAAGCCGGGGAGGGAGCAGCAGCAGTAGCAGAAATGCAGGGGCAGGGGAACCAGGGGGAGGTGAACCACTCACCACCCCTAGTGCCCCACAGGAGCTGCACCAGCCACCACCTAGGAACCTTGATGGAAAGTGGGTCCCTTAAAACTCCCCTCCCCCCCCCAACACCTCCACCACAGAGCATGTTGTGGGGAGAAAAGATCCCAGGAGCGTCCTTAAAGCAGTCCCCTTACCTCCTCTGCCCCAAAGGGAGCAGCAGGAATGGTGGAGTCCAAGCCTGCAGCAGTAAGGAAAAGGAAAGGGGCCAGGTAGACCTCCCCCCAGGAAGATGGAAGAGGGGGGTCCTCCCCCCTTCCCTGCTGGGGCAGGGCAGCAGCGGTTGCCACTCACCCCCAGCACCCTAACAGCTAGCTGAGGTGAATGGGTTGGGGGAGGAAGCTGCCTGCAAGGAAATCAGGTCAAGAGATGAGGGGGCCTGGCCCACAATATGAGTGTAGCTTGAAGCCTGCCTGCCACAACAGCAGTAGCTCCCTCCCCCCACCACACACCTTCCAAAAAGGTGGAGGGGAGGAGCTCAGGGGAAGGAGGATGTACAGCAGCCCAAAAGCAGGTTAATCGGTACCAGAGGGAGACATTTTGGAGGGGTTGTTTGGGGAAGTGGCCCATGAAAAAAGCTGCAAGTCAAAAGAAAAAGCAACTTTGACTGCTGCTGCTATTTTAGGGACCCTGGACCAGAACCGGTGGACACAGGTTTCCCCCCAAACTTTCCCCCATGCCAACACACAGCCTGCCCCAAGTAGGGAGACCAAGCCTATCAGTGGGTTTTCACCCCAAAATAATGGACTAGCTTGTGATGAATATGGCTCACTAAGCTGTGGGACCCCGCCTCCTGTAAAGAGAAAGCGGTTGTGTATAGGACCACAGTGTCTCTGATGCTAATATTAGCTGCCAGTAGCACGAGACCCAGAGGGCACAGCCAGAACATTGCCACACATTCTAAAAGCTGATCTGTTCTTTCTATCCACACCACTGAAACCCTTGTCCAGGCCTTCATCACCTATCATCATCTTTCTTCCCCATCTGACTTCATCTCCCTATCTTTGATACCCTCCATGTCTTCCACTTTATAGTTATCAACTATAAGGCCCCAACCTGTTTTTACTGTATCGTAAGCTCTTAGGGCTTGTCTGCACTAGGAAATCATTTTGAAATAACTAAATTAAAAATAACTCCTGAAATACGTATTTCAAAATAAGTTTATTCTCTGATGAAAGCAGGAGTACAGATCTCAAAATAACCAGCCCGTTATGTTAAATATCAGGGCTTGGTCATGTGGATCCTTCACTTATTATTTCTAAATAAGGGGGCTTATTTTGAAAAACTCCCTAGTGTAGACCAAGGCTTAATGAGTAGCCAACTAATAGCTGCAATTTTCTCTAGAACAAAAATAAAATCTAATTTACTATGTCCTATTTTGTTCAAGTCCTGAGTTGTTGGTACTATCCCATTTTCTGCCAAAATGTGAGGGGGGGTTTTCCCCATGAACAGGGCTCTAACTTGATTGTGCTTCTTCAGGAAATAGATAATGAGCTATAATCATGTTAACATCCCCTAAAGAGTAAATTCTCAGCGGGTAAGTGGAAGATAAGATATGCTATTTTAGAGGCATGATCCATAGAAGTTAATCACAAAAGCACAATTTCAGTGTGACCCAGAGAACAATTTGGCCCAATGTAGTCAAAGTAAAACCAAAAGAGAACTCCAGCAAAAACTGGATTTTAACTCCTACAGTTAGGGACTCTCTGCTCTGACAACAGAATTTGCTGTAACAGAAAAGGAGCAGGGGCCATCCCAAAGTTCGATGGGCCAGCAGCTAGGGCCAGCAGCATGGGCTGAGGCTAGTGGCAGGGGCTTATGAGCATAGCCGGTGGCTGGGACTGGGGCTGGAAGTAGGGAGCCAGGGCCAGCAGCAGGGGCTGGGGAGCACAGCCAGCAGATGGGGCTCGGGCTGAGGCTGAATTGACAGCAGAACCAGGAGCTCGGCGGGGCTGAGGCCAGAGACCATGGCCAACAGCGGGAGCCAGGGCTGGTGGCAGAACCGGGGAACACATCTGGGACATGGAACAGAGCTGGGGACAGGGCTGAGAGCACAGCTGGGAGGAGAGCCAAGCAGTCTGGAGCCTGGGGGCCCCCTGGGTGAGCCTGGTGCTGGTCATAGGAGGCCAGGATTGGCCTCCCCTGGTATAGCAAACTCCCTTGTTCAGGACTAGTCAGGTATCAAGGGTGTCAGGCCAGAGAAGAATACTGTGGCTGAGCTGCTTTACTACTTGAGTGTGAGTGAAACACTCTTAATACTCTTTTTTTTTTTTGTGGAAAGTTTACAGACGCAATATTTATTCACTCATAAACAATCATCTAATCAATGATTATTTTGGTCTTTAAAATTTCAGAATAAATTTTTTAATCTCTGAGTCCAATAAAGAGGAATTTATTTAATTTTAAAATGCAGTGTGTCTATTCGGCCAGCACTGAGGCACATGCTTAATTTTACTCCCGTGGTTAGCCCCACTGATTTCACTAGGATGGTTCATGGTCGTATAATTAAGCATTTGCCAAAGTGTTTGCAACGTCAGGATCTTAGTAAATAACAAATCAAAACAAATATGTTCACACTCCCATTAAAACTGCTCTGAATTGTAATAAAAACATTAATTTTAATGCACAAGTGTTCAGAATTAATGATGACAACTTAACATGAAAAATGTATATGATGAATGCAAAAATATTGCAATCCAACTATTATAGGTAGCATCTGTGACTCCAATTTGCAACAAATGCAAGTTATCAGTGGAGGATTTTGTTTGTGTAATGAAAACTAAAAAATGTCACAAGTTCAAAAACTTTTAAATTACCATTTGTTTCTAAGGCTGCTCAGATGGCATGGAAAAGACAATTAAAATGTTTTGGTGAGCCACAAATAACCATCAAAGATATAGCTGTGTCATGTCTATGTGTCTCCTTCCTACAGTTGAATAGGTGTATAGTGGGTAAATCTTCTAGTTGTACATATAATTCAGACCTAAAACCAATGAAGAAAGCACAGCATTATGAAATGTTACAAGGTTATGATGCTTGTTTTGGGCCACATCTAGTGCCAACTAAATAACGCACACTGACATCAAAGGGCCTTTAGAGTCCTGTCAAAAGTACACACCATAACGTGGCTCATTGCTTTCATTGTTCCAAAGCTTTGGAGTCTGCAGTTGTATTTCTGTGGGTCAGCAAGGAAAAGCAAACACACAGTGGAGCGTTTTCTAGAAGATTATGAACAGTAAGATGACAAATGACCTAATTTTCTATTAGAAAAAAGTATTGTAAGAGAACTGGACTTTGTATGACCACAATAAATGTTACTCTTAATGATCCTCAAGGACAAGGTTTGTGGTATAAAGATATCAGGTGCCATAAAAAATAAAAAATATTAAAAAAAAAACCCCAATTGAGGGAGAAAAACGCTTGAGAGAGTAAAAAAGGAAAACAAAGTAGTGGACACTTTTGACGAGGCCCAAACCAACAGTTATAAATGCTTCCCATAATAGGTCCCTTTGTATTTTATATTCAAATTTCATCTCAAAGATAGTGTGTTCGCTTTCGTTATGTTCCTTTCATTACTTCTGATACCAGCCAGAAATAACTAGAAGAAAGCATTGAAAGATGTATACATGCACATTAAAATCTTAAAATCACTAGATGTGCATTTTGTAAACTAAATAGAAAAAAAATTGTGCTGCTGATAGAGGAACCTGGGACTCTCCTGATATGCCAGGGCCCATGGCCAGAAAAGGAAAAGACAGGTTTAACCAAGGATCCTCCTGCTCCTTTCATTGTTGTCAGCACCACTTTTCAGCTCTACTTCAGAACTGTGAATTAATTGTTCAAGCCACTGAAATGCAGCTAAACAGGTCAAAGCTCAGTACAATGTAAGAGGTACAAGATGATCCCCATATACTTCGCTTTCAAAACAAATTATTGGGACATCAAAGAGCTATTGTCCCTGCTGTATTACATAACCATGCAATACAAAAAACCACATTCTCACCCGAGAAAGCTGTCCATGTCCGGGCATGAGACATGTGTTTACGGGCTAGGAATTATAGACTCTTAAAACGGTATAATTTTTCATGTAGCTCAGGTTTTCTAAACCTGTCATCATTTCTGTTTCTCTGGACTTAACACATCTCTCCTAAAGTGTGGGTTCTGGAACTGGACATAGTACTCCAGATGAGGCCTCCCCAGTGCCAAGTATACAGCAGGACAATTAGGACACATTGACCCAGCAGTGTTATTTCAAAATAACAATGCCAGCATCTACACAGCAAGCCCGTTATTTTGAAATAACAGGCACCTTATTTTGAATTCCGTAACCCTCATTTTACCAGGAATAACACCTATTCCGAAATAGCTATTTCAGAATAGGGAGTGTGCAGTTAGCGTAGTTGTGATTATTTCAAAAAAAGTGGCCTCCAGGGCTTCCCACAGCTGCCCTGCTGGCCACTCTGGCCACACTCATCAGAACTCTATAGTTCCTCTTCCCCGGTAGCGCTTAAAGCTGCAGCCACAGGGGAAAAGGCTTGTGGCAAAACACAGACCCTGACAGCCCTATGCCACATAGCAGCAGCCAAGGGACACACACAGCTGTCCCTGCTGCCATGAGAGATCTTCATGCTCCATCTGAACCCCCCACACAGCTGCAGCCAAGTAGGCAGCCAGCTCCCAGGACCATACCTAGGGATAAGAGAGGCAAGCGCCTGCCTGATCTGGTGCAGAGATCCTGGACCTTACTGAGGTCTGGGGAGAGTAGGCAAACCTCCAGCATCTCTGTGCCAGGTGCAAGAATGTGGATGTGTACAGCCACATGACTGACAGCCTAGTGGTCGCTCCTGCTGCCACTCTTGCCCTCCCATTTTCTCCTCCTAACTCCCTGTAGCCGCTGAGGGCCCCACACAAGAGGTGGTAAGACCACCTGAGGCAGTCACCAGTCCAAGCCTCATCCTTGAGCCTCTCCCACCCTCTCTGCTTCCTTCTCCTTCCATCTCCCTCCTCCCAGGTTCTTTCCCCTGCTCCTCCCCAATTACATTTATCCCAATTAAACAAAACCAGTTTATTCTTTCAAAACAAAGTGTGGTTTATTGTGTCTACAGGGGAGGTGGACGAAGGAGGAAAAAGCACACTGGGCCACTGCAGAAGCCCTTTGTGAGGAGGCCCAGAGAAGAGTCTCACCGCTGGCCCTGGTTGAAACTCTCCTTTAACGCCTTCCAGGTACGTATCGCCCCCGATTGGCCTGCCAGATGGCAGCCGTGCACGATTGCTCAAAGGCCCTGGTGAGCCACTCAGCATCTGCCCCCTCCCCACCCTGTCAGGAATGTCTTCCCCATTACGTTCACAACAGTTGTGAAGGACACAGCATGCAGCCACCACTTGGGGGACGTTCCGGTTGCCGAGGTCCAGCCAGGTGAGGAGGCAATGGAACCTCCCTTTCAGATGACCAAGGGGACCAAATGTCCTGCTGAGACTGCCGTTGAAGCATTCCTTGCTCTGGTGTCTGGTGTAGGGCTTCCTGAGCCACAGGAGCAAAGGGTATGCTGCTTCCCCTACCATGCACATCTGCATGTCCACGTCACCAACTCTGATGGTGTGGTTGGGGGAGAAGGTGCCAGCATGCAGCTTCAGGAACAGGCTGGAGTTCCTGAAGATGTGGGCATCATGTTTCTTCCCCAACCACCCAACGTTGATGTCTGTGAACTGGCTGCAGTGGTCCATGAGGGCCTGTGGGCCCATCAGAAATGACCCCTTGCAGTTGATATATTCGCATGCTCAGTGGTTGGGGGGCCTTGATGGGGATATGGGTGCTGTCAATCACCCCTTCCCCTCCACAGCTGGGGAAGCCTTTGGTGGGGTCCATGATGATGGAGTTCATATTGTCCAGGTTGATGACTCTACACAGCAGAATGTATTGATGGCCCTCACCACCTGTAGAAGGAGACAAACAGAGAATCACAGGGTTGCCAGAGCTCTCAGAAGGTCCCCGAGCCCAGCTGCCCCTCTTCCCCCGCCACACACACACCAGAAGTAATCCCTAATTACCTCATCCTCTGGCAGAGCTTTGGGAAGGCAGGACTGAAAAACCTCCCATGGAGGGGGCTTCCATCACCTCCCCCCCTTCCTGAGAGTACCCATTCCGGCAGTTCAACCTCCCTTTCCCCAGGACAATAGCATGAGAGAGTCATGCCTGCATGAGCAGAGCCCCAGTGATTAATTTCCCCACACCAAACTGGTTACCCATAGAGCAGTAGTGGTCCGGTGTGGCAAGCTTCCAGATAATGATGGTGACCCACTTCTGGAGGGGGGATGGTGGGTCTCATGTGGGTGTCCCATCTCATGAGGGTAGGGACTAGCCATTCACAGAGCTCCAGGAAGGTGTCCTTCTGCATGTGGAAATTCTGGAGCCCCTGCTCGTTGTCCCACTGCTCCATGTGATCTGGTCCCACCAGGCAGAACTGGTATCCAGTTGCCAGAAGCGACAGTGCACAGTGTGCAGGGGAGGGCAGGTGGTGGTCGAGCTCCATAAGTGGCATGTGGAGAGAGGAGAGGAGGTGCCCCGCAATAAACGGGGGGGTCCTCCTGCAGAGCCACAAGGGCAGCTTGCAGAAAATGCACCAGGAGGTGCAGCATGAGATGTAAGAGCCATTGACTGCCCAGAGGCAGGTCTAGCTCCACGGTATGAGTTCTGTGGTGTCCACAAGGGCAACCACAGTATGCAAAGAAAAGGCTTTGCAGTCCCTTGAGGAGGTAGGCAAAGGACAAGAGCCTGAGACATGACTGTACAGGGGGTTCCCTTTAAGCACGAGCCTCAGATACCCTCAGGCAGCAGCTACAGGAAGTGACCGCTGTCCTGTTGCCCTGCCTGAAGTGCTTCCAAGTGGCCTTAAATGCGACACAGCATCCAATGAGTGTGGACACTCTATTTTGAAATAGCTCAGCACTATTTCGATGGGCATTTGCTGTATAGACAGGCTATTTTGAAATAAGCTATATATAAATTTTGAAATAGCTTATTCTGAAATAAGCATGCAGTGCAGTATCCTTATCTCCTATGTCTTTTATATAATTGTCTCCCATTAATACACTCCAGAATCATAGTAGCTTTTTTTACAAATGCATCACATCGATAGCTCATATTCAATTTATGAACCATTATAAGTGTAAAGTCCTTTTCAGAAGTGTTTCCATCTAGTCAGATATTCCCCATTTTGTAGTTGTGCATCTGATATTTTTCTTTCCTAAGTTAAGTATTTTGCACTTGTCTTTACTGAATTTCATCTTATTGATTTCAGACCATTGCTCAAATTTTCAAGGTTTTGAAGTCTAATTCTGTCTTCCAAAGTGCTTGCAATCTCTCCCAGCTTGCTTGCATTTGTACATGTTATAAGCATACTCTCCATTCAATTATTCAAGACATTAATGAAAAGTGAGTGTAATACCAGAACCAGGACCAACCCCTGTAGGAGCCCATTGAATATGCCCTTCTTGTTTCAACGCAAACTATTCATAACTACTCTTTGAGTACATTGTTTCAAACATTTGTGCACCCACCTTATACTATTTTTATTTAGCCCATACTACCCAACTTTGCTCATGAGAATAACAGATAGGACTATGCCAAAAACTTTGCTAAAATCAAGATGTATGACATCTATTGTTACCACTCCCCTCAGTAGGACAATAACCCCTTCAAAGACGGAAATTAGGTTGGTTCGGTATGATTTGGTTTTGATAAAAGCATTGTGGCTATTCTTTATTCTCCTATTATCCTCTAGGGGTTTACAAATTGATTGTTTAATACTTCGTTACAGTGGTTTTCCAGTGGCTGAATTTAAGCTGACTCATCTATAATTCTCTGGGTCCTCTTTGTTCTCTCCTGCCTTTTAAAAAAAGAAAAAAGTACCATATTTGTCTTCCTCCAGGCCTTTGGGATCTTCTCCAATCTTCATGAGTGCTTGAAGATAATTGCTAATGGTTCTGAGATTTTCTTCAGTTAGTTCCTTAAGGACCCTAGGATGAATTTCATCAGCCCCTGATGAATTGAATATATCCTACTTGTCTAAATATCCTTTAACATTTTCTTACCCTGTTTTGGCTTGTGTTCCTTCCCAATTGTGAATATTAATTGTCTTGAGTATTTGGTCATCATTAACCATTTTAGTGAAGACTGTAGCAAAATTGATATTAAATACCTCAGCCTTCATAATGTCAATAATTATTAGCTCCCCGTGGCTGCTAAAAGGGGGCCCATATTTTCCTCCTTCTTATTCCTAATGTAATTAAAGAATCTTTTCTTATTGCCTTTTATGTTCTTTGCTAAATGTAATTCATTTTGAGCCATAGCCTTTCTGATTTTGTACCTACACGACCATGCTATTTTTTTGTACTCCTTTTTAGCAAGTTGTCTGTTTGTGTGTTTTGCAGAATTCCCTTTTCACTGTCAGATAATTAGAGAGTCATGTTCACCACAATAAATGTTGGGTATTGGCCTTTTACTGTACTTCCTATCCTTCCTTCACATTGGGATCGTTTACAGTTATGCCTTTCACATTGTCTCTTAACACTACCAGGTTAGTTTGAAATACAATATTTTGAAATAACTCCTAAAATAACTATTTTGAAATAAGCTTATTCCTCTTCACAAGCAGGAGTTATTATTTTGAAATAACAAGCCCATTATTTTGAAATAACAGGCTTGTAGTGTTAGAGGTGTAGCTGAGTTAGTCTGTAAGGTTGCATCCCCACAGCAGGGTTTAATTCAAAATAAGCTACATTAACTGACCTACGTCAATTGCGTAGCTTATTTTGAAATAGCTTATTTCAAAACTGGGAGCGCCTGCACAACACTTATTTCGAAATGGAGCACACTTCCTCCGACTTTCCTTACTCCTCCTACAATGAGGGTTACAGGAGTCAAAGTAAGAAGTCCTCCAGCTTAACAGTATTTCAACATTATTTCGCAATAACTGCCTGCTGTGTAGATGCGGACTAAGTTATTTCAGAATAATGCTAGTTATTTCAAAATAATGTTGTGTATAGACGTACCCTAACTGAAAAATCTTAAAAAGGCTTAGTAGTGTGGATGCTCACCTTGTTATTTCAAAATAACTTCCCATCTCTTCCAAACCCAGGTTCCACTCTAGGGCCTTCTTCCAGTGCCAGCCTTCTTTTGAGAGACCCATCACCTTTGAAAACATATCTGCATGCTTTTAAAATTTTCTCCATCAACCATGGGACTCTGTTCTGCTATCCAAGTGAAATTGCACAGTTGCATGGTGTTGTCCATTGTTGCTTTGCTGTCCCAACAGCCCAAACCTAATATACTTTCATACTCAAGGAGAAAGAGTCATGATACCACCATGTCTGATAGGCCCAGGGTGCCAGAAGGCCTGTTTGCGTTCCATGGCTCATGCTGCCAGCAGAGAAATAATAGCTCAGCCACTGCCACTTTTTGTCATTTGCAAAGAGAGATGATCAATTCAGGCAAGGCTGATCAAGTGGACTACTCTGTCCATGTGACTGAGTTGTGTCCACCTAGCTCCTCACACAGTTCCCTGTTTTCCTGGTGTCCCGTCAATACCAGTCGCCCCAGAGAACATAGACCTTCTGATTTCAGTTCCACTGTTCAGGAAATAGCTGCTGCTACCATTACACATTCAGAAAGAGTTTCTAGCACTGATGAATGATGTATAAAATGGCAGGTCAAAATGAAAGATTTTAGAGTTGAAAGGAATTTTCTGAATGTGAATCCCTTGATACCTTAAAACTGACAATCCTGACTTTTTATGTGTGGAATAAGGCTGAATGAAAGGCCAGGAAGGACATAAATAGACTTCATTAAATTCTGTTCATATGGACCCAAACAACAGTTTGGTTCATTGACTGTCTGTATCCCTTTCAAACAATTTTTTGTTTTGTTTTCCCCTTTCTTTTTGGGGGGCAGGAAAGAAGGGCAGTGAATAGCGTCTCCAGCAATATCTTTGCCAAAGAATTTTGTGAGAATGATGGTCCAGATCCTCACAGCTATTTTAGGTATCTCACTCCTATTAATAGAAGTTAGGATCTGGGATGGCGTACACAGAATCAGGGCTCCATCCTTCTAATCTTGATCTCCTGCTGAGAGCTACTGAATTGAATAGGACTGTGCACCAGCACAGACTACTTATGTGAGAATAGGTAACGGGACTGTGCCTTAAAAATTGCAATGCATTATAAAAAGAAATATTATTTTCGGCATCCCTTCCATTAATAGCAATTAGCTAGGGCAGGATCTGTAATGAGCATTCTTTGTTGTTACAGGGGGAATGGAATTAACTTCTCTTTTCCCTTCCATTACTCCCCCAACTCAGTTTTGCTTGGTAGCTACATGGCATTTTCTATCATTACTGTTCAATGTGGAGATAAATTAATGGCAACTGACACTTGGCTACATTGCAGTGTTTTTATGTGTTTGGGACTATTAATAAATATTATTTTTATTTCTTGTCACAAACCTATGGCCTCCAGTGTTTTAATTGTCCCCTAACTAGAGGCCCACCGATGGGGAGGGTGCAAATGGGACAGTTGCTGCAGAATCCAGTGATTCAAAAGGGACTCCTGGCCGCTGCCACTGCTACTGCAAGAGCCTCGGCCCCTTTAAATTGCTGCTGGAGTGCCATGCAGTTCTCTCCCAACATCTCTGAGCGCTGGCAGGGGAGGGGGAGAGAGAACCCACATGGTGTGCTCCAGGCAGCACTGAGTGCTCACTGCCCAAACCCCTCCTCTTCTGCCTGAGGCCCCACTCATTCCGAGAGCACAGTACCCCCCACCCATCTTGCCCACGAGCCCAGCAAGTCTGTTGGCCCTTTGCATAACTGTAAGAATAGTTGCCTGAATTCACAACACCCCTGGGCTCAGGGATATGGGAAACAGATTAGCTTGCTCATAAGACAGGAAGTTCATTCCTAGGCAGAGGTTCAGTACAAGTTTATGTACCACTTAAATCCCATTTAAGCCCTATTTTGAAATCTCAAGTGAGACTTGAGTAGTGCATACACCTCAGTGTTGGCTTTCTGCACTAGGATGAATTTCAGTCAAGGTGAATTGCACTGGATTTTCCCAATTATAACCAGGGTAAAAAGTAAAACATTACAGCAGAAAATTAAAAATAAAGTGAGCTGCAAGGCTTGAATATTTGATGTTTTAATGTTCATTAAAAAGCAGTAATTATCTGATTATACCTGTCAATTCTGGAACATTAGCTTGCTTCAGCCTTTAAACTCTACAGTTAATTTTTGTACAGATTAATTAAAATAAAAAGAGCTCTGCTTTGTGTTTGGCTTTTTTATTCACAAACTTCTTTATTACCTGAGTCTTTCTTTTTTTCAAACAAGTTGCTATCATTTAAAGTAAAGCAGACACCTCCCGAATGGAACAATCTCTTGAGAGATGAGAAATGAGATTCTACAAGAAAATGAAAATGTTTCATGTCTCGCTTTCATCTTCTGAAAGGTTACTTTAAAAAGTTAACTCCTGAGGAAAAACAGATGTGTCCTGAAATTAAGCATTCAAAGCATCACTAGGAAAAGCCCATTGCACCTACAGTGATGAAGGAAAACATGTCCTGAAAATAACATTCAATTCCACTGTTTTAGGCATGAGACTAAGTGGTGTGTTTTTTTTCTTGTTGAAACACAACATCTTCAATACTACTGAGATAATATGTTCATCAAATATAGGAATGGAGATTAGGGTCCAATGAAAGTCCCATTGATGTGACATCTTCCCATTGATACCACTCTGAGATTGATTATCCTCTACATTAGGTCAAAGCAAAATTGTCCTTCCTTTTTGCTTGCCTTAACAATAATATATCTATATATTTCTGGGGACAGAGATTTGGGGCCTGAATTTTCCCATTTGTAAAAGAGGGATAGAAATGCTTACCTGCTTTCTGTATAGCACATTGAGATCTGGCAATGGAAACTGCCATAGACGTTTTAAACATTATTTTGTAGAAATCACAACTACTACTGAAGTGCAGTTGCCACTGGGCTAGATGCATACCAGGCATGTTTATCAAGAGACATATACACGAGTAATTCTCAGATAAAGAAATTTACATTAGTTTATCCAAGTTAAGCATCAGGAGGAAAACAAGTAGACAGACAGTCAATCCTATGAAAGCTATACAGCCTGAAAACTGCATGTAATTATCTGATCTTGAATATACTCATAATACTGGAGATAATATCACCCTTGTACTATGAGAATGGTCATGTTCTCTTATAAATCATAGAACACAGAAATATAGATCTAAAAGCAATTTTAAGAAGTCATCAAGTCCAGCCACCTTGGACTTCAGAATTCAATACACCTAGGTCATCCCTGCCAGGTATTTGTCCAACCTGTTCTTAAAACCCTCTAATTATGGTGATTCCACAGCATCCCTTGGAAACGTACTCCAGACAATAATTACATCTTATAGTAAAAATGTTTTTTCTTAATATCTAATCTACATCTCCCTTGGTTCCAATGAAGTCCATTACTTCTTGTCCTACTTTTGGTGGCTCTGGAGAACAATTGATCACTGTCCTCTTTAAAACAGCTCTTAGCCTATTTGAAGACAGTTATCAGGTCACCCTGAGTCTTATTTTCTCAAGACAAAACATGCAACTTTTTAACTTTTGCTCACAGGTCAGGTTCTTTAAACCGTTTTTTTTCTCCTCTCTGAACACTCTTTTTTCCCCTATATCTTTTCTGCAGTAAGGCGCCCAGAATGTGGTTTATTACTCCAACTAAGGCCCCATCATTGTGGGGTAGAACAAGAAAATTACCTTCCATTTTATATACAATTTTGATGTTACTACACCTAAGCATAATAGTCACCTTTTCCACAGATGTGTCACATTGCTGGGTCATGTTCAGTTTGTCATCCACTAGAATCCCTATGTCCTTTTCAGCAATATTACCACCTAGCCTGTAATTCCCTATTTTGGGGCATGTCTACATTAGGAAACTATTTCAAAATAACTAAATTCGACTTAATAACTCCCAATTTTACAAAATCAAAATAGCATGTTCCCACCTCGGGGAAGCTTTGAAATTAGTATGAGGCAGACTCTGCTAATGTGGATGTGCTAGCCTCAGGAAGCATTGGGGAGTAATTAATTTGAATTACTCTTAGGAGTAGTTATTCTGAAATAGTGGCAGTGGAGCATCCACACTACCGCTATTTCAAAATAACAATTTTGAAATGAATATTATTCCTTGAGAAAAGCAGGAGCACAGATTTCAAAATACACAGCCCCTTATTTCAAAATAATGGGCTTAGTAGTATGGACACTTCACTTATAAATTGGACCTAAGGGGGGTTATTTCAAAATAAAGTCCAAGAGTAGACCAGGGCTTGTAGTTTTGTATTTGATTTTTCCTTCCTCAATGAAGTGCTTTGCACTAATTTTTAGTGAGTTTTATTATACAGAACTAAGACCCATTTGCCGGTGATGATTGGGCTTGGCAAAATTTGATTATTATTTTTTAATCATTTCACCTAGAGTCATCACTATTTTAAACACTTTGAAATTTTGTGTCGATTTTAAATTTTCACTGGTGTAGGAAATTATGGTAAAGTTAGACTGTGGAAGGATCATACAATAATTATGTAGTGACAGTAGACAATGGGATTAAAGTTGAAACTTTACAATAATTAAAATACTGTGTTGTCTATGTTGTATGTCAAAATGCAAAGTAAGAAGTAGCCTTATGTCAAGTTCTGATAAGTTTTCAAGCAGCATTTTTCTTGACTTTTCCCATCTATAAATTTTGATTATCAATGGAAATATTTGTCAGGGTGTGCGTGTCTGGTGCAATCCATATTTATCAACATTTACCAACAAAACTGGGTCATTTCAAGCATAATGTTTTGTCCTCTAGCTTAACATCTCAGCTGATAAATAACTCTGATGATACAGTGCCCCTTAGAACCATGCTGGGGCTGTGCTTTAGTAATGACTTAAAAGGAATTAAATCATTAAGCCATGTACGTGCAGCACATAGATTTCCACGGATAACAAATCAAACTAGACCCCACTTAGAGACCCCACCTGCAAGAATTTATACAATGCTAAAACTGGTTTGCGCTGCTTATCAAAATGTACCAGAATAGAAAAGCAATTTCTATTATTCTTTTTATTCATCATTAATTAAGCATTTATAACTGTTACATGAAATTCAGCCAAAGAGTTTTGAAGTGTTTGGAAGTTCTGTTCATGTCAAGGGATATATTGGACATTAAGCTCTTTTTCTGACTGCACTGCATTGATAGCATTGTCATGAACACTTAATAGCATAATGCAAATGGGAGGAGACAACATCTATTGTTGTTGCTCTTAGTGGCAAATTGTTTGCATATTTCTATACTTGCATGTCACCCACACACCAAAAAAAAAAGACAGTGATTCCAAAGTGAAATTTCTCCTAAACATAAACAGAGAACAAAAATTTGGTAGCTGTATAATGCAATAAACTATTTCCCCCCTTTTTCTGTATTATAGTTGTCCTGTAGAATGTAGGTAAAATTATACTTGATGTTTTTTGTATCCTTATGGTTGAACAAGCGTTGTGAAGTATTAGCAAGAGCAGATTCCCTTATTATCCATACAGTCAGGTGATTTCTATAAGCAGTTGTTTGTTGTGTCATCTCATTAATTAATTGCCATGTTCTAATTCTTATACTTCTTGTTTCTGACTGAGTTGGAATAGAATAGCTACAATATTATTTTGAGCTTGGTTTGAAGAAATAATGATGGGGCCAGATCTCCAATTGGTGCAAAACAACAAAGATTGATTTGTCCATTCTTGCTTATGTGTATTTAGCATTGAAGGTGCACACCCCCTCCACAACCATCCACTAAAGTGCAAGCCCATGCTCTTAATGTTGTTTTTTTACATTAATATCTTTTCACGTGATTTGTGGCATTTAAGGAAGCAGCACACTCTCTACTAGAATTCTGGGAAACTTTCTCATGAGATGTCTATGATTTCAATGCAACATGGAAAGACATGGACTCAAATCACACCCTAAAACTTAGAGGGCTATGGTAATAAAGTCTTATTTTTGCTGTCATCTGTAGCCTCTTGCATTGACCCTGTTTCTTCAGTAATTCTCTCCAGTTTATTTGCCATCTAACATTCAAACTAAAGCCAAGGCCTAAGGGGTTTACAAATGGAGAAAATGGACTAACACAGTGGTTTTCAAACTATGGGTCGTGACCCAGTACTGGGTCGTGAAATGTCAGGCATTGGGTCCCATTGCTCAAGGTGATCAGGTGACCAGTGTTTCAGTGGGGCTAAGGCCTGCTTATCCTGGCACCACAGACTATGCCATGTCCCAGAAATGGACAGCAGCAGGACCATCTCCCGGGTAGCCGGAAGGAGGAGAGCACACTGCACTTCATGCACTGCTCCTGCCCTAAGCACTAGCTCTGCACTCCCATCGGTTGGGAACCTGCTGCTGGCTGCTTCTGGAGCACAGCATGGTCTGTGGAGCCAGGATAGGCAGGAAACCTGCCTTAGTATCCTCGCTGCACCTCTGACTGGGAGCCACTTGAGGTAAGCCCCTTCTGCACCAGCCCTGACATTCCTCCCTCCAAAGCCAAGATCTCAGACTCAGCCCCACCCTGGAGCCCTCACTTTAGTCAAATTACGTTGTGTCTCAGTCATAAGCAATTTTCTTCAACTGGGCCATGAGAAAAAAAAGTTTGAAAACCACTCACCTAGCATATAATACAAAGGTAGAACACTACTGTGACAGGGCGTTCGCCCTGCTCCGGCCCTTTAAGGGCAAACCCCAGCCTGGAGCTGGGCCGGGAAGTTTAGCCCCAGCTGAGCTGTACTAGTTGATTAGGGCCCAGCTGGGAGCTGTATAAGGAGGGGCGGCTGCTCCCAAGCAGGGAGGAGTGAGAGACTGGCTGCTGGAGGAGCAGGAGGCTCCCTGGAGCTAAGGCAGGGCTAGGGGAGCTCTGGCCAAGTGAACCCCTAGACTACAGGGCCTGGATAATGGTCTCCTGGAGAAATAACAACCCCTGGAAGGTGGGGGGGCTCAGAAGCTGACTGGGGCACTGCTGGAGGGCAGTGTACAAGAAAGGATGCTATGACTGGCCGGAAAGAGGGGAACCCCCACAGGAGAGAAGGTACCCTGCCAGCCCTGGGAGCTAATGTTGGGGACTGATGGAAGGGGGTGCTGTGGTGGTGAGTGAACCCTCTCACAACTACTCATAATGCAAAGCAGGTTCATTTCTTCTCCTACTCCTTGGTTTGCTGAGGCCAGTGATGTTAAATTTCTAATCCTATAATTTTTTTTTTAAAAACCACCAGCACCCTTCAATTATTACCCAAAGTCTTTGTAGATCCCCATTCAAAAATCAGGAATAAATATAGTCCACTGAGCCACGAGAGAGAGACAGAGAGAAATCTGCTCAGTGATTTCCTTCTGCTAAATGACCTGTCTGCTGTAAAATGCACTTATCCAAACTCCGCTCCCTTTGTCACTACTTCCATCATCTGTCTGACTGTGAGTTGCACTGAAAGAAAACAGCTGTGCAACTACCAGTAGAACAAGAACAGAGTGAGTATTTGCTATGAAACGGAATGAGTAATCTGGAGAAGAACCCACTGGGCTGCATTTGGGTAGGTGTAAATTGTGTGATACCAGCATATTCAGTCTTGCTTCAGACTGGTGTAAGAACAGGATTTGGCCCATACAGAATAAGACTTGGATGGAGTGCAAAAGCCAGCATAATTGCTCTATATAAACAATGTGGGTTGGCAGACACTTTCTTTTTGCTTCAAATGATGAATTACATTGTCTAGTCCTTTTGTCATCCTTGTCATTCAGACTAATACATGAATACTCGTGCTTTTGTTTGCTACAGGGCTATGTAAAGGAGGAGTAAACTGCTTGGCTGTGTCTAGACTAGCAAGTTTTTGCGCAAAATCAGTTGCTTTTGTGCAAAAACTTGCCAGCTGTCTACACTGGCCGCTTGATTTTGCGCAAAAGCACTGACGTTCTACTGTCCGAAATCAGTGCTGCTTGCGCAAATGCTTTGACGTTCCCATTCGGGCAAAAGCCCTCTTGCGCAAATGCTTTTGCGCAAAAGGGCCAGTGTAGACAGGCAGCTAAGACGTTTTGCGCAAAAGAAGGCTAAATGGAAAAAAGCCCTATGGACGCTTGGAGACTCCGTAGTCACAGTCAGCTCCCTGGACTTCCTGGTAACTCAATTCCCCCTTAAAGCAGACACAGGCTGCTGAGCTCATGCGGCAGGAGCCTTCCTCAGACCTCTGGCCAGAGGTCTGCCACATGGCCCCTGCCATCCAGCAGGTACCCCCCCCCCCAAGCACGATGGCAGCTCCAGGGGGGGGATCAGCCATCCCTAGCGCAGGAGGCCCCAAGGGACTGCAAATGAAGGGCCCCATCCTGGTCCTTGGGGGAGCTGGACAGCCTGCTGGACCTCTGGGAGGAGGAGGAGGCCCTCCAAGACATCTGCTCCCGGCACCGGAATGAGGACACCTTCACCTGCATGGCCAGGTGCTTGCTCAGCAGGGCCATCCAGCCCGGACCTTCGAGCAAGTCCGGGAGAAAGTCAAGGAGCTGCGCATGGGCTATGTGCAGGCCAGCGAGGGCCAGGGGGTAGGAGCAGACACCTGCCCCCACTACAACTGGCTCCACGCCATCCTGGGTCAGCCAGCCCTGCAAGCCCCAGAGGTCCCCTTGAGAACAGCGTGCACCCCCCCTCCCCCGTAACCAGGACCACCAAGGTGGGGGAAGGAGACAGCAGTGCGTCGGAGGATGAGGCCAGCACTGCCACCCAGCAGGCCCCCTCCGGCAGCCCCGACATCTCCCGCACATCCTCGGAGGCCGGGGAAGGATCCACCAGTGAGTGTTGCACTTTGCACTCACAAGGGTGGGGGGGGAGAGGGAGCCAGGCACCCAGAGGGGGGAGCAGGAGAGCATGTCACTCAGGCCACGTGAGCTGCATGCTGTGTAGCATTAGGCAGTAAGCAGCACGTGCAGCCTGGTGACCATGCGGCATGTGGCCGCGGCAGGCAGCTCCAGGGCACGCCTGGGACCATACTGCTCTCTCACATCCAGCGGGACCAGGGGGAAGGATGGATGCTGGCTGGAACCAGCCAGGGCCCCAGGGACTCAGGCCAGAGCCCGCACCTCCACAAGGGTGCAGCACACAAAACGGCACACTGTTCCATGCCTGGCTGTGAGGCACAGCCAACTGCTCCTGGGAAAACCACAGCATCACAGTCCTGTGAATGTGGCCCTCACTGAGCCCCTCACCTGCTCCTGGTGCCTTGGCTGGCTCCATGAAGGAAGGCCACACGTGTCCCTGGGCTACGTGTGTGAGCAATAGTGGGAGGGAGAAGCGGGGGCAGCACTTGGGCCGCCCCTAGAGCCGCCTGAGTTTTGCTGAAAGGATGGGACACTCCCCAGTCACTCTCCTGGTTCCGTCCAGGAGATATCCCACGTGATGGGGATCTGAGAGCCCAGACCACATCTGCCAGATGTGCTCCCAGGCACTGTATGGGGATTCATCTCACTCCCTGTCAAACACCAGTGATTAGCCCAAAGCCCCTCAGCCTCCACCGGCAGGGAGTTCCACAGTTAATGCAACACAAGCTTCCTCCCACCCTCCATGGGGCCAGGACACAGACCGGTGGTTACAATACATGGAGGAGGATCCTACGCCAGGGGCAATCCTCTTTGCAAACATACAACACGGAGGGCAGGGGGGGAACTGAGTGGGCCCAAGCCACACTACTGTGGTGTCACCTGGGCTCAGGGGTGGAGGGCATGAGGTGTGGAGACAGTGGCCAGGCTGCCTGACTGACCCATCCTTTCTTCTCTTCCCTGCAGCAGGAGCAAGCACAAGCCAGGGACCCTCCAGTCCGGCGGCAGCAGCAGCAGCACCCCCAGCCGCCCAACCACCAAGGCAGAGGGTCTGCCACCGGGACCAGCTCCTTCGGCGCCATGTGCAGGCCTTTGAGTGTGTCGAGGCTGCCATCACTCAGCGCGGGGAGGCAGACCTGCAGTGGTGCCAGGAGTCCTGGGCCCCCTTCCAGGCCCAGTGTGTGCGGATGGCCGACTCCAT
>JANRFK010004440.1:34352931-34366385 GCA_030068395.1 Apalone spinifera | reverse complement strand
GGACTCCTTGTCACTTTTGCAGATCCAGACTAACACGGCTACCCCTCTGATACTGCATAGCAGTGACTTTCATGGGAGCTTTTAATATGCATATTAAGGCCACAATAATGCAAGATGCTTTGTGGGAGTATTAACTTGCACATGAGAAGAACTGGCAGAATCAGCACGTGAGATTAAACTTCAGAACAAACTGTGAGATTGGTAATGGATATTAGAAAGGTGACAGTAAAATTTAGTGTAAAATGTAATAATGCGGTGAATACAGCAGCCAATTAACAGCACATGGCAACACTAATTGGAATGTGCCAGCTACTCAGATGGTAGATGTAACTGCATTCATTTGAATGAAGCTACTCCAAGTTACACCATTGTCAGAACTAGCCCATGCTAGATCACCTGCCCATATTATAAGTCTGATCTGTATACCTCGATACAAACACCAATACATATGTTAAATTTAAGTGAGGGACAGGAGTGGGGTTCTAATTCATGGAGAGTTACCCAGCTCTGAAACATCCACATTTCTTCCAAATCGGAATGTGTTACCTGAAATTACTCTCAGCCCTACAGCTCAAAGAGCTGGCCCTTCAATCTCATACATGAGGGTGAACCTTCAGGGGAATTCTTATTGTCTTTTAATAGGAATGTGAATGGATGGTCACCAATGTGAATTCCTGTTGGAGTCAGTGAAGCTCCATACAGGCACCGGTATCAACATGAATACCTTGGACCACAGAACTGAGCTCTGAAATAGGACATTAAGAAATGCATGAGTGTGAGCTGCATTAGAGCCATACAAGTTACTTCCCTTAGTATTTAGTTTACCACAGAACATACAGTATTAAGCTTTCTTAGTGCTGGGAATATAGCTAATACGATGGTGTGACGTAGTGGGGGGCTGCCTGCTCTGTAACCTGGTGTCCCCACTTGGCTGGGCTGTGATGTGTGATTCCCACTGACTCATCCACATGTGTATTGGCCTAGACACCTAGTCCCAGTCTGAGCAGATAACAAGGCTCTTCCCAGAGGGAGAGACAAAGGAAGGGAGGCAGAAACGGCCATTTGGCTGGGAGGCAGGGCCTGGGAAAGCATGGAGGAAGGAGACTAAAAACTAGTATGGAGGGTTCAGGGGCCTGTGAACCCCTTCCCCCAAGGGAACTAGGGTTGTTAGCCTATCCTATGCCTATATCAAACCTATGCTGTGCTGTATCTTGGAGAAGCAATAAACCCATTTTTACTCTACTGGCTGGCGGAGAGTCACATCTGGCTGCAGATGGGAGTGCAGATTCGGGGGGCTCCCCGACGTGCCGTCACAGATGGTAAGAACTGAAATGTGATAAATATTCATTTTGAATGGTGCTCACTATATAACTAAGTGAAACTGCAGAGGTAATGTCGGGGGAAGAAATATAATTATTGGAGCTGCTTTTCAGTCAAGTTACTGAGATTGGCATCACTCTTAACAAAGTAGTCCTGGGTTTTAATCAACCGGAACAGATTAGGAGGATTTTGTTTTTTCCTTTCTAACTCAATACATCCATTCTGTTCAAAAATCCCTATTTCCTATTATGCTGACATGCTGGGCCTCATTCTCTTTTTACTTAAATCAGTATAAGCCCAATGACTGCAGTGGAATTATTCTTACTTTACACTGCAGTAAATGAGAGAAAATTTAGGCCACCTAAGTCAGGAGGAATAGTGCCATTTATTGAATCTCCAACAACACTTGTCTAAAGATCTACAATCTAAATATTGACCTGGCCAAATCCTCTTGCCATCAGAGTCTGAAGCCAAGTCTATATTAGACCGGAAAGTCGGCTTATAGTACGCAACTCCAGCTACATAAATAACGTAGCTGGAGTCAATATACCATAAGCCGACCTTGGTGCTATCTCCACAGTGGGAGATCAACAGGACCAAATGCTCCCATCAGCTTCCCTTACTCTTTGCGAATTGAGGAATATCGGTGCCGACCAGGGGCACCCTTAGCATTCGATTTGACAGCTCCTTACTTGACCCGCTAAATTGAATGCCAGAAGATGGCTCTCCAGTGCAGCAAGTGGAGATATAGCCTGAGGTGGCTAAAGAGTCATTGTGGATAATTCTTGATATGCGTTTCCAACCTCCTTTTCCTTGTTTCCCTGCTTGACTTCAGTATTTTTATTTTGTATAGCTTTCCCCCCAGTCTTTGACATCCAGTTGCATACTAATAGTCCCTCTGATGGATTCATATCATAGTCCTTTTTTTTTTTTTACTTACACACATTAACCTATTGTTAATCAATTTTCTCCTTTCTAAATATCCCCAGCTTTGGCAACTATACAGTAAGCCTTCTCCCCATGAAGTGATTAAAGTATTCAACTTGCTTGCTTTCTTCCTTCAGCTTACCTGATTTGGTTTGTGCTCTGAGCAGTAGCTGGGCAATGTGTGTTTCTTGTTCCTTAAATTCTCCAAATTATGTGTGAGCTGTATATTAGTTTCTCTTCCAATTGCTTCTGCTTCACTATCCATGAATAATATGTAGTATTAACACGTTAGCAGGGAAACACTAAGCTATCCTATAGCTGCTAATATGTGTGAAAATGACAAATGCTTCTTTTCTCAACAATTTTACCTTCTGTTAGTTACCATGTGTTAACCAACATAAGATAAGAACACATTTTTTCCATACATAATTGCATAGTGCCTAAAACAATGAGTCCCTAATCTCATTTGAGACCTCTAGAAACTACTGTGATACAAATATCTACAGACAGGACCTTTCTAGTTCAGAATTCTTTGGTTCTGCAACATCTCTCATCTAGCATAATTTTAGTTATCTGGATGTTGACTGATGATGGGTGGGGCCAAGTTTCCCACCATCCCATAAAGTTTGTTTACAGTCACCAGTCCTGGCTCTTGGTGTTCTGTGCTGTTTTATAGCTCTATTTTACCCCTAAATGTCTTCTAAGAGCCCAGTAAGCAGTGGAAGTGTGGTAATGCTGCTAGACAATATTGACCTCCCATGGTTCAGCAAATTTTCTGGTCTGGCACCAGTCAGGTCCCAAAGATAGAGAGGTTCAATCTGTAGTAATAATAATAATAAGCAACTTTTTCATTTTTAAAAGTAATTTAATTGTATCTCTGTATCTCTGTGTCTTTTAGGTAGGGAGAGAGCTAAAAAAGTTCAAATAAAATAGCATCAACTAAAAACCTAATGAAATACTCAAACTGAACTGAGCTGAATCACTTGTTTTGGGGTTTTTTGTTTCATGTATTTGTTTTTTGTTTCAAACTATTTAGTTAATTTTCCCATTACTTTTAGTTTTTGTTTCTTACCTCTGTATTTCTGGATACTGTTAAGGAGCAATATATAATGAAAATGTGCCATAATGGAATTTATAATTATAACAATGATAATGAGAGTATCCAAAGGTGTGCTGTACTCATTCCAATCAACAGAAGAAAGCACTGGAAAGTTCATGATCTTCTGGGTTTTCAAGCCTAATTTCACCTCTAAACTTTGAGGGACTTTACCTGGTCTCTCAACCTTTTCACATCTGCCTGTCACAACTGTGAGGACAGAAGAGAATTTGTTACATTATTGTCTGAAGTAACACAAAGGAGAAAAATCCCCAAAACTTAAAACTGAAGAAAAAAATCTATGGAGAAATAATGACATACATGTTGAGACTGAACTTTGTTTTCAGCCTTAGGCATTAGATAAGTATCTTACAAAAAAAAGTTTGATTTTTATACCTACTAAAAAGATGTTAAATTTAGCGGGTAGGCATCTTCAGCCTGCCCTACAGTAGGGAGCTCTTATTCATCAGCAATGAGGTTTCCCCATTGCGTTTTGCCCAGATCTTCTTCTTAGCCTCAGGCCTAATTCACTGAAGTTGGTAAAAAAAAATTCTGTTGACCACAGTGGGCAGAAGTCTTTTATTCTCTGACAATAGCCCTGACAATGCTAAGAAGTTAATAAGATTCAAAACTCCAAGCCATAGTTACAATTTGTTTTTGTTCACTTTAAATTAAATATATATTAAGTCACTGGAGGAAAAATGGATGCTGAGCACCTTAACACTGGTAAACAAGGGCTCACCTGAGTGATCCCATGGACTACAATGGTTGGAAATGTGCTGCTTCAGTTGGACGACTCAGAAGCATATTTTTCCCAGTCTGGTTCTAAATAACTTCAGCATAGGCATAAGCAGGCCCATTGCTTTTTTAATTTACCCTGATTTCACGCTAAAGTAACCAGAGAGTAAATAGATTTCAAAACACACAATTGGCTACTCAGGTGGAAATCAGATTGCACATGAATTGCAAAATGGTGAATGTAATGTAACAAATATGTGGGTCTCTTTCTGCCCATCTCAGGTTGGATATAATACTTGTGAATTACAAATTTAGATTTTGTTGCAGTAATATATCTAATTTGCTTTTCTTTGTCTGAAAAGGCAAAAATGTCTTAGTAAATTAATAGATAAGCCACATTTTGGGTTACAGATTAATATTCATTATAGAACACTCTCATTTTAATTACAGGTTCATTGTAACTGCACTGTAAAATTGATGTGACACTGTGGCTATGTCTACTCTACAGGCTTCTTGTGCAAGAAGCTGTTTGTGGAAGAGATCTTCCACCAAAACTTCTTGTGCAAGAGAGCATTCACACTGCAAAAGCGCATCAAAAAATGGATGTGCTTTTGTGCAAGACAGTGTCCACACTGCATGGACAATCTCTCAAAAGAAAGCACCGATAGCTATCCACAGAATGGCCATAAGGGCACTTGTGCTTTTTCCTCTTTCCTGTTTTTGCACACAAAAAAAACCCCTTTTGCCCATCAACACACACCTAAGAACTCTAGAGTTCACAAAAGAACTCTAGCACAAAAAGGAGTTATTCCTCACAGGAGGAGGAATACTTACACCAGAAAAAAGCCTCTGTTCTTTCATTTTATGTGCACAAAAACATATTTGAGGTGTGGACACTCTGCAAGTTGTTGGGCAAAACCAACCATTTTTGAACAAGAACTCTGTAGTGTAGATCTAGCCTGTGATAGGAAGGACCAGCCTTGAGGCTGGAAGAGGGCCATGGAGAAGTCCTGCAAGGAGACTAGAGTGTCTGTGGAGGAGCCAGCCAACCAGGGCCCAGGAAGGCCTATAAAAGAAGCTGCACAGCAGGAGTCAGTTGTAGCCCAGTTTTGAAGGAGTGAAGACCAAGTGCAACTGGCTGGCTGAGAATGGGAGCACCATGGACAGCTCTAAGTTAGCTACTGTTAAGGAGCAATGTTAATGGCAGCACCATGGACAGCTGGTTAGAGATGGACTATGGAGAGACTCTCTATATGATGAACTGTGTTAGAGCCAGTAAGTAAGAGCGAGGATAGAAAGAGAGAGACAGAAACAGAGGGACACTAGCAATGGGGACTGACATGGGCCCCTGGTAAAGGTATACCCTGGAAGGGGTTGTGTTTCACACCAGGCTGTGTGACCCAGCTGGAGGGCTGACTAGCCAAAAGGCTTTTAAACGGATTGAGTACAGGCACATGCACTCGGCCAGATGGGAGCATTGCGGGAGGTGAGCACTATCCCATTACAGATACAAACTCAGAAAATAAAATATCATTCTCATTAAAATTAGCACAACCCAGATACAGCTAAATACAAAGCTTCGGTCACTTTTTATATTATAGAACTTCAGTGCCACTTTCATCTATCAAATATTCTGAAAATTTCTCTTTAACAGCTTTGCACAGATATTTTCCCCTTCAGCCATGCATGGGGAATCTGATTACTTAGCATTTGAACTGTAAAACAATAATGTTTATGTGATACGGCAAAAAAGAAACCTTGAGCAAAAGAGTCAGTCAATCTCTAAGAACAATAATGGTGGATCAAGCCCCTTCCTCCCCATAAATCCATAACTTCTCCACTATATGTTATACTTTCCTTAAATTTACTATAGGAAATGCCTTAAATATGGCAAATATTATGATTACCTAACTGCAAAGGCTTAGTTATCCAAAACAACTGAAAAATGTTAATGGCCTATTATTTTTGTCAAAATTAAAACTCATGCCATAATTTATTATAGAAATTGTGTAATTCAAGGTAGATGTTTGTACAGGGTTGTATTGTTCACTAAGATGAAATTAAGTGAATAAAAAATAGAGGTAGGTTTGAATATAAATACTTTACTTCTTCCAAAATTAAACCACATTACTTGCTAAGAGTTTTTTAAGCAGCATTTGTTTAGAGTGAGTAGTGGCATCAAAGAGGGAGACAATTAGAATGCCAATGATTTGGATTAATCTCCAGGTGTTCATCTTAACTCATTTTCTCCTAAAAGGAGTACATAAGCAGTGTATTTAACTAGACTTCAGCTAAAATACACCTGACAAATGTAAATTGATTACACTATAAGTAAGTTGTCTTTCTAATTTGCACGCTTTGGGCATTGCAACTTTAGTTACTTCTAGGAAGGAAAGGGTGCCTAGAAACTGATTTTGCAAGATAATGAATGCCGGTATTTTGTTAATGTTGTTCTTTCTATTGTGGTAGAACAGTGGTTCCCAGCCTGTGGTCCGAGTATATCTGTTGTTCTGCAATGATACTGCGGGGAGGAGGGGAGGGGTCCATGGAAAGTTTAAAAATAAGGATCAGGCATACTTACTTTTCTTTTCTTTTCATTTTCTTTTCTTTTCTTTTTTTTTCCTTTTTTTAATAGATTGAAAAGGGGTCCATATGCTCATAAAGGTTGTGAACCACTGCAGTGAACATAGAGGACTAATCAGGAATTGTGGCCCTCTTGTGTTAAGCCCTGTACTGACAAGAAAAACAGTCTAGAATTAGGACAAGATTCAACATGGAGCTCACCACATGTGGTGAAATCCTGGCTTCACTGAAGTAAAAGGGATTAGGACATCACCCAGGAGGTTGGGATAAAGAACAAGGTAGCAATAAAGATAATAGTAGTCACTATCTTTCTAGTCAGGTATTGAACTCCCTTGATACCTAATGATTTTCAAGGGACTTGAAGCACTAAACAACTTAAAGGATCAAGCGTCTAATCTTTCTTCTTCCTGACTGAGATCCTTGAAGTGTGTGCCTCCCAAGCTGAAGTGAATCTAGAAAAAAACACAAGAGGGTTACTGTCTTAGTTGACAACTTCTGTTCCAGCTGTAATTAACCCAAATGGTACAAGCCCTGTTCAATCAAGTATAGGAAAAGTTAAAATTATTCTCCAAACCCGCTCCTTGTGTAACTTCATTGAAATCCAAAGTCACTGTTATATTCCAAAGGGACCATAAGATTACTGTTACTTTGGAGGGGTAGCATTGCAAAGACCGGCTGCTCTCTCTCCTCAGAATTAAGTGTCTGTTGGATTAAACTTGTATAAATATGGAAGTGTTTATTTTTAATTGGCTGTTTCTCTGTGATTACCAGTATTTACCAAGGTGCACTTTCTGTTAAGGTCATGAAGTATGAAATAACAATAAGAAAACAAATCACTATTAATTTTGATAAACACATCTAACAACTCACCCAGGTTTCAGTTTCAGAAATAAACTGGGTTTCCCCCCTATTCTTTTAAAATTTACAGTTATTTCTTGTGTTTCTTCAGTTTTAAATATCAGATGAAGACAAGATGCTGGACCATACTTTCTCATGGTACAAAGATGGAGGCGGGGCTAAAGTGATAACTCCTCTGTGAGGAGGAGTTGTGCCTCCCTCTCCTTTCTCCACACCCAATGGGTCATGGAACCAGTCCTCAAACCTTGCAGCTCTTCTGGGATGAACAGAAGGCCAGAATCATCTCTGCAACATCCCTGAAGACACCAGAATCCTCCTGCCCATGTTAGCATGACTGTTGAGCTATGACACTGAGAATGTGCCCTAGAGGATCCTACAAAAATGGATCTCCATGATCGAAGGGATTCTGTGGAAAAAACAGTACAGATGGTCTATGAGGAGGTTGGTAGGAAAGCTCCCGATCAAGCCACCTGCCCTAACAAAACACAGAGATGACCCACCAGAGGAATATTCTTACTCTGTCAGCAGGACTATGCAGGATTTTAATGGTAAATGGCAAACTCGGCTTAACTGTGGGGCTTAACTCAAAAAGCTACACAAATTGAGCTACAGCAATTGTGTAGCTTATTTTGAAATAGCTTATTTCTATATAGGGAGTATCTACACAGCACTTATTTCAAAATAGAGCACTCTTCCTCATACAATGAGGGCTACAGGAGTCAGAGTAAGAAGTCCTCCAGCTTGACAGTATTTTGAGACTATTTTGAAATAAATTCCTGTTGTATAGACACAGACTAAGTTATTTTGGAATAGCGCTAGTTATTTCGAAATAGTGTTGCAGTGTAGATGTACCCTGGAGGAGCAGCTGTTCTATGAAGCATGCTACTCTTACGAACTAGTGGATAGAATATTTATATATCCATGGAGGAGTCAAACATTGTTTTGGGCAGCTTTAACTTTTCTGTTACATGCCTTCATCTTTCTCTGAGATATGAATACTGCTTCCAGGAGAGTAACAGAGGCCAGGCAATGCTACACAAAAGCCAGAATGTTGTCTGAAATTCCTTTCTCTATTAATTTTGGAGGCCTATGTGGTTTGGAAAGCACATGTTTTGTCTTTTTCACCCACAAACCTCTCCTTTTGGAAGGAAAGCACGTGTCAGAATTCTACTAAGTGAATCTCATGACATTTTTGAGACTGCTATGGAAGGGTGCAGAAAGGCTCCAACATGACTAGCCTAATATCACAAAACTAGTCAGTAACAAGGATGCAATGACAAATGGTGTCTTTGCAATCGGACATAACATGCTCATAAGTGTCTAGTGCACCAAAAGATTTTACAGTCTATCAGACCTATCTCCTTCTGTAAGCAGATTGAGAAGTGAAAATGCTTATTATTTGAATAGCTTTGCTCATCCATTGAATTTTCCACATCAGTTATGTATTATTGACTTTAGCACCTTCCTCTTTCAAGTAGCAGCTGCAAGTGGCAAAATAAAGTGAGATGTGATGTTGCTGCTGTGGGAAACAGAGCATAAATGTTTCACAAAAAGGGCAGCTGGTATGAACTCTTCAGCTGGCTCAAAGGACAGGTGTATTTGACACTTTGTGAAGGATTAGGAGCCTCAGCAGTTAGGGCATGTCTGCACTGGGGATTTATTTTGAAATAATTCCCCTTATTTCAAAATAAAGAGTAGAGTGTCTACATTACAGCTATGGCTACACTACCAAGTTATTGTGATGTAAATTATTTTGAAATAATAACTCCCAAAATAGCTATTTCGAAATAGCACATCCACACTACAGGGAAGCCTCAAAATTAGTCTGAGGCAGACTCCTTTAATGTGGATCTACTATCTTGACTTGGACCCCCAGAAAGGATGGGGGAGTAATTACTTTGAAAGATACTGGGGAGTAGATATTTTGAAATAACAGCAGCTGAGTATCCACACTACCGCTATTTCGAAATACCAATAGCTTATTTCAAAATAGCTATTTTGGGATTTATTATTTCAACACAACTTATTTCAAAATAACCTGGTAGTGTAGACATAGCCTTATTTAGGGTTATGCATCTGAAGTGAGTCCCGGACCTTGAAAGCCTGTGCCCAAATCCATTTATTAGTGTTTAAGCTGCTACAAGACTCCTCATAGCATTTACTTACTGCTGTTTTCTGATCTATTCGCAAATCATTTATACAGATAATAAAAGATTATGGATACTTTCAGGGAATTTGCCTTCACCAGAAGCTTCATTCCTAGTAACACTACACAGGCACCAGTGATTTGAAAAATAAAATAATATTGAAGCATTTTCCTATCTCTATTATATCTCCTTTTATGTTTATTCCTATTAAACAACTGATTGCCTTGTTCTGTATGCTGTCTATCAGGGAAGACACCAAAGTATTATTATTTTTTATTATTAATAATAATAATAATAATTTGCAATATAGTAATAACTAGAAGCACTAATCAACCAGTGCTCCATTGTGCTAGGGGCTGCACAAACATGTGGAAAGAAACAGTCCCAGCCTTTAAGATTTTATATTCTAAACAGATGAGACAGACAAGAGCAGGCACAGAGATACAGCATACAAGGAAAAGACTGCAAACTGAGTTCCATAGGCCCAGATCCACAAAAGTTGCTCTTTGGTGCCTAAACCTGAGATTTCTGCACCTACTTTTTTGGTTTAGGCACATAAATCCTAGTTTCAGGCTTCAAAAAACTCTAGCTTAATGCTGTAGGAGCTTAAGCTCACATGCTGCTTACATTTGCAGGGTCAAAGTTCCCTTTGCATCTTAGTTTCTGCCTTTGGGAATGAACACGGCTACCCTTTCCTGTGTGTCCAGATATGATCCATGAACCTGGAGAAGACAGGCATTGGTCTGCCTAGGTCGCAGACGAGGCCCCATATGGTAGGTGTGCTCAGAGGCTGCCTGCCAGATCAGCTCCAATTAAAAAAAAAAGCAAATGGAGGCCCCTTAATGTTCAGATTATTCATTAGAGAACTCCTCTGGTATGTGGGAGACCTTGGTTCAATTCCTTCCACTACCACATGTGGCAAAGAGGTTTGAACAGGGTTTTCCTACTCCACAGGATGGTACTCTGGCCACTGAGGGTATGTCTACACTTCATTATGCTCTCAAAAGAGGACTGCAAATGCAGACACCGGAAATTGCAAATGAAGTGGGGATTTAAATATCCCAGGCTTCATTTGCATAATTGCATTATGGCGCTATTTTGAGAGAAAAAAAACGGGGTTATTTTGAGATAAAATCCTTCCCTTGAAATAACCGTTACTCCTCATTTCTCATCACCATCTCCCGTTGGTGGCCCCCAGTGTAGCCTGCTGGCTTTTGTGGAACACACTCAAAGATGCCTGTTTCTCCTCATTCATTGTACAAGAGCCGAGGTGCTTAGCTCAGGCTTTCCAGATGGTAGGTTTGTTCCTGTGATTTATTCTAGGTGCCTAAATGCCAGAGGCTGTGATGCTTCTGAGTGCTGCAGTGCCTATGTCCCTGTGTTGATCGCAGCCACAGAGATTAATTGCACTATTAAATTAATGGGAATTTGTTTCCATTTATTGTGATGGGAGCCTAAATGTTTTCTCCTAAGGGTATGTCTACACAGCAGGGCTTAACTCGAAATAAGCTATGCAAATTGAACTATGTCAATAGTTTGAAATAGTTTATTTCAAAATTGGGAGCGTCTACATAGCACTTTTTTGAAATAGAGCACTCTTCCTCTGACTTCCCTTACTCCTCGTACAATGAAGGTTACAGGAGTCGGAGTAAGAAGTCCTCCAGCTTGACAGTATTTCGACATTATTTTGAAATAACTAGTCCGCGTCTACACAGCAGGTGTTATTTTGAAATAATGTTGCTGTGTAGACATACCCTAAGACATACAGGAATTGTATAGGAGGACTTGGAATTTAACTCAAGATTTTAAGTCTTGAGTCCAGTACATTAATTAGTACCATTGGTATTGATCCAATAATAATTAACAAATTCATTTGATTCTCTAAAAGCATATATTTTAACCAACCTATTCAATTGCCCTAAGCATCTTGTTGCAAAACTTGTTTAATGTCTTTCCATAGATAGACTGCTTTATATGATGGTATGGCTTAAACACCATTTTTGTGTGTACAATTTTGTCTGATCGCACTTTGACAAAGTTGCTAACCTTTCTAATGTCCAGTACAGAATCAAAAATACAGTTCAAAACAAACATGATTTTCTATTGCATTTGACCTAAATTGAAGTGTATCTATTGCCCAGCTAAGCAATGCATATAAAGATACAGTTTAGTAGGGTATGTCCAATGTTGGTCAATATTGCTAGTAAACATTAATGACACAGCTTACCTTAACAATATCCTCCAGCTTAAAACATAAGCTGCCAAAAGCAGAAATTAAGAAAATGACTGAAATATTTAAAGAATCCAGCCAGAGCAGAGAATGCTAGCTATAGAATAGATAGTAGTTAAAATGATGTTTTTCAGGAAATACAATGAGAATAAAACTTCATGGGAGAAGATTGGTAGTTCTATAAAGCAAGCAAATAAAAACAATTTCTTCTGAGAACACACTTGATTTTCTTATTTATTTAGAAAAGTTCTACAAGCCCCAAACCTCTAATTATGGCTTTCTTCAGTCAACCTTTGTTCAATAATTCTCAAAGTAGGTTACATTCCACACCTACTGCAGATATAGTACTATGACGGATCATTGAAAGAAATGTTTATTGCAGTAATTCAATATGAGCCAAACTACAATAAAACAAGCATTGTGAATTGGACAACTCCCCAAGGCCTGTACAGGAGAGGTACAGTTCATTCTTTGCCTACACCTGCAGTATTACAGTTGTGCCTATATAGCCTTGCCATATGTATTAAGATTATACAGATTTAAAAGTACACAGGGTGTGTCTATATGCACTGGATCCTGATTTTTCTACTCTGCCATCTTTTGTAGTGATTTGCACTTGTGTAAAATGCTACCAAATCAGAAGCCATTTTAGACCCATTTTGAAACATTGTCTGCTGCAAATGACTAAAGCAAAGAGTAGGGGAATGAAGAATCCTGCCCATTGGATATTCTTACGTATATCTGGCTAACTTTAGTCTCAGTCTTACAAGGTGCTGCCTGTGCAGGCCCTAAGTCAGGTAAATATCCAAGCACATGCTTAAACTTAACCACATGGAAAGCTGTACTGATGTCAGTGCACATGCTTGAGTGTTTTGGTCAATGGGGTCCAGAGGGCACAGCACCTTTCAGAATAAATGTCTTAATTTATGTGCAGTTATTGGTCACAATAAATGTTAGTCAGGCACTCAAAAGTTAGGAGGAACCAGAATTAAGACTGCCCATGCTAAGACTTAATTCCACGTCCCTGTGTTTATGCATCCTGTCATAGTTTTGAATTCTGTGATCTCATACTGTGTTTTTTCTCTGGCACCTGACTTTTGGGGCTCTTTTCAGTCTGTTAGAAGACTCGGGCAGATGTCATGACATAATTTCTCAAGTCACAGTTTTCTTCATGACCATGAGATCCAAAAGCACAGTATAAAAATAACAAAGCTGAGATTCTGACATCACCACATGACTCCAGGAGTGGGGTCCCTAGGAACAGATATGAGACTTTCCAGGACACTGTAGTACTGACCCACCACCACTCTGAGAGCCCCAGGGCTCTTAAGGAGGATGAAAGTCTCAAGGGAACAGAGCATTCAATGGGAGCAGAGGGAAACCATCCCATAGATGGGACTCTCCTCCCAGAGGATGTTGCGGTATCCTCTCGCACTGAGGATACCTCTGAGGGGGAGGGAATGCCAGTTAGGAATAGGCAGGTGTTAGTAGAGGGTGATTCGATTGTTAGAAACATAGATAGTTGGGTTTGTGATGATCGGGAGAACCGTATGGT
>JANRFK010004440.1:34313607-34334887 GCA_030068395.1 Apalone spinifera | reverse complement strand
CAGACTGAGTTTATGGAAGGAGATTTCTGGAAATCTAGCTTGTCTGATATGTGAAAATTCTAAAATTCACCTCCCATTAAACCTGTGCTGTCATAAACTCTTTAATTAAAACACAGTTCCTCATCTCCAGGGGAGCTAACAGCTTTCACAAGCCCCTGGGCAAGATGGGAGAGGAGCTGGCTTTGCGCTCCCAGGAGGGGTGGGCCCTCAGGCAGAAGGATCAGGACTGAGGCAGTTGGCTCTCCACTCCTCCCAGAGCAAAGCGTGCTCTCTCACTCCAGCTCTAAGAGCTGCGTGGATCAATGGCACAGGGACTCTGGCCACTGCCGCTGCCACATTAGCAGTGGTGGCGACCGGAACAATTGTCCCGTTTGTTCTCCCCTCCATCCGTGGCCCTGTTCATCTCATATGAATTTGAGAGAGATGGCAGTAGGGAACAAATCAAGCTACAAATAACTGAAGGTGGTGGAGTGCAAGATATAGGCAGTGTTGCCAACTCTCACAGTTTTGCCATGACTCTCATACTAATTATTGTTTTCCTTAAAGCTCCGATTCCTGGAGTCATGTGAATATGTGAAAATTTCAGCCTTCATTCCTAAAGAAACAAATAAGTTTCTAGCTCTTGTGTTTGTGAAGGAAGCTTCAAAATGTGACCCCTGTGTGCCTTAAAATCTCAAAACCCCCCACAAAATACCAGAAATAAAAAAATGCCACATCTGTCATTTTTTACATAATCTCATTCTTTTAAAGTCAGTCTCATGATTTATGGTGAGCCTGACTTGTGATTTTTGAGCATTGGGGTTGGCAATACTGGTTATGTCTTGATTGCCCTGAGAAGTGAGGCATATGATTTTAACTGGTCACCAATGTTAGTGGGGGCGGGGCGGAGGGTGTTATTCAGGTTATCAAAGAAAATCAACCTTGGTGCACACTTTACTTCCTTGGTGAAAGCAATCACACAGTCATAGATCAGTTGGTCTTGTCAATCTACAGTCTGTGAATCAGTAGAATTCAAACTGACTAATCTGGTTATTTTTATCAGCCGTTGGAGTCTGCAAATTCTCACTAGCAAAGGCTTGGCAGGTATAATCATGAAGTGTGGGTTTTTCTTTATGGGTGATCAAATGCAGGGCTGTTATTAGCATACCCCAGAGAACCCTCCCAGTGTGTAAGTCATTACTTAATTGGTTCATGTCTAGTTTAGTCAGCAGCACATTATTATCATTAGGAGTATGGCCAGCTGCCATGTATTCGCTTTTTGTGTAGTCCGGGGGGCATCTCCAAAGCCAATCATACGGTCACAGTTCTGCAGGTGTGGTGAGAAGACACTTAATGAAGCACACTTTGGCTCTGAGCCAGCAAAGCTAAGAAGTCTGTTCAGTCTTCATACTGAAATGGCTTACCTTACACATTTTGTTATAGAAAACCCGTAGGTAGCAAATTATCCAACCTAGTTCTAGCTTTAAAATAGCACAAATAGATGATATATACAAATGTTTACATGCATAACCACATAGTCTAGTGAATTTCCTCTGATGTTTCACTGCAAGGGACGTTAAAACGATTTCTCTAATGTTATGTTACCCACGCTAATAAGATTTAAAGTACAAGTAACCTCTTATGAACATTTAAGCAACCAAAGTTTTAGGATTGCTTTCGTCTTCTGAATAGTACTGTGGGGCGTACTGCTGAGTTCAGTTCTGCAAACTAATGATCTCATCAGCCAATCAAATTTAAAGATTATTAAACTTGAAGGGACTAAGATGATCAGGCCCATAGACTATAAAATTTCAGGAAATTGCAATTTTTATCTACTTAAAAATAGATACGTTGAAAATTCCTTTGTAGAAAGTAAGTTTCCTTGTTATATTGTTTGACTCCCTTAAATAGGCACACAGTATTTGGCACAAATAAATGTTTCTCTGCCACACGACATATATTTATTTCAATTAAATAAAGAATGACAGGCAAATTAGATTACCAGTTAAGTCATCAAATTAGAGATGTTATATTCTAAGAACATAACATTGTGTCTCTCAAATTATCTTCCAATCCCACCTGCTCTCAGATCTTTATATCTTGGCTATCTGCTTGCCTATGATTGCTCCACAGAAAATAAACAGATGGGGCTGAGAAAAATCCAAAAAAATAAATGGGGTAGAAACGGCCTCAAGCCTTGTGAACAGCATAAGGGTATTTTTTCAAGTGGGGAGGGGACCTACAAACCTGCTGGAACATAAGATATGATGTGATTTATTTTTTAACCATATTAAAAGAAGTTCTAGTTTCTTTTGGTGAGAGAGAAAGAGAAATTCAGTTTTTCTTAAATGAGACAATTGCACAGGCAGCAGGCAAATTGTTTTACATGGTTGCCTGAGACAATTGCATGATCAATATTTATATCTGAAGAACATTCAAGAATATTGAAATCTATATTCAAATGTGTGAAATTCTGTGTGTGTGTGTAGATATATTCATTTCATCATACTGAAAAATTTAGTAATCTGATATATGACAAAGATAAATTGCACCCTGGAAAGGCCTGTATTGTTTAGCATGTGTGTGCAATTTATGCGTTCACTTAAGGAAAGCCTCACTAAACATGTTTCTTTCCTCCTATGCTCCCATGATATATCAGTGTATTGTCTGAGGGAAGAATGCTCTTCCTCTGTTTGTGGCATTATTTACTGACTGTACATCAGAGATGACCTTACTAGTGCCCTTTAGAGATTATTCTTCTCTTGTCAGTCTTTACCTAATTTTATTAACTAATTTACATAGGGGAAAGAAAAGAGAGAGGTAAAATTGTGATTGTTGAGTGACTGAAATTTGATATTTAGACACAAAAAAAAGGGATAGAAAACCAAACAAAGCAGATGTAGAAAAGAACACTGGTGGGTTTTTAGACTGTTTTTGTTTTGTTTTGTTTTTTTACTTGATAATTACCGGTCATTCTGAATTACTACTTAGCTCCGATGGTGTAGAAAGGGTACAGGAGAAATGTGATTACTCCAATAGGCAAGTAAATCCCATCTTTGTGAGGGGCTGGAATTCCTGGACAGAAATAGCAGAAGAGTGTTTGAGGTTAATAATACATGTAAGGGCAACTTCATCTCTGTTGAAAGAAGGTGTATTCCATTGAAATCATTGAAACAATTCTTGTTTTTGAGAGACCTCAGGGGGCTGAAGACTCTGGCTTTTACTGTATTATAGGTGACCCTTGCCCCATTTCAGAAAGACCACTCAAGGCATATGCATCATTTCTGTTTTTTATTTGCAGCTTTTGTGGTGCACTGGAGTTTGTACTGGCCTCCTGTGAATGAACTGGTTCCTTAAAGTTTAAAGTTCACATAAACTATCATTGTGTTTCTCATAATTGAGAATAATTGCAATTCTCTTGATTTCTTCATTCAACCAAGCCAACATACTGTCACGGAAGCCAAACAGAATGATGACATTCTGGAAGCCCTTAAGTCTCACTTAAGTCTCACTTAAACCCTCTAAATAGGACCAAAGAGGCCTGTGTATAAAGTGTATTTAAACCCTTGAGTATTAATCTCACCCTAGCACCAACAGTATAGAATTATCTGAAATGAAAAAAAAAATGTTTTGTCAAATTGAGGAAGGTAGAAGCTTGTCTGAAAGCACTGTTACAGATATAAATAGGTAGGATAGAACTGAAGATTAAACTAGCAGTGTAGATATTTTATTGCTTTACCTTGAGATAGGCACCTTTGGCTACATCTACACTGCTTCCTTCTTGCACAAAAACCTATGCAAATGAAGCATGGATTAGCATATTGTCGTGATTCATTTGCATAATTAATGAGGAGCCATTTCTGTGCAAGTGGTTTTTGCACAAAAAGGAGCCGTCTACACAGCACCTTTTTGCACAAAACCCCCCTTTTGCGCAAGAGCCGTTCATCCTGAAAAAATGAGGAAGAACGGCTCTTGCGCAAGAGGGGGTTTTTGTGCAAAAAAGACACTGTGTAGATGGCTCCTTTTTGTGCAATAACCGCGTGCACAGAAACGGCTCCTCATTAATTATGCAAATGAAGCACAGCAATATGCTAATCTGTGCTTCATTTGCATAGGCTTTTGCACAAGAAAGAAGCAGTGTAGACGTCATGTGGCCAGGAGGACATCTTTGAGAGAGAAAGAAAAGGCGGGGGGGATGAACATGTATACAAGAGCTATGAATGTTTCAGGAATTGATATTCAAGGTGAGAAGTACTGAAGTTCAGTGGTCGTGGTCTAATATTTATATGTATTATACATGTGCATAATGCTTTACAAATGTAGCATGATGAGTGGAATTAGAGAAAGGTTGTTTGGTTTCAGGAGGAACCTATTTTGAAATAACACCAGGGTCACAGAACATGTGCTGGGATGAGGTTGATAACTTGCAAACTGTAGAACTCTCATATGTAATCCTAGTCACTCAGCACACTTGATAAAACTTTCTTTATTGCAACTTGCAATAACATCTCTTATTGCTAATGAAATATCAGTATGAAAAAACCCATGTTCCCTGACTCAGAGCTAATAGTCTACATGAAGGGAAGGAAGATATGATGGTTACACCTCGGCTGTGTCTAGACTGGCAAATTTTTGCGCAAAAGCAGCTTGCGCAAAAACAGCAAACTTTTGTGCAAAAACTTGCCAGCTGTCTACACTGGCCGTTTGAATTTGCGCAAGAGCACTGACTTTGTAATGTACAAAATCAGTGCTTCTTGCGCAAATACAATGATGCTCCTGTTCGGGCAAAAGCCCTTTTGCGCAAATGTATTTGTGAAAGAGGGCTAGTGTAGACAGCTAAAAAGTGTTTTGCATAAAAAAGCCCCAATGGCGAAAACAGCGATCGGGACTTTCTTGTGCAAAACCGCATCTAGATTGGCACGGACGCTTTTCCTCAAAAAGTGCTTTTGCGCAAAAGTGTCCGTGCCAATCTAGACGCTCTTTTCCGCAAAAGCTTTTAACGGAAAAACTTTTCTGTTAAAAGCATTTGCGGAAAATCATGCCAAACTAGACGTAGCCCTCATGTTTTGAGAACCAGAGTTCCTAGGTTTAATCATCACTGTCAACCATCCACCAGTGAGTACAGAATAACAATGATGCCACAGAATCAGCTCCTATTTTATACTCCTTACATTCCTCTTGAAGTAAACATCTCTTACCTGCTCTGAATTAGTGGAGCAGTTTTATGAGGTTCCCCAGTTAATACCATGGTAAAGCATACATCAGTCATCAAACAGATAGCTTTCCATGTGATAGTTTCATATCATCTTTTGGTATAATTAAATGATCAATATCTGATGATACTGAAATTGGCAGAGTACAGTAGCAATTTGTACAGGGGGATTGAACCAAGCCTCAAGACTAGCTGTTGAGAAGTGGATGCTGTAGGCAATGAAGTGTGATTCAGAATTAAAATGTCAAATCCTACACCCACAGGAAGGATTTAAACAACACAGATAAAAACGTGGGAGCTTACCAAGCAATCATACATCCCCAAATGAAAATGAGTGTATATTTACCTTGGTGCTGTTCTAACATTACTGTTTCAGGTAACTATGGTCTCTCTTTGCTGCAGGGATGTTGTGGATGGGAGGTATTGAACAAATAAAATGACAGGTGATCTAGAAGAGTGTCTCTATCCTAAAATATGGTCCACTCCACGTAAATGTTTATAACTTTGCCTGTTAATCAAAGTGGTAAAGAAGAGACACCACCTATGAATTTGACCTGACATAGAAAGAGGGATCAAATTACCATGATCATGAAAGAAAAAAGATGAGATCTATATAGGCATCTCAGATCATTGATGCATTTGTCTTCTCCTGGCTACATTCTTGCTATATTAGGCTTGTTGGACTCTGGCCCACATTGAGGAAGCAATGAAGGGTTGGCAGCATCAAGAGGAGCTCAGAGAAAGTCCAGTTGCTCCATGGGCTGCACTCTGTGGGTGTGTCTACACAGCAATTCCATTATTTTGAAATAGTTTTGAAATAACGGACGGCTTATTCCGACTTCTGTAAACCTCATTCTTTGAAAATTAACGCCTATTCCAAAATAGCTATTTCTAACTAAGGCATGTGTAGATGCTCCACTTCTGCTATTTCGGAATAGCCCCTCACCAGGGCCATTCTAAGTTATTCCTTCTGGGGTTCTATATCGAGATAGCACATCTTCATTAATGAAGCCTGCCTCAAACTAATTTTGAGGCTTCCCTGCAGTGTAGATGTGCTATTTCGAAATAAGCTATTTTGGAATAACTATTCTGGAATTGCTTATTCCAAAATAACTGTGCAGTGTAGACATCACGCCGTGCATGGTCTTGCATGCAGGTTGGTGCAGATAAGATGGCAGACCCATAGCATGCTTGCAGGATGTGTAGAAAGAGGAGTGGTTGGTGACAGGGACTGCAGTGTTCACAAGCTCTAGCAAGGGTCATGCACAAGAGGGAGAGAGATTCCATAAGTACCCCACCTCTGTCTGTGCACTCACGCAAGAGCCTGCCAGAACCAATGTCTTTCTCCCCTCTCTCAGAGTCAGTATGTGAAATAGTAACAGCGAGGAAAAGACAAATGCAGGACTCCCAGTGGAACTAACAAAGCAAGAGAGTAGTCAGCAGAGTTTAAACTGAAGAGAGGAGAGGATCTGGTTGAGAGGTGAGAAGATATAGGGCTGACTGGCATGATGTTGCTGAAAAGGAGCAAGATGAAGAAGGAGTCATTACGAGTTTGCATCATTATGGAGACCACAACGAAAAACAAAACATCATGAGTGTGCAACTTTTTTTTCTCTTTAGGTCAAAAGGGTAGCTGCAATGCAAGCTGCTGTTTGTGTAGAAACCGTGCCAGAAAAGATAAGACTGGGAATGTCTGCTCTAATATGCCACCTGCAAACTAGCTATAATGTGGCAGAGACATCTGCATGCAAAAATCCCCTGGCCAGTGTATGCTGAGAAGACAAATCACCAGAAGGCTAAACACATGTTCTTAATTGAGATGAGTGCAAATCAAAAAGGTATCAGAACATTTGAACCTGGGGTCTTAGTCCAGTATGCCATAGAGATAAGAAATGGTGATAAAATGCAGATCCAAATTCCAGTTGAGATGTAGGACACAGGGAGGTCATGATGCGAACACACCATATACACACACACACACATTCCAGTCACTGTGTGTGAGCATATACACACAAACCAATCGGTCTGATACTGTTGTTTTATTTTTTACCTTTGTTGAATTCTTAAGTAGAATACAGTAATAAATTTGCTATCTTTTCCATATAATAAGATACCTACTGACCTTGGTGGCAGGCTCCTGCGTACATTTATGTGAGTAATACATATTTACAGAATTATGTGCAGAGATCACTGACAATAATGACCCTGGTGACCACTGATAATAGTTGCAAGTCTATGGTATTTCTGGAGTGCTGTCTATGGTATATTGTCTATGGTATTTCTGGAGTGCTGACTCCAGAATGTTAGCTGCTACTCTTTGTCACATTAAGAATAGTCTCCTCCTTTCCCTTCTCTTTTCAGACTCAAAATTTAGGTTTCCATCATTATTAATATACCTGAATGCCAGAGCTGGATTGTACTGAATGTTTCATTTCTGGAAACAAAAGGGAGCACAGTTGAAAATTAGAGAGTGACAAGGCCCAGTTCTGTGACCCTTACTAACTGTGGGTTGCACTTTACCAATCTGAATAGTATCATGGATGGCAGCTGGATAAAAAAGAGGGGTTTCTTCTCTCCATGAAAAAAAATTCTATTAAAATGTATTTTTTTTCATCTTCCATGGAAAACTTTGATTTCTGGCAGAAATTCAAAAACCATACCTTGAAATATTTCCATTTGAAATGCTGTCATAGTTCCACATGGGACTTGTAGTTTGGGTATCACAAGCTACCATTTTCCCCTTCTTAGTCAGGTCCTCCTTCTTAGAACAGGCCTATGGCACCTGTTCTTCCCTCTCTGAGGAGAGAAGAAGCATCTGGTCATGGTGCATCATGGGAAGCATGGCCCAGTTGGTGAGCCTAACCAGGAGAATAGATGAGGACATGAGGCATTGTGGTAACATTGCCAAAATGAAATAATTTGCTTTCCAGCTGAAAATATTTCAGGTTTTGGCATTTGGTTTTTCAAAAAACAAACAAACAAACAAAAACCCCATTACACACACACAACCAAAAACCCTGAAATTTTCTGCAGAAAATAGTGTGCCAAAAATCCAATATTTCATCAAAAACAGTTTCAATAGAAAACTTTTGATGACTCCTATAGTGACTTCAATTGATTTTTTTATATTCTGAGCATCAGGGTATGGAACACCCATACAATTCTGATTGGGGTTGAAATTTCCCTTGAAATGTGATGTGTTCTGATCTGAGACTTGATATGAGTCTGTGTCTAATTTTTTATGAATATGTAAATTGCACTGTCTGGAACCTGAAAAAGATCTTAAGTCAACAGATTCACAAATATTCCAATTTAATTTGGGTTCAGTTCCAAAATATATTTCTCTGTAAAATTCAGACTTACAGATATATTTTCCCCCTGTTATACTAACTACAATCCTACCAAAACTTCACATCACAGATTTGTGGCAGACCTAAGGAAAGGCTATTAAATAAAGGAGTATCATAATTAATTGAAAATTAACAGACTTGAGGGTTTCTGAGACTATTAGGAATAATGGTGATACTATCAGTGCCTGGCTTTAGTTCAGAAGCACTGAAGCTATAATATTCATTGTTTTCCAAACCATTATTTTTGCTCTACTGAACAACAGCTGCTGCATGGCAGTATTTTGAGCTATCCTGTTAAAGATCCATTCACTGATGCAAATAGGAAATGTTATGTCTTCTATTACTTTTGATAGATCTCCTGTGGATTTTTTTTACAGTTAAATATAAATCACATGTGAAATCCCTTCTTGTACATATAGCATATGTACAAGAAGTAAATCAAGTTGATACAATCTATTCCATTGTTGTAATGCATCTCCTATGTGGAATATGTAAGAGAGTGATAAATAATATTTTATATATTACTACACCTGTGTGATATTTCACTAGGAACAGGCAGATAAGGGGAGAACAACTGCTGCAGAATTCTTAATGAAAAGTAAAAACAAAAGACCCCCCAAAACCTCCAAACCCATAGTCATTTGGGGATTTTGTACTGTATTTAATATGGCTGCAGTTGTAGGGCTAAGTTATCTTTAGGCACATCCCTGGGTAATATATGGAACACTGGCAGAACCTGAGAAACAGCCCTCAAACAATTATTTCCATGATTCCCCTGTTACATTGCAGTAATTTGTGGCATTCATTTCCCTTTCCTCTCCATGCACCTAGCCAACTGTGTCTTGGAGGGAAACATCAGGATGAACTTCTTTTGGAACCAAGAGCTCAAGTGTAGCTAGCCCTAATGCCTCCAAGTATGAGCAATTGCCCTTTTTGCCTTCCCCTCCCCCATCAGAGGGCTTCACTAAGGCTTGTCTACATGACAAAGTTATGATGACCCAATTTACACAAGCATACAGCAACCAGTTATTAAATCACTTTGTGTGTGTGTGTGTGTGTGTGTGTGTGTGTGTGTACACTTGGCTCCTTGTGTCAGTGTCCTTACCAAAAGCACGTGTCATTTTTTTGTCAGTGTGGAGCATTGTGGGATGGATGGCTCCTGAAATCCAATAACAGTTGACATGAGCAACCCAGTATCTATCCTGATGGTGCATCAACCGAATTACGTGAGCTATGCCTCTATGTCACTCAGAGAGGTGGTGATACTGAAATGGCATAGAGAGGTACTTATGTTTGTGGGGCCAACCTTAAGTGAAGACACTCACATGGCCAAGTTGACTCAAGGCAGCCTATTGTCAACCTAACTCTATAGCGCAGACCAGGCCCAAGGCTATTCCAACCTCAGCTCTGAATGCTGTACAAAGCTCAGCCAGATGCTTACTCCAAGGGGAAGTGGGTGAAGAACAGGCAGAGCCACAGATCAACTACTCCTCTTCTTCCGCCACCACCACACACACACACACACATCTATTAGTCATTGGAGCTGGCTAGCTACACAGGGTCAGGAGAAACTATGCTGTATCCCCCCAAAAAAGTATGTTGCAAGTTGCTGTTCTTCTCTGTCTTCCTCTTTTATCTCCCATCCTGTGCAAAAACCAGGATGGGCTGTGGGAATGGGAAGGAAGATTGTGCAACAAATATACAACAGAGTAAGTTTATAAAAAGCCCCAGAATGTATGTCACAGTTAGGGAGAGAGAAATCTCTTTCTCTGAAAAAAATCCATCCCACAAAGCCAAGTGTACCAACTAGGGCTGTCAGGTGATTTAAAAAATTAACCATGATTGATCGCGTGATTAAAAAAATTAATTGCAATTAATGGTGTGATGAATTGTGCTGTTAAACAATAAAGTAATAGCATTTTTAAAAATATTTTGGATGTTTTCTACCTTTTCAAATATTTTTATTTCAATTACAACATAGAATATGAATTATACAGTGTTCACTTTATTTTTTTATTACAAATATTTGAGCTACAAAAAACAAAATAAATCATATTTTTCAATTCTCCCATTACCAGTAGTGTAATGCAATCTCTTTGGGTATGTGTACACAGCAGAGTTTTTTCAGAAAAATGGCTGTTTAAAAAAAAAAAAAATCACATCCACAGTGCAATCATGTTCTTTCGAGAAAAAAAATCGAAAGAACAGAGGGATTTTTGTGACATTGGTAAACCTCTTTCTATGAGGAAGAAGCCTTTTTCCAAAAGGGCTTTTTCCAGAAAAAGGCATGTGTAGACGGGGAAGAGGGAGTTCTTTCGAAAGAAGAGAAAATAGGAAGAGGCATCGGTGCCCTGGTGGCCACCCCATCCATAGTAATCACAGCTTAAATGTGAGCTTAAATATTTAAACCATTCAGTTCTTTCAAAAAAGCAGATCGCATTTTCAATGTAGTTTTGCTGTGTAGATGCTCTTTTTCAGAAGAAGTTTTTTCAGAAGATCTCTTCCAGAAAAGCTTCCAAAAGAAGTCTGCAGTCTAGACATAGCCTTAATCATGAAAGTTGAACTTACAAATGTAGAATTATATACCAAAAATAACTGCATTCAAATATAAAACAATGTCAATCTTTAGAGCCTACAAATCCACTCAATCCTGCTTCGCATGGCATTGTTTTAGCCAGCATCACAAAATACTTATGTGTCAGATGTGCTAAAGATTCATATGTCCTTCACACTGCAACCACCTTTTCAGCGGACGTCCATCCATACTGATGATGGGTTCTGATAATGATCCAAAACAGTGTGAACCAACGCATGTTCATTTTTATCATCTGAGTCAGATTCCACCAGTAGAATTTTTCCTTTTGGTGAGGTTTTGGTTCTGTAGTTTCCACATCAGAATGGTGTTGACTTCTGAAAATATGTTCCATACTTCATTTCTCTCACATTTTTGAAGGCACTTCTGATCCTTAAACCATGGTCAAGTGATGTGGCTATTTTTAGAAATCTCATATTGGTACCTTCTTTGTTTTTTGTCAAATCAAATGTGACATTGTACATAAGAAATGGGAAATATTATCTCCTGGGAATATGAACAAACTTAGAGATTGGTTGAACAAGAAATAAGACTGGGTGGGCTTGTAACCTCTACAATTTTGTATCTGTTTTTTTTTTTTAGAGCATTTGTGTAACAAACTACATTTGTACGTTTCACTTTCTCAGTAAAGAGGTTGCACTACAGTACTTCTGAGGCAACTTGAAAAATACTATTTCTTTAATTGTTTTTATAGTTCAAATATTTGTAATAAAATAATATAAAGTGAGCACTGTGCACTTTGTATTCTATGTTGTAAATGAAAATATCCAAAAATATCCAAAATAATTAATACATTTCAATTGGTATTCTATTGTTTGGCAGTGTAATTAGAACGGCAATTAATTGCAATTAATTTCTTTTAATCACAATTAATTTTTGAGTTGATTATGTGAGTTAATTGAGCTTAATCGACAGCCTTAGTACCTATGCTGGATCATCACTGAAACACAGTCGTTTGTGAAGATCCAAAAATGTAAATGTTTGCCCCCTTTCTCCATACTTCTCCCACAAATATATTGTGCCTTTCTGTACTCTATATTCAAAGATGCACAGTGAAAATGCAGGCTTAAATTCTGAATACAGCAATTTGGCCTGACTGAATTCTGAAGTGAGATTACATATTGGGCCACTATCCCACTGTACGGACAGGGCTAGGTTGTGTTGTTTCATTGAGTTTAATTTTGATTTCAGGTGAGAAGTGGAGCTAGACTCTCAGGGAGCCAGTTACAGCTCAAACCTACATCTCCACCTATCAGCAGTTCAAGTTTTTGAGCCACACAGATCTCTCCTGAAGGTTGTTTGCCAGTTCTGAAAACGAGTTCTGTATAAGCTCAAAAGCTTGCCTCTGTCACCACCACCAACAAAAGGTATTACCTTATCCACCTTGTTTCCCAAATAGGAAGCCTAGTCTAGAGAGGAAATTAAGAACACTAGTTTGGACACAGGCTTTCTGTGTGTGTGAACATTGCAAGTCACTAAATCTCCTTGGTGTTAGTTTCTCCTTCTGTAAATTAAGATTAATACCTCCCTAGTTCATGGACATGTGAGGATAAAAACTCTTCATGATTGTGAGGTGCTCAGATACCATAGTGGTGAAATAAACACCTCAGGCAAAACTTATCTATTCATCAATTGCCTAAATAACTGGGCACAAAAAAACCTGGGTATTTATTGGCATGCATGAAAACTCAAATTTGTGTGCACAATGTTATGCAACTGCAAACACCAACACAGGTTTGCAGATGTAAGTGGCCTGCAGATCTCTCATGAAAATCTGCTATGCTACTGCAGCAGCTAAATGACACATCCTTTGCTTAGTCATTTCCAAATTATTCTCAAACTATGTAATGTCATTAATATTCATGTAGTTGTGCCTTCATGTTGTATTTATTACTAATCTGTAATTAACCCAATGTTATATGACAAATGTTAAATGCTTACAAATATTCATTCAGTGCTAGATGTCTCCTCTCATAAAATATTGGGTTTCAGTGCTGTCCCTCTTGTAACATTAAAAGGATATAAGTAATTATAGAAAGTACATTAGAATAATGACTGGCTGTGCTTACAGCTGGGATATTTTTCAGGTTTAGCCTTTTAACAATCTACAATTCAATGCTTTCTCCAGAAATATTTTCATTAGTCTAATTAGGGCAGGCAGTGAAAAGATCAGCTTCAATTAATTTCAGAAAGAAGAAAGGTCAATGGAAAGAACTGTTGTTTGAGCTCACTTGTCATCTTAGCTTTTCAAATTAGCATAGCCATTCTTTCTGAAAGTGCAAGTATGAATGCATCAACATTTACATTACAGGGCATAGGTAAACAACTTATTACAGTTTTTTACTTTTATCGTGTACCACTGACACACTGCATTTCTACAAAGAGGTCAGAACCCATTCACACACAGGAACTGCTTGTATCCATGAGAAATGGGCAGGTAGAACTATTGCCTCTTTATTATCAATATATAAAGTACCTAGGCTGTCAGGCTGATATTCTAACAGCTGCCATCTCAGATCTTTTGCTGTCAGTGGTAGTGCATGCTGTTGGAAGTGGTGAGAAGGGGTAAATACTGAGCATGTACTTGTGCTGAAAGGAGGATCTGTCTTTTAAAAGAATGGATCTTGGGCTGGCCAAATACATGGCAAACTCTTCCTGTTGTTCTTCCTTTATGTCCTTGGTGGGGTGAGGAGACTATAGAAAATGAAGTTGTGAAAGGCTGCTGCTGAGAAAGAGCCTGTTTGTTTCTCATGCTCTGGACAGACTGTTTCAAATTGCCAACTCAAGTGATAATCTGCCAATATTATGGAGACCTTTGATCATGTGCTAAGTAAAGCTGATCAAGCAAATTAAAGTTGCCTTGGGTGGCTTCTCCATATATAATAAATGTATCTTAAAATCTTGCTCTCTTTCCAAGTTTAGCTACGTAGCCCCCTCTGCAACTTTCCAGAGATTCAAGAAGGATTCTTATTAGTATGTGTGGCATGACAGAGCCCACATAGATTTGGAGGCAAACCTGGTGAGCAGCCAAGGGAATGGGTTACAGTAGCTGTGTTTTGCTTAAAAGAAGCACACGGGATCTTTTTCATGGGAATAAGGCAACACACAACATTTATTGATAATATAACAAAGTAGCATATGCATTTACACACACACACATTCTGGGTACGTCTAGACTACAAGCTTTTGTCGACAGGTATAACAGGTATAAGCCCTCTTGTGCAGGAGCTCTTGTGCAAGAAGGCAATGTGGATGTGGGGCAGGGGTTCATGCGCAAGAAAGCCCTATGGCTAAAATGGGCATCAGAGCTTGCTTTTGCAAGAGAGTGTCCACACTGCCATAGATGCTCTTGCGCAAAAGCACATGGCCATGTGGACATGTTCTTGTGCAAGAGTTCTTGCGCAGGAACCCACCAGTGTAGACATAGCCCTTGTGTTTAAGTTTAATCCAAACCTTTTGCTATAACATACATCCATTATAACTAACTAACTTATTAGTTACAAAATTCTAGGGCTACAGCTGCATGAAATAAATTTTAAATGTTGTGAATTTAGTGACAAACTATATAGAAAATTTTGCATTTGCCACTTACTATTTAGATAGGAGTTGATATTATCACCTGTATCTGAGAAGCAGACAGATCTTTTGGTTGGTTTTAAATCTATCTGATGCTCTAAAAGTAAAAGCTCTACCGTAACCTGTCATGGTTCAGTGAACTGCCTGAGTTCTCAAATATAATGCCTATGACACTACACGCAGCACTGTAACCCCCAAGGGCTGCAATACCACTTGAGAGCATCATCCAAGTTAAAAAGGAATTTGTGTAAAAAATAATAAAGTCTGAAATTATGGAAACGCTGGCACAGATTTTTACCACCGTTATTTCAGCCATGATTGTATAAACAATGGAACAGATCCTCATCTTGTAGTGTAGCCTTTAGTGAAGATGAGGATCTGCAAGATGAGAATCTGTTCCATTGTTTATACATTCTGTAAGGCACCAGTTTATACCAGCTAAGTGCCTAGCACACTAATTTGTTCTTCATCCTAGCAAAAGTTCTACCCAAAACTCAGCTTAGAATTCACTTTTTAAGAGGTGGTATCAAGGATAAGAATCAGAAGGACATGGTTGTCCCTTTCCTACAGCTTTCTTCCTGAAACCTGAATTCAGGCACAATTCATCTAATTTTAGGATCAGTACCAGTAGCTTTAGTGGATGACAGCTGAGTTTGCAGTGCATTTGGCTCAAGATTTATGGCTTCAGGTAGAAACCTAGTAAAATTCAGCTGTTTGGATTTTTGGGGTCTGTTTTTGGGTGTGGTTAATCTGAAACTCCAAGCAAATGTTTTATGGGAAGGGGGGGCTAAAACAAACAAAAAATGTTTGCCACAAACCCCTGAAAAGTCATATATCTTGTTACCCATAGCTCAAGTTATGATCCTATCTCATGGTGGATGTTAGAGATTTGCAGGGACATAGGTGGAACAGTTTACACTTTGAGTGCATTTTTGTGAAGCTATAAAAAGCAAAGCAGTATAATTAGTACAAATATGGCATTTGTATTTTTTCAAAACTAGTATTCCTCAAATAAGTAAACACATCTCATTGAATGACTACTTGGGGTCATGCAAAATTAAGTCTAAAGGCATGGTGGAGGTGCAGGGAACACAGGGTTGCTTTATTTCATATATTCACATTATCTCTTTTGCATTAATTTAGGACCAGATTCTGATGCCTTTGCCCACAGCCGCTTTATTTCATGACAATCCGTGATGAGTTAAGAACTATTTCAGAATGAGTAAGAGTACTTGAATATAGTTCTTCTTGAATGCCATAGTGCTGTGAGTTACAGTACTGGTCACAGAGGTCTGTTTTCTGACTACTTTATAACTAGAGATTGCCATTAATTTATAACTAGAGCTTAGCAAATGTATTTTCAGGAACCTTTTTTCCCCAAGAAATGCAGATTCAGTGAAACCAAAACTTTGTGTGATTTCATGTGATTTTTGTCAAATTGTTTTAATCAAAACAACAAAATGTGCCAAAAAAGAGAATCTAGTCATTTTTTTCAGTTTGTCATAATTTCCAATGAAAAGAAAAAAATTACCCATCTCTATTTATTATTGTATTAATTGCAAGTGGATGGATGGGTTCTTCCCACTTCCTTTGGAGTTGTATCCAATTCCTCCTTGCTGCTTTTACCTGAATTTGTGGAGCTATTTCAAAATATGCACCATATCTGCTAAAATGTTTGATATTTTGCACCAAATTGGACTTAACTGACTTGGATAATTGTGATGGGATGGCTCAGGCCTTGAAGCCACCTGCTGGAGGCTTGTGGCCTTGCCACGCTGCACGCCAGAAGAGAAGCCATGGAGAAGTCTTCCAAGCAGGCTAGAGTGGCTTCAGGAGAAGTGGCCACTCAGGAGCCAGGGAGATCCTAGAAAAGGAGATGTGGGACCACGCAGCAGCCGGTGCCTCTGGAGACCTCAAGCTGTGAAGATTGGATAATTGGTTGACTGGGGGAGTGGCAGCATTGCAGACAGCTCTGTGTGGTGAACTTAGTGAGACTGATTAACTATGATGGGACTCTGAGATAAAGCCCTGAGGTGAAAGCTGTGTCCAGAATCAGAAGTCCTTGGGGGCACCACTCTTTTCTGGAATGGATAATGGACTGAGGGGAATGACTCAGAGACACTATATTGTGGGCATTAAGATGGGCACCTGTTAAATGTGTACCCTCCAAGGGGGTTGTGTTTGATTGCACACAGAGGGTGATTCAGCCAGAGGGCTGAGTTGCTGAAGAGGCTCAAACTGACATAGTGCAGGCACACACTTATCCAGAGAAGGGCACTCGAAAGAGGAATGCAACCCCATTACAGTAATGCTATGCATCATGTTTTGGATTGCATGCTCTATGTCATTATTGTTTAGTTTTTTAAAATATGTGCACAGCAATGTCCATTGTGCTCTGATCTAAACTCTCATGTTGGCTCCAGTTTCTTGTAGTTTTTATAAACATACACAAACCACTTTTACCACAGGAGAAGTGGAAACAGCTGGATAATGCAACCTTTTTAAGCAGGGATAAAATAGGAGAAATGAGAGAGCTCAAGGTTGTTTTGATTTGTTTTTAAAGCCTTCCTCTAATTTGCCATAAATAAAAAAGATGCTGGGCAGGTCTAAATTATCTGTCTCTCTAGCCATGCATCACAGGATGCAAAAGAAATATCAGATATTAACATTTCTCATGGTCAGCTACTGACCATGGCTGGGAAGGTGCTTTATAGCTTCAAGAATAAGTGGATTGTGATGGGACATACAGGCTCCACATTGAAAAGGAGGGATTAATTAGTGCTTAGCAGAAGTCAGGAAGGAGATCCAACCTTTCTTCACTAGGAAGCAGAGGAGAGCTCTGCTATTTCTCTTGCTAAAGGAAGCATGGTTTCAGACAAGAGTCTGGGACAGCTTGCTGCCTAAATGAGTCTCCTATTGGGGTGACCAGGCCCAAGAAGACTAAAAGGACTGACATGAAGACAAGGAGGTTAAGGATGGGGACCTGCAAAAAGACTTCGCAGATAACACTGTTTTTGAGTTTATCGTATTTGGGGTGTAGGCTCTTTAATACTTGTAAAGGGTAAACTTCAAACATGATGGCCAGAGGGCTGAGTTACAGGGTAAGATAGATCACTGGAAAACCAGAACAATTGTCAACAGGACAAGATCCATTACACCTCACCTAAAAGGTCCACATGCTGCAGGGGTGAGTTTGCTCTTTCAGGTGGGTCTTGCAGAATATAAAAATTCTCCACTGTTCAATCCAACTGGGTATATTTGGGTGAAGGAGGTGCTTTCACTTCACTCCAAATCCACTCCCCTTCACTTACCTCCACTGCATTTCCAAAGTCTTCACCGCATGGTGAAGATTGCTAAGAAAAAATCCTTTTTATGCTAGCGAAAGTGTTCTGTCCTGATAGTCAGGGAGCAATTCCTGGTGGCTATGTCAACAGGTAACATGAAAGGGAAATTTCTGGGTTGTATTCCAGGCAGACAAAAGAGTCTCAACCTGCAGAGCAGCTATAAGGAGAGAAAGTAAGACAGGATATGTACGAATAGAAAGGAAATCAAAATGTAGCCGAGTGAATGCATGACACAGAAGTTAATTTATGACAAATTGTGGGGTACTCTAACGCCACAGCACTTGGAGTCCCCTGTAAATTATAAGGAAGCATTGAGTATTTGTACATGTACACACAAATTCTTTAAAAACTGAATTCAGGTTGGTTAATTGTGGCAGTGCCCTCCCTCCCAAATGCCAACACAAATTGTTAAAAGGAAGTAAATGTGAAATCATAGGATACCTATTAACCTAGTACAGTTCTACTGACTATGATAAGGTAATTTCTTCAGTCTCTAGCAGAGAAGAAAATGCACCTTAACCAATATTATCACAGTATTACACACAACCCTACCTACAGCCTCAGCAACAACTGCAAATATTCAGCACTGACATATGTATGCAAATTCAGTATGTGGGGTGATGTATTTTTCAGAAAGAAGTATGATTTCCAAATTAAGTCTTAACATTCTATACTAAACCATTCTGTAAAAGTCAGTTGAGACAAACCTTTCCCATTTCCAATGATAGGTAATGGATGAGAGAGATCTGTTGACCACTAAACTCCAACATTGTATCATTTAGTATCACATGTGATTTCACTAGAAAGACTTGTACTGCTATTTTGATATTCTGGAGTTCATAATCACAAAATGATTCACCACAGTACGTTCCAAAAATATATGTGCAAATGAATATGTTCTTAGCACGTCCAGCAATTAAGGTTGGAAGGCCTGCAAGTTTTAATTTTGCAATGGTCACAGATTGCATGATGAGTAATAAACTATAAGACTTGAGACCAAGGAATTTGAGGAATTAGTACCTGAATTAGAACAATGTCATGTTGTCCATTGATCCAGTGTTGGTCTGACTGAAACTTTAGCTTTCCCAGGTGTCTTCACAACAGAGACATCCTACCATCACCTTTTTAACAGTTAATATTGTGCAGCTATAGCAGCATAGCCGGGCTTGCAGATTATTTTATAAAAATGAATAAGCGGAGTACTTTATTGATTATTTGTTAAGATCAAAATCTGTTCTTAACACAAGAGGTGATGGGATGACTATTGCAAATGTGTACAAGATGTCAGGGGTTGCTTTTAGAATGTATTGAGTATATAGACAGTTCTTTGTTATACACATTTTTCAATTTTATTTTAATAAATCATTTAAACCAAAGCTGTGTAAACATGACAATGACTTACCTTCCTGAAATCGGATGAGAGTCATGACTGAACTTTCATCTTCTTTTGCCTTAGATACTGCAGGCCACCTTGTCTTCACTGCTGATGGACCATTTCCTCAAAGCTGGCATTGATAGTCCTACTGGCAGCCTTCCACAAAGTTAATCATGCGATACTGTTGATACTGCTCTGCTCCTCCCTAGTGCAGAGATAAAATGGTGTACAACTTTGCTATGGTCCCTCTCTTGTAGAGTACTACAGGTCTCAATCTTATTTTCTCTCTCATGCCATGTATGATGCATGTGAAGCTGCTTGGGAAGACAATACGAATTATGATGCTACTAATGTGCTATTGATTCCCAAGTCCAACCTTTATTCTTTAAATCCACACACTATGATGGCTGTGTTGTTCCACAGTTTGAAGGAAATAAAAGTTCTGGGGAAAAGCTAGCTCAAATTCAATAAGCTAAAATAGTGCTGACTGGAGGAAAGAACTACCTGGCGTCACTTGCAGAAACCTCAGTTCCCCTTCTAATAAGAATATGTCTCCTCTTTTTGGTTAGGATTCTTGGGATCCTACAATACCAGTCCCAACTCAGGACTGCAACAACAACAGCTATGTTGCACTTTCACATTTTGAATAGTAAGGAAACTATACCTATTCCTTAAGGTGATCTATACCTATTCCTTAACATAAACTAGCCTCAAAGCTAGATTACTGCAATTTAGTCTACTTTGACCTGATCCTGAAGGCCTTTCATAAATTAAACAAATCCATAATGCAAAAGACCATGTCAATTCTACCCCAGGTAAAATTCAAACTCCTGAACCTGCTCTCAATATAATGATAAATCTTTCTAATCTCTTTGGGTAAGTCTACACTTGCACCCTAGATCGAACTAGGGATGCAAATGTAGGCATTTGAAATAGTCAATGAAGCGGGGATTTAAATATCCCACGCTTCCTTAGCATGATGTTACTGGCGCGTTACTCTGCTCAACAGCTGTTTCGAAAGTGAAAGTGCACACCGGGATGCGTTAGTTCAAACCAAACCCCTTGGTTCGAACTAATGTTACTCCTCATTTTTTGAGTAGCTATGTCTCTTGCAATCCCTAGGCAGTTTGCAAAGGATTAATGAAGGAAACTTCTGATTTAGCAGTGAATCTTCTAACCTGCACTCTTAATGAGAGATGTGAAATATTCATAATGAAACCTGAAACCAATTAAACATTTGTCTGGTTTTAATTTGTTACAAACTCCAGTTTGACCCAGTTCCTTGAAAGGTGTGTTTAATGTGTCCCCAAAAGGTTTGTGAACTCATACTGAAATCAATGTCTCTCAAGATGCTATAGGTATATCCATATTTTACAGTAAAGAAACTGGGGCAAGAAAAGATGATGTCTATACCCCAGTGTCAAATTCTGAATTCATGACAAAGCCAGCATTAGAAGAACATTCTGACTTTCGGCTGGATGCTTCAGCCCATGTATCATGATGCCTCTCATAATTCTATAATCATTTGAGCTGCTTGGAACCTTTTTGACCCAATGGAATTTTGCTAAACTAAGCAGCTCTGGGGGAAACCAAAATGTGTCCACTTGAGTGAACATTATGTTGAAAAAAAATATTGATGAAAGAGAGAGAGAAAAATATGTTTCCACACACTGGCTATGTCTAGACTGCAGACTTCTTTCGGAATAACCTTTTTTCAGAAGAGATCTTCTGAAAAAACTTCTTCCGAAAGAGAGCGCCCATACACAAAAGCACATTGAAAAAGCGATCTTATTTTTAGAAAGATAGTGTCCACACTGAATGGACACTATCTCACATTTAAGCTGTGATTAC
>JANRFK010004440.1:34294237-34313507 GCA_030068395.1 Apalone spinifera | reverse complement strand
GAAGAATGCGATTGCAGTGTGGAGTAACACAGGTTTACACAGTAAAACTCTGTAGTTCAGACATAACCAGTGTCAACTGGCAGTAAGGGTACTAGTCTGGAAGGTGAGAGACCTGGCTCTGCTTGAATCAGAGAGAGCTGAGATTAAAAACTCTCTGCTTTGAACAAGGGAGGGCAGGGATCTGAAATAACAGATTTTTCTCTTCAAGGGCTGAGCTGAAAAAGCTAAAGAAAATATTCCAGTTTGATTCAAACTCCAAACAAGTCTTGGTGACTCTTTTTTCTTTAAAAATAAATTCAATCAATTGGAATACTTGCAATTGACTCAAAATAAGATTTGTTTTCAAGTTTTCATTTGGATTCAGCCACTTTGCCTGGCTTACCAAAAAAATTGCCCAAATCTGCTCAAACTGAATCTCCCACTTTTCAGGCCAGTGTCCTAGCCGCGTTCTGTGACATTTTACCACCTCTACCTGAACCTCAAATCCTCTTTGAAAACTGGCAAGTCGGTGCAATTCCCTTTTCATGAAAACATACTAATGGTTTTGCTCTCATTCCAATGCCAAACAAAACCAAATGTTAAAACCTTGAAAGTTGTCACAAGATGAAATTATCTTCTCCCTAGCTCTACTTTGTGCTTCAGAGGAGAGAATTTAGGAGTAGGAAACAACACTTAATAGCAATATGGAAGAGTGTTAAGGGATTTTTTGCCATTCTGAAAGGGGGGACACAGATTTCAATGAACAAAGCAGCACTGACTTCTAGAGAGAAATCCTGTAGTTTTGCATTTGCCACTTTTATTTGTTTTACAGTACAAGCCCATGTGCTAATATTACACCAGCAAATGTGTGCATTTGAGAATTGTTGCTCTTAGGCTATGTCTATACTGCCCTCTCTTGTGCAAAAACATATGCAAATGAGGCAAAGCGTGCAATATTGCTGCACCTCATTTGCTTAATTAATGAATCTCTGTTTTTGCATGAGAGGCTTTTGCGCAAAAAGGAGCCGTGCAGACCCCTCTTCCGCAAGAGCCATTCTTCCTGAAAAAAATGCAGAAGAATGGCTCTTGCACAAAAGCCTCTTGCACAAAAATGGAGCCTCACTAATTATGCAAATGAGGTGCAGTGATATTCCACGCTTCGCCTCATTTGCATATGTTTTTGTGCAAGAGGCACTATAGTGAAGATACAGTCTACGTATATTACCACACTGGATCAAATACAAATAAATCAAAACTCTATGTAGTTTCACTTTGCTTAGTTAGGAAAATTCACCATGTCATTTCTTCCTTGTGGTGTTTTAAGGAGCGTTTATTGAGTTGATGTATACAAGTTGGAAGGGCAGTGCTTCAAGACCTCAAAGAGCATCTTAAGAAACATAAAAAATAAAACAAAAATCTGTAGCCCTATCAGGTGTATCTGACCCCACACTACCTTTGACTCAGTCTCTGACATATGCTCTAAGTCTCATAAAACAGCAAATATGTCACAAGTGATGTTATATATTTATCAGTTAAACACCATGCTAAGTGAAAAAAAGAGACCATGAATGAAGAATGATCATAGAAATGTAGGGCTGGAAAGGACCTCAAAGTTACCAGTTCACCCCCCTTTGTTGTGGTAGGACCCAATAACCCTAGAGTGTCCCTGACAGGTGTTGGTACAACTGTTTGTTTTTAAAAGCTTCCAGTGATGGTAACTTCATGACCTCCAAAGAAAGCCTACTCCAGAATTTAATTACCTTTTCAGTTAGAAAGTTTTAATAATATTTAATCTAAATCTACCTTGCTGCAGATTAGACCATCAATTCTTGACCTGCCTTCAGGTGACATGGCGAACAACTGACCACAGACCTTAACATATTGGAAGACTTTTATCAGGTCCACCCTCAGTCACCTTATCTCCGGAGTAAACCTGCCCACTTTTTTAACCTTTCCTCACAGGTCAGGTTTGCTAAACCTTTTATCGTTATTGTTGCCATCCTCTGATCTCTTTCCAATTTGCCCATCTTTCATAAATTGTGGTGCCCAGATTAGGACACAGTACTCCATCCCAGAACTCATCAGTGCCAGTTAGAACAGGACAATTACTTCCTGGGTCACACATACAACAATCCTGTTAATACACCCCAGAATAGTATTAGCCTTTTTTTGCAGCTGCATTATGTTGATGACTCATATTCACTTGGTGGGCCCCAAATCCTTTTCTGCAGCGCAGTCATCTATACAGTTTTTCCCTATTCTGTAGGTGTGTATTTGGGTTTTTTTCTTTCAAAGTGCAAAGCATTCACTTTTCTGTATTGAATTCCATCTTGCTGAGTTCAGACCATTTCTCCAATTTGTCAAATTTGTTGAATTTTAAACCTGTCCTCCAAAGTGCTTGCAATCCCTGCCAGCTTGATATCATCTGTAAATGTTATAAGCATGCTCTCTATATCATTATCCAAGTCATTAATGAAAATATTAATGAATACCAAACCCAGAACTGACCTCTGTGAAACCCCACTAGATGCACCTTTCTAATTTGACAACACACTATTGAGAGCTGAAACAAGACACGGATGATGCATATCTACTTTTCAACATGTAACACTGTAAACAAGCATATTAACAGAAACTGGTAAAATGGTTTTTGAAGAGTATAATGGCTTGTTTTCACAACATATTTATCGTAGGTGGAACATTTGTACCTTTGGCAATACTAATGCCAGTTAATAACAATGTTTCAAACACCATTATGCCATAAAGCATTGAAGTGATGTGCTCATAGAAACGTAGAATCCTAGGGCTGGAAGAGACCTCTGGAGGTCAGACAGCCCAATCCCCAAATCATATTAGATTTAAATAGATCTCTCAATTTCTTTATGAGGAAGGAAAGTATTATTACATCCACTTTACACTTAGATAAATGAAGATACACTTAGCATCCATTGGTTTGATAATTTTTCCACTTTTTGTTTTGATCAAATAGGGAGATACTTAGATGATCCCAGCAAGATGCAGCCTTCCACCTGATGAGAACAAGACCATTGTAATGGAGAGGTAATGTCCAATGTACAGAAGAAGGTATCATTTTACAGATGGTCTGTAGAGCTGAGGTGAAAGGAAGTAGACCAGGAGACTCACTATGAATGAGATTGGAAGATGGCATCTTGAGGAATTTAAGACGCTTAAACCATCCCACAATAGCAATTGCAAAAGGAAGACTTCCAAAGGACTGTTCCTGATGGGAACTGATCCTTTGTCTCATCATGGCTACATCAAAGCCACTTGAATCTGCTACTACTTCTGAAAGGAAGGCCCATAAAATTATGGCAATGTAGAGCTGGAAGAAACCTCAAGAGGTTATCTAGTTAAACTCCCTCCACAAAGGCAGGATTAAATATACCAAACTATCCCTGAACAATGTTTGTATAACATGTTATTTCAAGCCTTCAGGGATGGGGATTTCACTAGCTTCTTAGGCAACATGTTTTAGAACTTAACTATCTTGAGAGTTCGAGTTCTTTTTTTTTCAAAATATCTAACCTGAATTTCCATTGCTGCAAACTAAGCTGATTACTTCAAGTTCTACCTCTCTAAACTGGGACCACAGATGTTCCTGGAGTAGAGAGCCCTGGGCTGAGCCCATGGGCAGTGGGTTGGGCATCTGCAGCAGCCCCGGCTGTGGCATTGGGAGACTGTCTGTGGTAGGAGGTCCAGGTATCTGCAGCGGTCCTAGGCAAGATGACAAGAGGCCACCAGTGGCAGCAGGGCCTGGTGTCTGCAGCTGTCCTGGCTAGGGTGCTGGGAGCCAGCCTGAAGCAGCTGGGCCCAGGGTCCACAGCAGCCCCAGATGAGGTGCTGGGAGCCAGTCCACAATAGCAGCAGGCCAACATTCTCAGTAGCCCTATCTGGGACACCAGGAGCCAGCCTACAGCAGCAGACCCAACATCAACTGCAGGATTTGTGGTATGTAGGCCCAGGACTGGCTGGGACAGAGATAGGTGTGACTGGCCTGAAGCAGAGCCAGCAGGAAGGAGAGGTGGCGGACTGGGGGGAGGGAGCAAGGACAGGGGAGCTCACCTGGTACAGCAAATTCTCTCGTTCAGGACCAGTCAGGTCCTAAGGGTGCCAGACCAGGGAGATGCAATCTGTATTTGTCCTACCCTTGATGGATGTGGGGAAGAATTGACCACCATATTCAGAAATAATTTATTTATTTGAAGGCTATTATTTGACTACTATCTGAAGACTGTCCCTGTTCATCCTTCTCTTCTCTAGGCTATCTAGGCTTAATTCTTTTGATCTATCCTTACTTGTCATATTTTTGAAACCTCTTATACAGAAATGTACTAGTTAGGCATTCCCCTTTGCTTAACTAAATAATCTGATTCCAAGTTAGTTGTGCTAATTCTTCTAAGTTAGAAAAAGGTACAAATGTAAGTCAAAATTGACTCAGAGTTCATAATCCCTAAAGTTTGAAAAAAAAAATGGGTAGGATTTGAGTTAATTTGTTCCCCCATAAACCTTAAAAATACCTCAGCATTTGGGTTTTCACTGGAACTGATAGAAAACACCTTGGAAAATAACATGGGACCTGCTCTGTGGAATGCTTTTCAGATAACACAATTCAAATTATAATTGTACTAACAAATACAAAATTCATATTGTCCAAATGTCCAGATAAGAGCAAAAGATGTGTATATGTATTTCTGATTATGAGCTTATAGACATGAACACATTTGTGGAAATGATTCCTAGTTCCCAAAAGTTAGGTTAAAAGCAAATCAAGGCTGCATTTCAACGAAGCTTCAGTTAGAGTTGAGTGTCTCTGGTGCATCTGTAACCAGTACCCCAATATCAGACATCGCTATGTCTAACAATGCCTAAATGTACTAGTTAGGCATTCCCCTTTGCTTAACTAGTACATTTCCCTTCTAATTAATGAATGGGCCAGGACAAGTTGTGCATGCTCAGTGTGATCCCAGGGTGAAAATCTCAGAAAATACACAAATGGCTAAGACACAGTCTAAAAGCTAACAAGTATTTCTCTCTCAAGTACAGGTTTCAATAAATATTTGCTGTTGAGCATTCACATTCCACTGCCATTCCCATTTAGAGCAAATGGCATAAAGCAACATTTTTAGGGACAGAACTATCCGACAGACTGTCAAGGTTGGTAGGCACAAAAATTGGTCTGGTTTTAGGTCAGATGGGGACTCCCTTACTCACACTGGTGAGCCATCACTCCTGTGAACTATTCCATTGAGCCAAGGGGGGTGGTTTAGACATTGCTGCTATAGGTACTCCAGAATAGGCTAGGTATGAATTTCGAGAAGGTGGATTGTATTGCCTGGAGGCATAGATTCTACAGATCTCAAATCATAATAAACACTCCCTTGCCCTCCCACACCAGCTGCTTCTCTAAACTAAAGCCCTCCTTTCCCTAGTAGGGACTTGGAGAACAATGGTAGCCTGACATTCCCCTGCCTCCCATCACTTTCTTTTCTACTTCAGAGAGCAGCAGCAAACAGCTCTCCATAACACACACTCAGGGATCCATAAAGTATAAGCCCCGGTCTGGAGAAGACATTCTGACATGCACTGTAGAAAGCATCTACACTACTGAGAAACTCTCCTACCCTTGCCAACTTTGTTCATGAATTCAATGACAACAATGTCATTTCTTCTCCAAAAAATGATTGCTAGTATGTCCCTCTGGGGTTTCACAAGAGATTAGAGTGCAACTCTCCCCCAGCCTCAGTACAGTGGGAGTGTTCCCTGGCAAGTGTGATTATGTAAGAATAAATATTACTATGATCAGAAAACCTCCACAGGCTCAAAACCTGTGGGTGGAAGTGAAAATGTACAATATGTTACTAGCAAGCTGTGTCATCTTTTTTTTTTCAGCCTCCGCCACTCAAACCCTATCCCGTTTTTTTAATCATACAGTTGAAAAGGACAAGTATGTGTGGAACTGCTTTTTCCTAATTAGAAAGCAGGCAATGGTTGACTGGAAATATTGACGAGAGAAATTAATACAAGATGTACAAATTACCTCCTAGACTAGAAGGAAATTGGAGCTGTGCCCTGACCCCTTTTTCTTTGTTTTAAAAAAATATTTGCCAATTCGTCATGTTCCATCTATGTACTTAGCCCTTTATAAATAAATAAGGAAACAAAATTCCTCCTCCAAGGAGCTTATGCTAACTACACTGACAAAACAGAGTAGAGACAAGTAGCAAGTTGTGCGCCTCTGTGAGCTGATGGTGATTTAAAACTCGGAAGCAGAAGTTAAATATCTCTTACAATTACAGACTTGCTTAAAATACATGATCATTTTAAGGTTTATGTGTATTAATGTTATATCTGCATGCAATATTATGCTAAAATTGTGCTGAAGAAGACTGCATGTGGGGCCTTCAAATACCTTGATGCACAGATATATAAAGACTTTCTTTAGGGCTTTGCGAGCATCAGTTGAAAACATGTTTATAGGCTACATAGTCTTCTTATCCACCTGTAATCCTCCCTTTAGAAGAAAACCTAGCATTTCTGGTGGAATGGATTTATTCCAATGAACACCTTTTTGAAAGGAACATATTTAGCATAATGCAGTCACTTATTTCCATTAAAATCCTTTCTATGATCTATTTTAATACAAATGACTCTTTCAGGATGTATTCACATATTCAAAACAATTGGAAATCTGTGGATCGGTTGGAAGCATCTACAAAGCTAAACATGTTTGGACCCTCTTTGCTTTTCTGTTTAGACATGCATGGAATAAAAAATGTTCAAAGACATTACTATTACATATTACCTGAATTAAATATTTTAATGTGTAATCCTCAGTAAACAGTGATTTTTAAAAGATAACTATTATATTTATGGGGAGGAGGGTAAAGGTTTTGTGGGTTTTGTGCAATGTTCCCTATAATGTTTTCCATCCATGCATGGAATAAATTTTGTTACATGCACTGAGGCATGTGAGGATGTGCACTGAGGGTACGTCTAGACTTTACCTCTTTGTCGACAGAGAGATGTAAATTAGGCATATCGAAATTGCTAATGAAGCAGGGATTATATATCCCATGCTTCATTAGCATAAACATGGCTGCCGCTTTTTTTCGACACAGAGCTTTTTTGAAAAAAAAAGGCAGTTTAGATGGGGATCTGTCAAAAAAGAAACCCTTTTTCGATAGATCCTGTAAACCTCATTTTTTGAGGAATACAGGAACTGTCGAAAAAGGGTTTATTGTTTGACAGATCTCCATCTAGACGTCTATTTTTTTCAAAAAAGCTCAGTGTCAGGAAAAAGTGGCGGCCATGTTTATGCTAATGAAGTGCAGGATATTTAAATCTCTGCTTCATTAGCAATTTTGACGTGCCTAATCTACGACTCTCTGTCAACAGAGTGATGTAGTCTAGACATAGCCTGACAATAGAAACACATGTTGTAAGCTGTGTGCAATGTGGGTGCTTTGCTAATCAGCTGAGCAGCACCTGAATATCTCCTGGGTGGCCACCCAAACACTCAGCTTAGATGGAACACTGGTTTTGTATGTTTTGGATTTTTTTGGATTTCTTCTGGAGTGTGCATGGTTTGTTGCACTTATAATTATCATATATATATATATATATACATACACACACACAAAATAAAGTTAATAATTATAGGCATTATATCCTCACACTGTACTCTGAATGGCACAATGTATGATATGTAGACTGCTAAAACAGGACTTTAAAAATGACCTGCAAATGCCTGGGAAGAAACAACCACAGTAAGAAGGCAGCTAATTGCTGTACTTTCCACAGAACTAAAAATAAATTGGAAGGCAAGACAATAGTGAGACAGTCTGAATGCAGCTATATACAATAGTGACACTTGCAGCAAATGCAGAACATTTATAAAAGAGCTTAAATTAGCTGGATCACTCCTCTCCAGAAAAGATCCTATTCCCTTTTATCTATTTTACCAGTCCTATATTTCCTCTTTCTCCTTTCAAAAAGCCATTTAGCACTAGTCTCTATTTTAAAATATTCTTCACTGATAAGCCTGAAAAAAGACCATTGTCACATGGATAGTAAGCTTTCATGGCCATCCACAAAGGCAGCTTTCTGCTGCTGTTCCCTTCTCCTCTTGCAACTGAGATAAACTTCTTTGGTAGTTGAGCCCTCATAGACTCATAGACTTTAAGGTCAGAAGGGACCATTTTGATCATCTAGTCTGACCCCCTGCACAATGAAGGCCACACAATCTCACCCATCCACTCCTAGAATAATCCTCTCACCTGTGTCTCAGATACTGAAGTCCTTGAAACAATGGTTCAAAGACCCCAAGATGCAGAGAATCCTCCCGCTAGTGACCCGTGCCCCATGCTACAGAGGAAGGCGAAAAACCTCCAGGGCCTCTGCCAATCTACCCTGGAGGAAAATTCCTTCCCGACCCCAAACATGGTGATCAGCTAAACCCTGAGCACGTGGGCAAGACTCACCAACCAGACACCCAGGAAAAAGTTCTCTATAGTAACTCCTATCTTCCCTCCATTGGCCTATTTACCACTGAGAGTGAAAGGTCAATTAATTGCCAAGATCATGTTACCTCACCAAACCATCCCCTTCATAAACCTATCTAGCTTTATCTTGAAGCCAGATAGATCTTTTGCCCCCACTAGAATCATAGAATCACAGAGCTGGAAGAGACCCCAGAAGGCCACCAAGTCCAGCCCCCCGCTCCAGGCAGGACCAATCCCAACTAATCCCTCGGCTCTAATCTCCTCAACATTCAATGAATAGGAGCTCTACATCTGTACATGTGTATGTAGCACAAAAGGATCTTTCTGATGGTCTGTATACTATGACTTTCATGGACAGTCTCATCAATTTCATGTCATACACATCCATGATTGCATGTTCAGTAGCCAAACAAAATTGATCCAAATGAGACAAGGGGCAGGTTCTCTACAGCTACAACTTTTCTCTCCCTAAGTAGATGCAATGGGATCACAATGAGGCTAAGGGTATATGCCAGAGAAGTTCCTGTTGGAGGAAGAGAGAAACTCCCTGTGAAGATGAGTGTGCTAGATCTGGAGGCCCTGAGATTGCAGTATCCCTTTCACCATACCTTGCCCAGTGGCGTAGGAGGAATGCTGAAAGTCCAAATATGTGCTAGAGCTCAATTTCACTACGCCAGTCCCCCACTGGAGGAGACTGTTAAATACCCCACACCAGTGACATGATTTAGAGCAGCTGAGGAGTTGTCTATAATTGAGATGGGAGGTTTTATTCCCAGCTCACTCACACAGATGTACCCGTACTAGCTCTGCTTGAGTGAGTGCCTAAAAAGAACAGCCTATCTTCAGCAGCATAGGAAGCTGCTCATGTTAGCAGCTCAAAACACAAGCCCGAGCTGATTCCTGTACTGTCACGGCCCTATTTCTAGGGACTAGCTCACACAGAGCTAGTGCAGGTGAGGGTCTACGTGAGCTAGGAATCACATCTCCCACCAAATTCAGATGTACTCTGCATTGTGCTGCAGCCAGACTCAGGGAGCTTTCCATTAACACTCTGAAAATATCCCCTCCCCTCCCACTTGAGCCCTGGTGAGATCTGATACAAGAGAGTATCTAGTGCAGAGCTACAATTCTGGACGGAAGGGTGTAAACTCAACTTTCCTTGGCAGTGTTCACTAGTTGACCCAGGATTGGGCCCAATTGACACAAAAATAAACTGAAAGCTTACGTAAAGATTTAAGAACCCATGTGATGGATGACACATGCTACTCCTGTTAGTATCTCTGAGAAGCCAGCTTCCATGGGAACAAGGAAAGCTGACAGAGGACAGATGGAGAAACCAATTTTAGCCCCCACCTAACAATTAGATATTCAACTTTTTGCCTAGTTCTTCTCACCAATACTCATTTGCTAGCTCAGCAAACACATGTAGCAGTTTTAAGATCTCTTCTCCACTTGTTCCACTAACGACTAATACCAACTGGCAGAATACCATTGGCAAAATCTTTAGCGAATGCTCACTTCCTTCTCATACGAGTCCAATTTAATGGGTTTATTTTGGTCTCTAATGCCCAGCATGGCTTCAGCTTTAGGTGTCTGAGAACTCTGCCAATGAACTGCTGATGTGAATCAGTGTTGCTGTAGACCTGTTGATCCCAGGATATTAGCAAGACAAAGGGGGGGGGGCTATATCTTTAATGGATCAGCTTCTGTTTGGTGAGAGACAAAACTTTTGAGCCACATGGACCTGAAAAGAAGCGTGTATGACAGTCCCAAGATTGAAACATGAAGAGGGTGATGGCATTCTTTTGGAGGGAGGAGGTACTTCCTAGAAATAGTTACCACATTGGACTGACAAACCTGAATTCTCTTGGCCATCAAGGCTCAGTGCATTTTTTGCTTTCTCAGTTGCCTGACAGGGTTTGATCTGTCTGTAGGACTGGTTTCTTATTCACCTCTGAAAGATGTTAAGTTGTATTCACTTGTGAGAGGGTCCACGCTTCCCAATTTTTATGCACATTTCATAAAAGGCAATGAACAAAAACAAGCTGACTCCAAAACATTTCTATTTGAGCATGCTCTCATTCTAGCCCAGCATCCTGTACTCAAGCCTCAAAAGATCAGTACAATTGCTTTCCTTCATACACACTGAGCCTTCTATTGGCCCTGAATAGCTGTAATAGAAGTAGATTCTTCACTGATAAGAAAGCCTGGGAAAAGACCATTGTCAAATGGATAGTAGGCTGTCATGACCATCTACAGAGGCAGCTTTCAGCTGTGTTCCCTTCTCTTGCAACTAAGATAAACTTCTTTGGTAGCTAAGCCCTCAGCTCTAGCTCTAATTTCCTCAACATCTGATGAGTAGCAGCTATAAATCTGTCAATACGAAGCACAAAAGGATGTTATTGATGGTCCGTATACGATGCATTTCATGGATGGTGCTATCAATCTCATGTCATACACATCCATTATTGCTAACAATTTATATTGCATGTTCAGTAACTCATATGTGGTGCTTCCTGACTTTATGCTGCTGTCCAATATACCATAGTCTTTGTGCTACATTTATCAGACTTAATATATGGCTGAAATACATTTTTGGGACACCATCCCTATTTCTAAAGTAGCTAGACATGAGGTACTCTTTATTTTTCCGTATAACTATTGTGGCACACCTTGAATTATTCTCCATAGTTTGACTCTCTTCCTGAGAAGAAACTCTGTTAATTAAGGCTGTGGTCTAATACTCATAAATCAACAGAAGAGCCTCAATATAAGCTTTAGCTTTATCCTTAAACCTTCCACAATGCATTCTTCCTTTCTTTGGGCTGTCTCTGTTTATCAAAGGTGCATAGGGTTCTGAAAGATTCTAACTGCACTTTGCTCTACCCTTTTGTAATAATAAAATGCCATCTGAATTCTACACTGATGCAGTGAGTATCATATATCATAGTAGATTACCCAGAAGTAGAGTACAGGAACAAGATGTGTGCATCCATTATATTAATTATACTCCCCTCTTATGCTGCAGGGAGACCCTCTTGCTGTTGGCTTTCTTTCTTAATCTGCCCGTATGGATCTGATTTGCGAAATGAATAGCTGGGTGAGGAATTTCAAGATGTGTGGCTTGCTCCACTGCAGCTCTTCTGGGAAAAAGCCTTTTGGCAGTTGTAATTCTCAGTTGCTGATGGTGACATGGCAAAGTGATTGAATCTCTGAAATATTGTGTCAAGGTGGCAATTAGACGGGATTTTGTATAGAAGTCAGCAGTATGTATCATAGAGAATGAAAGAAAGAAAGCATGGTCTCATGGCACGGGTACTGAACTGGCAGTACTGAGTTCAGCCTGGCTCTTTTTCTGATCTGCTGGTTTATAACTAGAACAAGACACTTATCCTCTTGGTGTCTCTGTTTTCCACCCCACTCTTGGAGGCCATGTCTATTTGGATCATAAGCTCTTTGCAGCATGTACCATCTATTGGGCCCCATTTCTGGTTTAGATCTCTAGTAATATAAAGAATTAATATTTTTAAAAATAAATAAAATCTTTCCCTTCCCAGAAGCCCTCCTAAAATTTCAATATTTCAGGTGTTTCACGAGTAGGAAGAAAAGATGCAAATATTTCAACATATATTTGAATATAATTTCCCAGACGTTACATAATTGCTCCATTCACTATTTTTGTAAAAATTACAAAGAAATGGTCCTTGATTCAAGTCCAATGGATCACTTCTATTCACACTGCCACTTGCAGATAACTTGTGTTATGCCTTATACTAACTAGTGATAACATTCAGTAAAAGGTGAAATTTTGTAGAGTTTAATAGGAAACCAGTATGATACTAATGCTGCAGTATTTTTACCATTACTGAGAAATACTGTAGAACTTCTATGATACTGTGTCTTTAGTCAATTTTTAATAGTCAGAAATTAAGCTTAGAGTATACACTGTAGGTGCTGAAACTACTAAAGAGCATCAAAATTTATTATCATAGACAGTATTCAATCTGAGACATTATTTTCAGAAAAAGACCTTAAATAGCAATGTTTAAGTTCACATATTGCTAATTGCCAAATCTTAAAACATGTCTCTTAGCAAACCATACCAGCACATCTGCAATTTACTATTTGAATGATGTTACTGCTATATAACTCTGCAGTATACTTTTAGAGATGATTGTTAATAATTTGCTTATTTAATGTCCCTTCTAACCCTGGGGAGATTGATGGGGGAATGCATCTGAGTTTGTCTTCTAACTGCTACAAATTGATTTGTCTTTACCTTTAATACTGACAGACTACTACCCTTCAACAACTACTCCCCATCAACAACTAACTGTAAGTTATCATTACTTGAATCAGGCTTATCTGTTATTCATAAGCTAGAGAAAGATGTTTTCCCTTACTACTTTATAGTTTTCATTTTCTCTCTCTCTCTCTTCACAGTTTGCAATGGCCTCCAGAGAAACCTTTCAAATAAAATTTCTTTATGCTGTTTTTCTTAGCACAAATGTATTTTTCTCTCTGTTTTTGAGCGAAAATTAACATTGTTCTATTTTGGTCCCTTTTTTGTCTGTATATCGACAACAGACTTTCTAGCTTAAAATCACCTCGGTGACTGATGGCTCTAGAGAAAATCCAAGAAGTCTTACAATACAAGACTGTGTCTGATTCTGAAGGGATACATCACTCTTCCTAGAAGCCACATAAGACATGGTCTTACATTGATAAGTAAATGGGAATTTTGCAGTTGACTTCAGTGGGAGCAAATACAAGCCTACAATGCTAACTTTAGATCCTCACCTGTGAAATCACAGGGTCTGCCTGTGATAGTGTTCTATATCTGTGTGTATGTTACATATGCATGTGTGTGTGTGTAAAGTATGTAAATAGTTAAGGTGCCAGTAGATGGTGCTCAAGAAGCAGTAGCATAGTTTCTGGGTTCTGCAGGACCAGTAAACTGGTTGAGCATTGCAAATGGCTTCCTCTTGTCAAGCTTTTTACATCAGCTCTTAACAGGGCCCAGTCCAATTGCCAAGCTAATCACAATTATTTTCATGGGAATAATGCTGAAGGAAGCATGACATCTTTTCAAGAGGTAAACAGCAGGGTGCCTCAAGATTCCTTGCTTGGGTCAGTATTTAATGCATCTATTCATGAGCTACACAGGGATTGAACAGTGAGGTAGTGAAATTTGAGTTATTTATGTTATGCAAGTCTAAGGAGCACAGTGAAAAAATTCAGAGGGACTTAGCCAAACTGTGACAAAAGGTAACACTCTCCTAAATGGAAGTTCAATATTAATAAACACAAAGTAGTTCACAGTGGAAGGAGACGTTTAAAAGTCTTGCACCTTGCAATATTTAAACTCTCTGTATCATCTCAAATAATGGACTTGATTATCAGTGCAGACAGCTCTGTTTGCCATTGTGGTCAAAAAAGGAATCTATTTAGCTTAACAAAGAGAAAGTTAAGGGATCACTTAATCACAATCTATAAGAACCTACATGTCAAACAAATATTTGATAAAGGTATCTAACAGACAAAGAACTAACATGAGCCAGTTCCTGGCAGTTAGTTAGATGAATTCATACAGGAAACAAGGCATATTTTTAACTAGTGAGGGTGAATAGCCACTGGGAAAAAATCACCAAGAATTGTGGTGGATTCCCTATCATTGGCAATTATAAAATAAAGATTTTTAAAGAGATGTTCTAGTTGAAAAGGAATTATGTTGGTGGAGTGCTGTTTTACAGGAGGTCAGACCAGATAATCACAGTGATTCCTTCTGGCCTTGGAATCTATGAATAGTGACTAATAACTAAAAGCCACACAAAAAAATCTTCTATGAAGACAAACTGAAAGATCAAAATTTTGTAACCTTACAAAAGCAATGAAAAGTAGAGATGACAAGAATCTATAAAATAATGAATGATCTAGAGAAAAAAGATGGGGAAATGTTAACCTTGTTTCATACACAAGAACAAGGGGAAATTCAATTCAATTAAAATATGGCAAGTTAACTGATACAAGGAAAAGCTTTTTCACACAATATGTAATGAATTCCATACTCTAATTGCCACAAAATAATTCTGAAACCAAAATTTGGCAAGGTAGAAAAAAGCGGGATTGGACACTTATATGGATAACAACCATATCCAAAATTCTAGTAGTGTTTATATAACTTTTATAGTGATATTAAACCAGATGCTTAAGGACTTCAGCCTGTCCCTAACTAGTAAGGGTTAAGAAGGTTTTTCTTTTTTTAATCTTCCTTGGGAAAATGTGGTGCTGGCTCCTCTCAGAAGCAAGATAAAGGATTAGATGGACCAAATATGATCCAGTAGGGCAAATCCAATGACCTCTGATTATCAAGCCTCCTGTTTCCTGACATAATTTCTCCCTAGCCAATCATTGAACACTTCATTGGCCTGAAGATCACATCTTCATGGCTGAGCTTTCTTGGGAAGAAAAGCCATCCCTCCAGCAATACTCCTACAACATGATCCACATGAAACCAGGGAGAGATTCACTGAAAACAAAGAAACACCTAAAAGCTGGAGGCATGTGAATCAGACTACAGATTGTAGCCTTGACATGGAATGCTAACAATTTCTAATGCAGCACTTATGATGGAAGCTGACTTCAAGTGCCTGGATATTTTAAACTTTTGCCAAAAAAGCAGTATGACATTTTGGATGGATGAGGACAGGGTAAAAAAAATGTTTTCTTTCCTTCTCCAGTATCTCCGCCTTCCTACCCTCCTTAGCTACCCCTTTTCACTATCCACCAGTGTTCACTCCTGGCAGCCACCCAGGAAAAATTAAAAAGCTGACCAGCTGATTAGCAGAGCAAGCATTGCTTCCCACAGACTGCAGCCTGTGTTTCTACTGGTGGTGCACATCTTACATACCTCAGTGCATATAACACAATTTATTCTGCACATGGATGGAAAAAATTAGAGGGAATATTGCTACTCACCCCCACTGTCTTTTTATCCCTGTAGTGACATGCTTTCTGAATGTAGCACAATGGCCACAGACAGTTTTGTTTTTCAGTGAGACTCTGGCCGTGCACAGGTATTTCATGAAATTGATTTTGATCAATACATCCCACTAAACAATCTTTGGACATTCAGTGACCACAGGCATCTGTGATAAGTGTTTCTTTAACTATAGTAACACAATATTTTGTTTTCCATTTAAAATGTTTACAAGTAGTAAAGTATTCCACCGGCACTAGGCAGTATATTTACTGTCAATAGCAAATTAATAGGCTTGACTATGTAATGATTTTGTATCTCTTCTTCATGTGACTTTCAGAAAGGTCAGCACCTTATCATGCCAACAGTCTGGATGTTGTGTGTGCCTGTGTTTAAATGTATTTGCTTCTGATTTACATTTTTCCATACATGTTTTAAAATTCAGAACTTCTCTTTTGTGCTGAACTCAAATGACTGTTGAACTTTTCTTTTAATAACGGAAATAATGAGGTGGCTCATGTTAAAATGTAATCTCAAAAGTTCATAGCAGATTATAGTTTTCTATATAAATGTGGTTCTTTATGTACAATGATATAGAGATGGATGTCATCTTAGAATCTTAAACACGATTAAAAATAATTTACAGCCCTTGAACTGAGAAGCTGCAGGGTTTTCCCACGCTGCTTTATTTTAATGTGTTAATTTACAAATTGCAATTTGGTATCATTTGCAAATTACAGCATTTCCATTACAAAATCCCTAATTTCAGGATTTGGAAATACAGACATAAAACTTTGCTTTGGACTTGGGGCATACGGGCATTTTGTTCAACAGCTGGGGGCACATTTGGCTGTCTTCAATGGATGAATATGACAAAAACAAACAAAACAAAACCAAAAAAGGCCTGGATTCTCTTGGGCTTTGTTGCACATTTTAAGATTAAAAACAGTGTTTTGCTTTTACAACTCTAGTTTAGGATACAAGCCTGCATGTCTTATTTCAGGAATGCAGAATCAGAATAGTGATTAAGGTGACTTCTAAAAAATTATATCTTGAAAAGTGAGTGAAATCTTCATGCTACACTTTTATGTCCATGAACAGCAGGGACATAAATAGGAACATCTGAAGGCTCTATGCCGGCTCTAAGGATATTAAATGAATTGTTTGGTTTCCATCTGTTACAGTTATGGCCATTTCCTATGATATCTTTGGTAGACTTTACTCAATTTAGTTAAGACATCATCTATTGTATTAAATGAATATGTTATTGTTGGCTAGGATTGTATCTAATCTTGCAGGGGGCAGATCTGACCGATGTGAAACCTAGGGGTTAAATAACTATATTGAACACTGTACCCAACAAGAGTGGATTTTTGAAACAAAAGGTTTGAGTGATTTTCCTGGAGGAAGTGAATGCAAATTCCCCATTTCGGGCAGGGCAAAAAAACCCAGCTCTCTGAAGCTACATCCTGAGGACTGAGACATTATCTATGGATCACCATTACATAAGGCCAAGATCAAAGGCCCAAACTGATGTAAAAGAAATACTGAAATAATTATGGTTTTTCTGGTCCTGATTTGGAGAAAGTTATGAGCATTCAAATATGGGGGAAAATCTAGTTATGAGTTTTGAAGGAATGACAACTACCAGAGCTTGAGGCTGGAGTTGTGGGTGATCTCAGATAAACTTTATAGGATGTGAGTAGGTTTTTATGGGCTTGTAATATGTTTTCTTTGTAATGTTTTTGCTTTAAGAATAAATGAGCTTGCTTATTAAGCTCAGTGCAGACATTTGTAACTGGGGGCAATTACAATAGTAATAAAAAAGCAAAATGCAGATACTGGCCTTTTATGATCTGGCTTGCTGGTGATATATCACAGTGTCAGTAAAGAACAGTGCAGCCTAGGAAATCACCAGTCTGATGGGAAAGAGATCAGGACAGGTGATAACTGAGGAGCTGGTAAACTAGGAAGGATTCCCTCAGGAGATCATGGAGGTTGAGGAATACAAGAGCTCTTGTCTTGAACTCTGACACCATTCATCTCCTAATACAAGTTGAAGCTCTCTAGTCCAGCACCCTTGAGACCTGACTGGTGCCGACCCAGAGAATTTGCAGAACCACAGGAGGTCAATAGCATCTAGCAACATTACCAAGACTCCCACTGCTTGCTGGGCTCTTAGAAGTCATTCGGGGTAAATTAGAGCTAAAGAATAGCACAAAACACTGAGGCTGTGTCTATACTGGCGCGATCTTGTGCCAGAGCTATGCAAATGAGGCTCAGTGTGGAATATCGCCGAGCCTCATTTGCATAACTAATGAGCTGCCATTTTTGCGGAAGAGGCTCTTGCGCAAGATGGAGCTGTCTACACTGCCCCTTCTTGCGCAAGAAAAACCCTCTTGCGCAAAGCCGTTATGCTGATTATTTTCAGGCATAACAGCTTTGCACAAGAGGGTTTTTCTTGCGCAAGAAGGGGCAGTGTAGACAGCTCCATCTTGCGCAAGAGCCTCTTCCGCAAAAATGGTAGCTCATTAGTTGTGCAAATGAGGCCCGGCGATATTCCATGCTGAGCCTCATTTGCATAGCTCTGGCACAAGATCACACCAGTATAAACACAGCCTGAGAGGCAGTGGCTGGAAACAAACATTATGGGATTGTGGGAAACTTGGCCACACCTATGATAAGTGGACATCCGGGTAACTAAAATCATGCTGGACCACAGATATTGCTGGACCAGAGAGGGCCGGACTAGCGAAGTTCAACCAGTAGATAAATGTCCAGCTTACATAAACCCTCCTCCATAACTGGCATTAATTGGCATATTTTTAAGGACTATCACTCAAGGCTAAGTTCTGAATCAATTTGGAGAAAGAACAACTGTTAGCTCCTAGAGAGGATTCCTGAAACAAGTGTAAAAGCAGCTTGGCAGAACACCAAGGTGCTTCTTCCATTCTGTTCCTTTTCATTTACTGGACTTTGGCCTCCAGGACTTTCAATTCAGCACCTCTTCGTCAGTCCTAAAATCACTTAAAATGTTGTCTAAAAGATTTATACTCCCAGGACTTAGTGCATTAGTGTCATAGTCTTTGAAAACATTGCCATTTATGTTGTCACTTATCTGTGAACTCTAGAATATTTATACATTATGCTGAAAATAATGCTCCTGAAGAAGTTAGTTACAGTCTAGTGCTTTTTAAAATCTCCTTTAAAAATGCATATTTGGAGTGTAAACTCTAACTGTGCGTGAACAATTATTTACATGAAAGGCACTGCCATGGCCCGTGTCAATTCCTTTTCTTAGAGCACTATTAAGTAAACACACACAAGATATTAACTTACATCAGTGGTCTCCAACCTTTTTACATCCAAGATCACTTTAAAATGTCAGAACAAGCCAGGATCTTTCCCGAGACCCACTCCTTTCTTGAGGCCCCACCCTCTTCAAACCTCTCCACAGACTACCGGCTGCTAATGGAAACTCACCATTAATTACACCCAAGCCATTTTGCTAGGGCTGCAGCGGAGGAGAATGGTTTAATTTAAATTATTAAACAGACAAAGCGTTTTAACTTTCTCATGTTAGCTGATCAAACTTCATTTTAAATAAAGTTAAACGTAATGTGCCACACAAAAGGTTTCAATGTTTTCTTTATTTATGGCAGGGGTGGGGAAACTTTTTTGGGTTGGGGGCCACTGACCCACAGAAAAATCAGTTGGGGACCACAGAAATGAGAAGCAAAAAAACTCCTCCCAAAACCCTCAACCCTCACTGATGTGGCCCCCAACTGAG
>JANRFK010004440.1:34264289-34294137 GCA_030068395.1 Apalone spinifera | reverse complement strand
CCCACATCCCTGCGCCCCCAGCGCATTCACTGGCAGGACAGCAGCGCTGGGACTTGCGCTGCTCCCTGGAGACTGCTGGGGCGAGGAGCGGGAGAGGGAGGGGAAGTTTCTTCCCGCGTGGCCCAGCCCTTTGCCTGCAGGCAGAGGCTCCAGGGCTGGGGGAAGCAGAGCCCGGGGCCGCCCAGGGCTGGCTTCAGCCAGGCCAAGCGCAGTGGGGCATTGGGGAAGGGGCTCCCCGAACCGCACCCAGCCTGCCAGGGTGCAGTAGGGCGCTGGGGAAGGTGGCTCGCTGACCCCGCACACACAGTCCATAGGGAACAGTGCAGGGTAGCCCTGTCCCCAGCGAGCCACGTGTGCCAGCCGCCCAGCCCCCTCCCAGAGCAGGAGGCTGCGCCGTGCTCCGGTTGGGCTAGATCAAAGAAGAGCAGCTGCCACGTGGTTAGATGGCCAGGTGGCTGCCCTTCTTGGATCCAGCCCAGCTGGAGTGCGGCGCAGCCTTGGCAGACTGCTCCAGCCCACCTAGCAATAGCGTTCAAACAGGGGCAGCCACCCCGCGAGCTGGCTGTGCCTTTCAGCCTGACGAGCCTGCACCACGCTCCAGCGGGGCTGGGTCAAAGAGGGGGAGCCACCTGGCCAGCTGGCTGCAGTGATCGTCCCTTAGGGGCGCCATTGACCACTGATCTACATTGTGCATTGCCAATCTTGACCTGGTTTCAGGTTGTGTCACAAATGAAGAATTCACCCCTAATTCATTATAAGGTATCTAAACCCAAATCTGTTTTCAAGCATATCGGGACTTTGTTTTGAACTAGAAAGGAGGTCAAACCATGTGAAACAGCTGTTTTATCTGAGTTTTGCTTTGAGTTTTTTTTTGGAGGATCATTTGAACCTGTAACAAAGTGAAACTCATAGGGTACAAGCTCACACCGATCAAAACAGAAGACATACAAGTAGGAATCCCTGTTCATTGCAACCACTGGCATAAAGGAAGAACTAGAATTAAAAATCCCCAGAGGGAGTAGCAAATACCTTTTGCCTAGTGAAGATAGTCTTGGTATTTAATTAAAGGTCAAACAAAATTGTACGGCAAACCTTGGGGATACTCTGAAGTTGTTACTTAAGACAGGGTTACCTAATGAAGGCTTTAGTGCACAAGCAAAATAATGGCAAAATCACGGAGCGGCACGATATAAGATAAAGAAGCCACTGCTCAATGAAGTTGGGTGGTAGGTTCTGAATCCTTACTCCTCAGGCTTCACCTCAGCCTTCATGCATCTTGTCCTGGCATTCTGTCCTAGAATAAACCTTTGCAGAGCCATGCAATGCAGGGGATGTGCCCCTCCACACAGACAGTCACAACAGGATATGCAATGAAACCACGGTGAGGAGGTAGGATCTGAATTTGCAACACTACATGTATGCCAGACTCCTTTTTAATTCAATACCTGGACATGATAGAACGGGTTAAGGATTGTGCCAGCGTTTACATTTTACTTGGATTGGCTTGCCAGCATGTGTTATAGCATGTGTTGCAACCTTCATGGTAATTCAACATTGTTTGTGTGTGTTTAATTATTATCACCATGACACGTACAGTTGTCGTTAGGATGTCCTGAAGCTGATATCCTGATTGTCAATCATCTAGTCTAATTACATAGAGGTATGCTCCTGAAGGTCGGTCTGCAAGGCATTGTCCAAAATGTCAGCCTTATTATTACAATTGATCTTAAACAGTCCGCATGGCAGTCTTGTAGCTGAATTTATCATCCTGTCTATGAAGTATTTTAGACTATTTTCTAAACAGAATGCATCCGAATGTTGAGCCGGCACCTTTGATTTGTGACTACTTTTGTCTACCTTTGACTTTTTTTTAATTTATTGAGAACAAAGCAGGTGGACTTGTTCAGTGATGGGTGATAAAATATGCACAGAAAATATGCATCTGTGAAATGCTGTTTAAGCAAGTCATCCCTTTGCACAGATGTCCCATGATTTACCTCACGCATCTTATTTGCTTTTGCTCACCACCCAACGGAGGGGAGGTGATGTATTTCACCGGTGTTTGCAAAGATGTTGCATGCTCAGCTGGGCTATGATGATGTATTCTACACATGTCCCTTCTGAAAAATTCGGAAGCATTTTCAGCGTTGATTTCCCTTAAGAGTTATTATCCCCCACACAGATCGGCAGTGCAGTGCCACACTACCTGGATTTATGAGGTGACCTTGGAGACACAGGCAGTCCCAAATTGAAAACACTCGGCGCTAAACTTGAAAATATATATATTGGATTACTGAGCACCCACTACCATTATATAAATCAGAATGAGATTATGCAAATAATAAATAACATTTATGGAACATCTCATGCAACACTAGAATTCGATCATGTGCTGGTCAAATGCATACCTCTCACATCTACCTGATCTGACTCCCATCCAGGGTTCTTTATAAACTGAACGCTTGAGTGACCACTCAGGAGAGATTTAAATGCTGCCCAAGTGATTAGCAGAGCACCCATAGCCAGCAGCATATGTTTCTGCTGGTGGTGCATGTCTGCACATACCTCAGTGCACATAACAACATTTATTCCACACATGGATGGAAAAAATGAAAGGGAGCATTGCTTCTATCCAATCTCAAATATTGAGCTGATTTCAGTGGAAGCAGGACTGTGCCCCCCTTAAATCCACTGTGGGAGGCTCTTGAATTTGATTATATGAGTTTGAGTCTGTTTCTTTAAATTATTCTCACAGCTGCTGAGCAATAACCACTCCCATCAAAGACTATGGGAGATGCTGGTATCCGGCAGCTCTCTGAGGCTACATCTAGACTACAGGGTTTTTGTGGGTTACCGAAGGTATCCCACAAAAACCCCACCACATCCAGGGAAAGCGTTTGCTCTTCCACTTTTTTTTCGTGGAAAAGCAAATGAACTCTTTCAGGGAGCCCTGTATACCTTGTTTCATGAGGGATAAGGGCTCCACAAAAAGAGAAGGCTTTTCTGCCATTTGGCCCCATCTAGACTGGGCCAAATGGTGGAAAAGCCTCTTCCGCAAAAGCGATCGGAAAAAGCTATGCAAATTGTGGAGCGCAATTTGTGGAGCTTTTTCTGATAAAGCTCAGTAGTCTAGACCTACCCTCAGCATTGGGCCTATAGCAGAGACTGTGGGGAGGGGATGGATCCTGAGACAGTATGATTCTTTCTTAGTGCCTGGGGAACTCACATGTGCTAATATTTTCTCTCCCACACTACTTGTTATAACATCCCAGGCTATGTAGTCTGAGGATGCTGAGTCCCTGCAATTTGTTTGAGAAAGCTCCCTTGTTTGTTGTTTGGTCATTTGGTTGGTTTTGGTTTTGATTTTTTGGCAGAAAACTAGTCAGATAGTTATTAGCTGTGTGGGGAAACTCCTCCTAGCTGTGTGGGGAAACTCAAGTGCTTTGTTTTTAAAGTCAGGAGCTGTTCCAATAAGCAGGTGCTGATAAATGGCAATGAAGCAATAGAATGAAAGCATGTGGTACGCAGACTTAGGAACAGCAATAAATGCAATCCCAACCTGCACTAATGTTAATTGTCATTCGGTTGATATCAATGTGCAGTTTATTAAACCATAAAGCAAGGCAATGAGCACAGAAAGCTGCACTGAAGATAATTAAATATAATCACGGCTTCAGTTAATCCAGCAAAACCCAGGAGATGCACAGTTCAGGGTAAGCACCCTGTTTGCACTAAAGACACTGCTAGAACAGTCATTAAGAACATGCACTGAACTGAGATTGCAATTCACATGTAAAGGCAGGACCCACCTACAGCTTTAAACCCAAATTTCCATCTTTCTGGCTTGCAATAACTTTGAATCTCCAAGTAGCTGTGGGCTTATTTATTTGGTTTGCGGTATCAGCTAGTGCAGCAGCTCTGAAACGGTGGGACCCCAACACCAGTTCTCCAGGGATGGAGCAGGCTCTGGCATTAGGAAGGCAGGATAAGAGCTGTCCTGAAGGTAGGGTACTGGAATGGACTAGTGGATAGAGCATTTGCTTGGGGAATGCTGTTTGATGGGTTTAAGTCCTGTTCCTCTCTCTACCTACCCAGGCAGCCATGGGGGGCAACACCCCCTGCCCTGGCTTTAGACCTGTTGGACCCAGGACCCAAAGTCCAGTGGCTTCAGCCCTGGGTGGCAGGGCCTAGCCACAGGCCCCCTGCCAAGGGTTGAAGCCCATGGCCCTCAACCTTTTGCTTTGGATCCTCAGCCAAGGGGACTCAGGTGGGTTTAGGCTTTGGTCTCCCATCCTGGGGTAATTAATTTTTCTTCCCAGAAGGGGGTTGTGGTGCAATAAAGTTTGAGAACTCCTGAGCTAGAGACTCTAATCAGAACTGAAATCTTCATGCTATCAGGTGACCTACTGACATACAGAGAGAGAGGGTATTGCTGCCAAGAGCTAAAGCTACATAGGGAAAAAAGGGGCTGAGGCAGTAGAGAGGGATATCTGCAGAACAATCACAGTGATGGAAAATGTTATGTATGTCCTATGCTTCTTATCTGAGTTGATTTTATTTTGAGATTTTCTTAAGCATGCGAGGAGAGGTCAGATAGGATGATGAAGAAGGCAGGCAAATAGGGATGAATTCACAGGAGGAAGAGAGTGGGAAGGACAAAAGAAGAGGACCAGGGAGTTTGAAGGTGAATGGAAAAATGGAGAAGAAAAGCTGGTGAGAAGCAAAGCGGGCAAGGCATGTGAAGCAGGGAGCAGAGCAAATGGCCAAAAGTAAAATCGAAGGTCCACGATTGTAATTTAAGAAGTCAGAGTCTAATGACCTCACCAATGTTCAGAGGTGAAAAAGCAGAGGGATGGGAGAACAGTAAGAATGTTATTAGGGCTTCATCCTCAGACCATTGTGAAGAAGATTCCTTCTGGCTCTTGAAGTTTGCTTGACTCCAAAAGTGGCTGCTTATACTTCCACTAAGCCCAAAAAGTGGGCTTCATGAGCAAAGGGGGTTGAAAAATGTTTTAGCATTTTTTTCTACCAAAACTCCCATTTATGTCAACCAAAGTGTTTCATGGAACTGTATCTGTTCTAACAAAATGTCACTGGGATGGCTTCTCTGGTCCAGGGTGCAGTTTCTCCAGACAGACACACACACAGAAGAGGAAGAATTAAAAGCTTGTCAGTTTGGGCTCAAAATCAATCAAAACAGGGACTTAAACCTGAGTCTCTCACTTCCCTGCTAAGTACCCCAAATCACATTGACTATTTCAGGGTGTGTCTTTTTCTCTCACTTTCTCTTCTTTCTCCATGAAAATTTTTGAAATGTCTCATTTTTGCTCCTATGTAGGAAAAGAACAGTTTGCAAAATGGAATTGTTGTTTTCTCATCAGTCCTATGCATAAGGCCTGCTTCCCTGGATATGCTCTCACCATCATTAGGTCTTGGGAAGAGAGGGCAAGTCAGGGAGGGAGAGGCAGTTGGCCTCATCCTCTACCCCAGGGATGGGAAAGCTCAGGCCTGGGTGCTGGATGCAGACTCTGGCTTGCCAGGATCTAGTCCCCAAGGATCAGGGGTCCCCTGCCACTCCACCGTGGGGCTGGAGCACATAAAATCTTACTTGTGGGTGACTTGCAACTAGTTTTTCTATACATCAGTAAACCCTGACCCAAAAAAGATTCCCCACCCCTGCTGAACCCCCTTTCACCAAACAGAAGGCTGTTGAGCATTTCCTTTGGGTATACTTTAGGGATTTTCAAAGTACATCTTCTCTGAGTTAAAGTAAATAAAGAAGGTTTTGGAGGGGTTTTTTTTAATAGGGTGGAAACATAGACTTGGAAGAATTTGATTTTTTGTTTTAAATCCAATGATAATATCTATGTTAATTTTTAAATATTTGAAAGGATTTTTTTTAATCTGTTTGCATGTTCACAGTTGTGCCTAACTGGATTTTAAGCATTTTTAAAAATTTGTATTACTATAACATTTAAGGGAAATTAAGAGTGTGTGTGTGCCAGCCAATCATTATTATAATGTCAGGTTGAGATTCGAAAAGTTAGCTTTACAACCATTATAACACAAATTGGCAAAATCACATTTCAAAATATACCAACTAAGTATCGTTAAGTCAAAGTATAATAAGTTATCAAACAACATTTTGCTTATTATGCCAATCTATACATTTTACTTGTTATGGAGGGAATGGGGAGAGAGTTAGAAAGAGTGTTGAAATTGGTATTTACTGATGAATATCGAACTCTTCCAAGCCTAAATGTAGGCCAGTGGATAAAGCATCAGCCCGGGAACCAGGAGCACATGCATCTAGTGCCACTGAGCTATGTGGCTTTGACTATATGTCTACAGTGCAAAAACAAACCCTGCTACAACCAAGCTCAGCGCCTGGGTCTACAGATTCCAGCTTGCCCTGCAGTGCTAACTGGGGTTCTGTGGATGCTCTGGTCTAGCCCTTAAGCCTGTTCAGGGATGAGTTTCAGAGCTCTAATGCCAGCCCAAGCTCCCACGACTACCTGACTATTTTTCGCGTGCGCCGGAGTCTCTAGACCCAGGTTCTCCAGTTGGATGTAGGGTTTTTTGGTTTTATTTTGGTTTTGGTTTTTTGCTGTGTAGACATACCCTAAACCACTTCCTCGCTCCGGTCCTCTTTCTCCGCTTTGCCTGCGCGTTTCCACTTTAAGCTCTTTAGGGCAGCACACGGCCGAACGGGATCCGACTCGGGGGACGGGGGGTGTCTCCAGAGGTTATTGTCACGTCCGTCAGGATCAGGGAGCGGTGACCCCCTCGAAAACAAGGGCGAGTGGACTGACTCTCGCCTGCAGCAAAGCTGTCACCCCTGCAGGCGGGTGTAATGGAACCACGGCCATCCGGAGCGGCGCGAACCTGCCCCCTGCAGAGAGCCGGCTGAGGGGGGATCCAGCCAGGGCTCCGGCCCCCCCACGCAGCGCTGGCGGACCGGGGTTCACGCCGGAGGCGCGGGTAGTTGGCACACACGCCTGGTCTTTCGTTCTCTCCTCCCCCACGGGCGGGCGGCCCCGGCTCAGGTTTGGGGGGTGGGGTTTGCGCGGCGCTCACAGGGCTCCCCAATCTCTGACGTTCAACGCCGCGGCCAAAGGCTGCTCGGTGTAAGAACAGCCCTGCGGGCTGCGCGGCAGAGCGGGGAGGCAGCGCTCGGGCAAAGGACGCCTCGGCTCCGCCGCTGCACAGAGCCCGCGTCTCCGCTGCAGCCGACGCCGCTGATCGCCCGGCCGGGGGGCGGGGGGATCGGACCGCAGCTCGCAGCCTGCTCGAAGGTAAGCCCGGGCGGGGACTGGAGCGCGGCGCCGCGGATCGCCCAGGCTGCTGCTGGCGCGGCGGGGAGGCGGGGGGGGTCAGACCGGACCTGCCTGGGGGGAGCTGCCGGCCTGGCCCCTGCTGCCCCAGCCCGCTCCGGCTGCAAGCGGGGAACTAAGTTTGTTTGTTATCGGACAGCTCTGCCCCCGCCCCCTCCCCCGCCCCGCCACCGCCTGGGCCAGGACTCGCCCTTGTGCAAAGGGCCCCAGTGCACCGGGCGTAGCAGCGCCCGCAGCAGCCCGCTCCCCGGGCGGTCCCTGCGCTGGCGGAGAGTCCGGCGATTCGCGGACTTTGCAAAGGAGCAGGTTTGTTACGGGGGGGCACGCAGCGAGGGGATCGGCCAGTGCGGGATCCTGCGGGGTCGCGGCAGCGAGGACTGGGGAGGCAGCAGAACTCCAGGGGCTGAAGTTGCGTGGTGGCAAAGGGGCTTGTGAAAGAGACCCAGAGTATCGGCTCCCCTCCCTTCCCGGCTGTGTCTCTCGCTCCCCCCAGCCAGACTGCTCCGTTCCACACGGAGGGCTCACCCGGAGAACTCCCGATCCCGCTCCGCTTTGCTAGACAGCGGCTATCTGGGCAGCCCCTGGGCCACCGAGCCCAGCCAGCGGCACCCGGGCGGGCTGGCTTCCGCGCCGCATCGTGCCTCCCCGCCAGGCGCTCAGCCGTGGGTCGCGGCGACGGAGCCGTTCGGGTGATACGGCCCCGAAGGGAACCGCGTTCGCTCCTCCTGCGAACTTCAACCTGGGGGGAGCGCTGGTCGCGGCTGCCCCCTTGGAGCCAAAGAGCCAAGGTGCGCGAGATCCCTGCAGCAGGGCGAAGCCCAGGCGTGTAGGAGAGGAGCCTGGTGCAAGGGGATGGCTCTCCGGTGCTTCGCAAGCCCCGACCGACACGCCTGACAGAGATCGATCAAGCCAGTGTCCTTGGGAGATGCTGGAGATGCTGAGTGCAGCTCGGCGAGGAAAGGACCAAGCTGAGCGTGTGTGCCGGGGGGGTGGGGGTGGGTGGGTAGAGGGGCTTGCTGTGTCGCTACCTAGTACAAACCTATGCAGAACTTTCGCGTGTTGCAAACGAGTGTTTCTTGATGCTTAGGGGGTTTGGCAGCTCTTGCTTTCCGAGGGCTGATGTTAGCTCTCCGTGTGAGGAGCAACATAATGCAGCATGTTGTTTTATTTATCCCCGAGAAGCGTGCCTTGCTCCCTAACCTACAAATTACACGATGTTGCTTGCATAACAAGTGGAATTAGTTTAGATCTTACATACTAATGTTAGGTCACCTTTTGGAATAAATGAAAGCAGATTTCTGCAGGAGGAGATAAAAGGAGGCTTTTGTCTGCGGCCATGTATTTGTTTTTTCTGCCCCTTAGTAGATGAATGAAGGTAAAATATTAAAGAGATGCCAGCCACATGTACGCATGTACGATTATTTTTCCCTCTTTCATCTTTTGTATCTGCCCTCATTTTAAAAATCTATGGTTCATGATTTTTATATGCTAACAGATAAGTCACTGGAGTTGTATGCAGTAGAAGTTGATGCAGGCTTCCTATTAAAATAGTCCCGTTATTTTGGAAATCCTTTATTCAATAATTATTTTTCAAAAAATCTGTTTCTACTGCTGGGAATGCCATGGGGCATAAGATCAAAGCATGTTTAACAAGGGTAGTTTGCCACCTGAAATACCCACTCATGTCTCTAGTTATCAGTAATTCTTCCTAGCATCTCTTTCTCTGTGTAGAACTCAAAACTCATATGTAAAATCAGGTGTTGGATTGGTGGTGGGGAAATGCAGGGGAGAAAAAATTCCTGGTGCTTTTGCTGTTTCTCTCTGTAGGAAACTTTGTCTTCTCTGTCTAGGCTCATCAAAGCTTTTGTGTTATTAAATTGCATTTGCCAGTTACTGATCCTGCATAAATGACTTCTCAATAATCTCTTAAAGTCCCCCCACTCCTTCATCTGCTGCTATAACTCCTTATTTTACAAGGATTACCCCCCCCCCACACACACACACACACACACTTCTGCTGTAGTTCTGTTAGGTTCCGTACTTCCTCATTTAGAGGAATGTATGCTGCTAATTTCCCCCAAACTCCTGATTCTTTTAGGCAATGGCTTCCAGTGCAGAATGCACTACAGTACTATACTGCTTTCATCTTCATAGCTTCTGTGTGCACACCAAAGACAAATTAAAGTCATGATCCAAACACCACTGAAGTCAATGGAAAAATACTTTAACTTCAACAGGCTTTGTGTCAGTGAACTTTTGGGAGAGGGCGATTAGGGCTGAAGCTCTAAATGTATGGCATTTGTAAATAGTTGTGCATGTGCTCCAAAAATGTTCATGTTTGAAAATGGTGCCCATTTATACCATAGGTTGTTTGAAGATCATGCTTAAGTGAAATCATACCTAAAATGCCCAGATTTCTTGAAGAGCTCTTTGTTTTGAATGTATTCAGAGTAACTGTGATGACTAGAATTGAAGAATTTGGAAATCTCTCTTACAGTTTAATTTAAGGGCTCCATTGTAGCTGCTTTCATTTTCCTGAAGCTTATGCTTTTCTTGAATCATGAATGGATCTGTTTGGAAGTGAAATTGCTTTTTCCTTAACAAGAGGAAGTCCAGAGAGCTTTGCCATGGTGTAGGGAAATTGAGCAGTAAAATAACACTTGAGTGTCTTAATCATGAACTTGCATGACAACTCCAGTCATGTGCTATTGAGATTTGAAATTCTTTACTGCTGGAGTTATGTGCAACCATTCAGTGCCTCCAAACCTTGTGCTTTGAGACAAGTTACAGCTAGTAGCCTCTATTCTTCTTTCCCATGACTTGAAGTAATAACGCGGGGCAGCACTTTTTATCATGACGGTTGAAACGTCCACCATCCTATACTATGGCTGACTTATTTATATGTGCAGTCTCTCTATTGTCGGTTTTCTGGACGCGGATGTTTTCCTGTCAGCAGAGACTCACCTGTGCTGGAGTCAAAAATAATAGCACTGCAAGCCAGCAGACAAGTAGTGTCATTGAGCTGAAACAGCTCTCAAAGTGAGTGTGTGACCTCCGTGACACATGTGCCTCTCAGTAACCTGGAAAGCAAGAACCTCTGTTAGTGACTAGCTGGAGAACAATGCTTGCTGCTGAGTTTCAGGTTTATTTTTCAGTCTTTTTTACACTTACGTCACTGTTGGGTTAAAATTCATATATATATATATATAGGAAGTTGGCAGAATTCTTTATCCATGTTATGAGTAACACTTGTGGCATTAACACCTCCCCCCCTTCTCATTTCTGCCATAAATGTAATGCTGTTAATTTTTTTCCATTACTTTTAAGCTGTAAATAGCTTTTCTTATTTTCAGCTGCATCAATTTCACATGAAATTATAGCCACGTTCATGTTCTGGTTATATGTAACTATCTAGATCCGGAGGTAAACTCCTAGTGGAAGACATGGCCCAGGTAGTTTGCATGTCTTTGTAACTAGTTGAAGTCAAGACTGTGCTCCTGCCCTCACTCCACTGGATTCACATCCACTAGCTACATCAAGGGGGGAAAACTCCTTGTGCTTTGTAGGTGCTGCTAATGAGATAGCTCTCTCAATGTAAGAACACGTAGGCGTAGCCCTATACTGAAGTGTGGATTTGAGACACTGCAGGAGAATATTATTTCTTTAAAAATACAATATTTTAATTAGAATCATAGAATCAAGGCAATGTAGGACTGGAAAGAACCTCAGGAGGTGATCTAAACCAGCCTCCTGCGATGAGGCAAGAACAAGCAAAACTAATTGAAATTAAGAATAATCATGGTCCTATTTCTGCTGATGACAAATTTTGTAAAATCTGGCTTTCTTACCACACCTGTATTTTGTGGCTTAATTTGACCTGGCAGTGTTCCTTTAAATATTATCTCTAACTCACTTTCATGTTAGCTGTGATCTGCTACTTATAGCTGTGCACTTGGGTGGTGGAAATTTTGTGAAGTGCTTGGGGAACCAGATGGGAATTTTCCTTCAAACACAGTAATTGTGTATTTTTGTTGCTGCATGAGTGATGTCCTTTGAACTGGGGCAAAGGTAACCACAAACACAGAAAAGTAACATGAATCACATGAGGGACACAGATCTCAGCTTTAAAACTCTAAATCAGCCAAATTATGAGTTGAAGATATTTCACTGTTATTCAAATATAAATAGGAATGTTGTGATACTAGTGACTCATTCTTTTGATTATTCATTAGATAAATACCTAATGATGACGCATAACAAATCTAATGAGTTATCTGGCAGTATATAATCACTTTCCATTCCCTCAATAATACCCTGCTCCCCCCCCCCATTTGGGGATTATGGTGAGGTGTACAACCCATACCATTCTTAAAAGGGTAGATGGGCCAATTAACAGCATAGGCTGCACCTGGATGGAAGCCACGCCTCAGTAATGCTTAATTAAGGAAGAAGTTTACCTGGGCAGGGACAGGTGGGACTTTTATAAAGCTAAGAAGCTGAGCATAGCACAGTATAGCAAAGCATGATTGGAACCTGGAGCAGGGGGTGGGTTGTGTACCCTTGTCAGCTGCTGGGAAAGTGGTACAATTTAGGCTTTATGATAGAAGACTACCTAGAATGGCAGAGAGATCCCTAGTCCAGAGCAACATTGGTAGATCCTGGAACGTAGGGACCTGGCCAGAGGGCCATATTATAAAGAGTTCTGGAGGGTGAGAGTGAGCCAACAGGCTGAGTAAATGCTGGAAGAAATGTCTAGCCTGAGTCAAGCCAATCTCCAGAGACGCCACAAGGAAGTGCGCCATTGGTGAGTAGCAAACCCTTTTACAAGGCCTAAAAACCTCAGATGTCACTGTTGGGACACACATGTTTCTGATTTCCTCATAGAAGCAGAGCAGTAATATTTCATACAGGAAACAAAGGTTGCAAGACTGTATGTATTGTAATGAGGAAGTAATTTTGTTCTTTGTGTTTTCCCTAGATCTAGGCACTGTTTTGTTTATCTGAGGAAAACACCCTATTTTTAATGTGACCCCAACAAAAATAAAGGCAGGGACTTGTTGAGATGATGGCTGTGGTTATCAATTGCCTCAAACTTTTTAAAACATTTAACTTAAAGCTTTCATGATTATATTCATGATGCACAGATAATATACTGCACAATAAGGCAAAATGTGCCGGCTATGGCTGTTAAAATAGATTGGGATTTGTAAAGCGCATAAAGCACCTAAACTGCAATATCAGAGTAGATATAATAACATGAAGGACTTAAGCAGGGTAAGCTCTTTACATTGCTATGCCATTTAAAAGCAGTCTTGGCAAATATGGCCTATTTTCTTGAATACCTAATCTTCTAAGATCAGGGTCTCAAAGGTAAACCAAATGATTGTATTAAATAGCTTGACAGGGTTAGAACTTGCTCTTACAAAATGTATTGTTCTGTTAACGCTTCAATAAAGTCCCACAAACTGAGTCTCCAATAAAGAACCACAAACTGAGACTAGTACTATAGAAAACTTCATTAAGGGTGAAAGTATTGGGATAAAGCATTTTTAAGGAATATAGTGGCTTGTATATGTCTGTATTCAGTGTGGAAAAACAAGCAACAGTGACATTTAATATGCAAACAAAGCATATATTCAGGAGTAACCATTCAAATGTATTTGTAGTTTAATTAAAGGTAACACACAAAGTTTAGAAAAAGAAACACTCCTTCCTCATGACTTTATAGTTACCATACATAAATTTAGTTGGAATGAACCTTTCATAGCATAATTCAATAGAATGATATATTATGAATCCACATCAACCAGGTATATGTTAAGTACCAAAATATGAGTTAGTACCTTATACTGTACCATATTCCCCCATTCATAGATTTTAATTGGATCACCCTTCAACAATGAGGTGATGCTTTTGACCCTTCTGTGGTGGTCTTTCTCCATTCTTGAACATTCTTTATGCCTTTATCCTTGTCCCTTGCTCTCATTAACCAAATCTGTTCCCCTTCTGACCTGAACACCTGCTCGCCTCAGAAAACTGATATTTTTCTACATTCCCACATTGAGGACAACATAATTCTCTCTCTCTCTCTCACTCACATAATGTTCCTCTTTCACACTTTGGTTCTTTCTCACTCCTCTGCCCAGTCTATGGTTTCCCTCACCCACTTAACTATCCCTCTCTAATATCCATTTTTAGTCTATGGACAAGTTTCTTGTCTAGATGCTGTCTTCAAACTTGCATATTCTGAAAATTCCCTGACTTAAAGGAGTTCTAGACTGTATAATATAGTGGAAGCCAGAACATCCAAGATTAGAGAACAGCACCCAGGAAAACTAGATTTAGTTGACCCCTTGTGGAAGTAGCAGGGCCTTTGATGAGCAGAATAGTTATGCTGGAAAAGGGGTGGTCTTACTAGAATCATACATAACTTCATTTGAGTATGATGGCTGCTCTAGAAAGTTCAGCCCAATTCTACTTTGTTTACCCATCTGTGACAGGATAATTGACTATGGAACACAGTCTTCTAGTGGTCAGCCCACTTCTGGTGGTCAGCCCACCCTGCCACCCAACTTGAACTTTTAAGGCTCGAGAAGGGTCCAAAAGATACTTTAAGGCTTTGTCTACAACACACATTTTTGCGGCAGAATATATGTTAATGACAGACTCATTAGCATGAGTTGTGATCTCATTAGCATATTCTGCTGTTTCTTTTTGCACAAGGGGTATTGTGCAAAATGAAGCCGTGTAGCCACTTCCATTTTGCACAAAAACCCTGTTTTGCACAAGATGCTTATGCCTGTCCTGGAGAGTCATAAGGATCTGGCTCAAAATGGAAGTGGCTACAGTGCTTCTTTTTGTGCAAAAAAGGCAGAAAATATGATGAGAGAGTGACTTATGCTAATGAGGGACTTATTAGCATATTTTCTGCCACAAAAACTTGCAGTGTAGACATAGCCTATAGAGACTAAGTCCTGGGAATGAATGGTGCTTAGAAGTAAAACCCTGTGCAGATGCAAAATTTTGTTTCAGCATCTGTGTCTGCAAAAATGAGCTTTGGCTATTTGCATCCACATCCCCAGATGCAGATTCCCACAGATATCTGTGGGAATCTGCAGAGCTCCACAGACAAGGCATCAGGCTACTGTTCCTTAAAGGATCTGAAACCCTCGAAAGAATGTAGGGAAGGAAGGGCAAGGCTCCCCTCTCACCCAGTGAACTAGGAGGGGGTTAGGAGGAGAGGATACATATAAAAGCTGCTTTCTACCTCAGAGCAGGGGGATGCTGACAGAAGAAGCTTGGCTTGTTGTACCCTCCAGATTGGAAGGCTAATTAGGCAGGGGGCTCAGTGCAGGGGAGCTGGCAGAAGGCATTTCTACTGAGTGACTGAAGGTAAGAGGCTCGAGGCATGCATCAAGCTTCAGGGAGATAGTTGGGGGGAGCGGCTGCTCAAAGGAGAGAGCTGCTGACTGCTTTAAGGCAAGGGATGAAGAGCTGCTAGTCAGACAGCCCACCTGCTGAAGAGAGGGAGGGAGGGAGGCTGGCTTGTTGAAGAGCTGCCTCCTGAGCTAGTTCTGGGAGATGCTGTGAGGAATCAGAATATGTCTACATTGCAGTGAAATGCCCATGGCTGGATCATGTCAGCTGACTGGGAGGCTCAGTCTGTGGGGCAACTCAGTTGCCATTCAGGCTTGGGTTGGACCTTCTCCCTGCCCCATGGGGTTGCAGAGCTTGAGCTGCAGCTAAGGTCCTGAAATCTCTATTGGACAGTCACATCCCCACAGCCTGAGTCAGCTGATGTGGACCATCTACAGGCAATTAATTGCTGTGTAGAATAAGGAGCCCAAGCTCTAGTAGGAACACTAGTGTGTCCTGATCTTGTGAGGATGCTGATCTTGTGAGGATACTGCTAAGTGAAGTAAAAGTAGGAGCAGCCCTGGGAAGAATGGTGGAGGGATAGAAGGAATGGTCCTTAAAGACATAAATAGGGTCCCTTGCCTGGAATCCAGAGGTAAGTGCAGGGTTGGGCTTCCCCTAGATCAAGGGGGAAACATAGTCAACAAAGATCAAAGTAGCCAAGAACAGCACACAGACTGGGAAATGGGCTTGTCAGCCATTAGACTTTGAATTTCCTGTTTTAGGGGCTTTCCAATTAACTGCAGAAGGGAATGGACTGGACAGTGACTTGTCTGAAGGGCCAGGCTGCACACAATCTCAAATTATTGAGACCCCAGCATGATGGAAGGGGGTACTAGTCTGAGATTAATCACTGCAATGCCTCATGTTGGCACTAGGACACACTACAGAGCAGAGAGATTTGATGATGCCGCCCTAAATCATATACAGTAGAAGGTAATTGTAGGCTTGACAACTGCATTTATATGAAACATTTAACCCGATTCATATATTTCTTATTTAAACCTGATATATGGCTTATCAAGTAATCTTACTTCTAGAGAACTAAGATAATTAGTCAGATAGTAAAGTTTATTTTGTTTATAATGGAGAAAAATTGCATTACAAAATTAAACCTTCACTTAACTGAGTGGCAATGATATGCAAGAGTTTGTCAGACCGTTAATATCCTCTATTATACACTTATTTTGCAGGTGATCACAGTATTATCGCCAATACATATAAATAACATCAGACCTAAATAGTCACTCACATTTTCATATCTGTGCTTCAATTAACACGTGGTCAGGACTTAAAATAGCTATTGGTGAAAGTTGAGTGTATTCGGATGTATATTGCAGGTTTGTGTTTTCATCATATAGGGTTAGTTCACTGTATTCTCCAGCCTTTGTCTCTTATCTATAGCTTGAAAAAAAAATTGCGACCAGGTCGCTTTTTGAATTTGTTCTGCAAATGCAGGCCTCACTTTATAGTCCAAACTCACTTCCTCCTGGAGTTTGGCTTTTACTAGTAATCAACAATATGATAAAGTTCTGTTCAAGTTGCATTCAGCTGTTATCCCCTCTAGTCTATTCAGTCCATTGCCTTGTTCTTGACTCTCTGGAGAATCTCCATTATACCAAGATTAGATAGTGACTCACCTCTCTCAGGAGACAGCAAAACTGGCAAATGATGCCAAGAGGGTTATTGTGTGCAATGTATCTCTGCATTTGATTAATGTGATTAAATATTGGGTCTCATTCTGAGTTGATTTAAACCTAATGCACTCCCATTCCACTTAGTTACAAGTTTTCTGGACATGGTACTATAAATCAGGGAAGATGTGACCTCTTCAGTTTCTAATATTTCTTGAGGTGAGTTTACACGTGGAAAGTGACAGACCAAGAACTCTGAAATGAAATCACTCCTCTAGTCACAGGATAGGTCTAGTGGAGTCATTGGGAGAGGCAGATTTGTACATGTTGATTCATCCCTGTCCTGGAATGACTATCAGAAGGTTCCAGAATTTATTTCAGTTGTCAAGCCTCCCAAAACCTTGACTCTCTTGTGGGCTAAACAAGGATATGGACGCTTCTCCATTAGGCCACCACAACTATTTAGGCTACTGAATGCCTGTCATCAAATAAAAGCCTGTTCTAGTGCATGGGGATGAAAGCTCTTTATTCCAGTCTTTTGAAGTAAACACCAGAATAGCACACAACTCTTGCTCTAATGCTAAACAAGCAATTCTTTTGCAAGCCAGAACACTTGCCTAAAGTAGTTTTGATTTTCAGAATCACTTCTCCTATTAATTGTATGTATATTGTTCAGTTAGGAGATGTCTAATGCCCTCTGCTGTGCATGCACTGCTAGAAGTAGAAATCATCATGCACTGCAGGAGGAAAAATACATTTCAAATATCAGTTCTTGGCAACATGAAACAGGATTTCAAACTAGCCCTTGAAATATGCATGTAAATAGAATTTTTGTAGATACAGCGGATTGGTAATTTGTGCATGCAAATTATTTTGAATTACAATATTTTTCATTATTCTGAGCATATTTGAGTGACCACTGCTTCCAAATCATTATATAAATGTTTTAATCCGAAAGAAGCTCTCAAATATTGTCCAGTGTTTGCAATTGACTGGGAGCAGCTTGTCAGGTTTTTTTCCTGAATCCTCTCACTGCCTTCATTTTCAAAATGCATGTGTCCAACTCAGTGGTCAGTTACTGAGTATATGCAAATTGAGAAATTATATACACATGTAACCCCTTTTCCATTAGATGGTGGCAGCCAATGCATACTAGAGGACCTGTGTTAGATAACTTTGATTATGGCATTTATCTAGTCATTGGCAACTGGATTTGAGTGTGGTTATTTTTGCAGGTCTGCCAGCTGTCATGGGGATGTGCATATAGTGGGCATTGCCCAAACTTGTATACCAAATTTAGTATCCAACATAACATGCACTCTCCTCCAAGGAATCAGAGCCAATCTGGATACACAAGTTTATCTTGGGGCAAGATGTTAGAGGGAGAAGTAGCTTGAGGAAAAAGGACCCAAGGGAAAAGTATACTGTGCAAAGCACGCAACATCATCTTGCTGACTAGTGAATAAAAACACAGACAACTCAGCTCTGCCTGGCTGACTCTTCCCCAGATCCTTGAAGCCTGTGAAGCAGATTTGTCTGCCTGGACTCAAGACAAACTTACACATATGCAAACTGTATGCTAATCTGCTTTTAATCCTTACCAGTGTATTCAGCTACTCACCTCTGCATCAGAATGCATAACATTCCCAATAACAATCAGTTACCCACCTACCCACCCATCCACTCCTTTTCTCTCATTCCATCAATTTTTCCAATTATCTATCAACCTGCAATTTCTCTCCTCCTTTGTTACCCTTCACTACTCCTGACCCTGGTTGCCCCTCCCCATTAACCTTATTTACTTATGATGTCCTAGTGTTGAGCTAGTCTTCCCAACATCAGCAGCACCTGTAGTGGTTTGACTGATGGCTTAGATTTCCTCCAATTGTCCCTGCCTTTGCTGGTTGTTCAGATGACTCCTCTTTGCTCTTCCCCAACTTCCTTGCTCTTCATTGGGAGGGAACGTGGAGCAGGGAAAGAGGGAGTCTTAAAGTATGGCTACACAACACTCTAAACACAAAATAAGATATGCAACTTGCTCTAGGCAAATCGTGTGTTTTATTTCAATTTAATTTTGAAATGTTTCAAGACTTCTTGAAATAGCAGGTATGTGCGCTATTTTGGGATACTTCCGGTATCATGAAATAGCCCTGATATGTAGACTTACCCTTAGATTCTAGCCCAGACAGCTCTTGTAGCTGGCAAAAAATATGAAAGGATCAATGAGTTAGGGAACAGAAAGCCAGAAGTTGAGGATCCCCCTAGCAGTCTTGTTCAGAACATGAATGAACAGCTAACAGCTCTCAGAGCAAGCACTGTATTCTCTGGATGGAATGTTGGCAGATGGCTGGCTGGGAAATGCAGCTGAGAGGTGGGAAACTGTTTCAAAGTACAGTAGGAACCCATATGAAATGGTGACAGCAGCCTGGGTGTGTGTTATAGTGCAGATTCACATGCAAGGCTCCTGTACTGAAATGCAGGGGAGTTAGTACTGAGTCCTGGACAGAGCATAATCCCAGTACACAGGCTCCCTGGAGAGTTTTCTGAATCCACCGTGCTCACTAGCCAACTAGCTGGGGAGGCATTTCCTTCTAGGTGCTCACAAACATACCCAGGTTACATCTACACTGGCAGCTTCTTGCACAAGAACAGCCGTTCTTCCACAAAAACTTGCCGGCTATCTACACTGCACGAGCGTTATTCCAGAAGTAAATTTACAGTACAGCATTGTAAAACAGGGCCTCTTCTGGAAGAGTTATTCCTCTTCCCCATGAGGAATAAGCCCTCTTGCGCAAGAGCTCTTCCAGAAGAGGCCAGTGTAGACAGGCAACATGAATTTCTTGTGCAAGAAGTCCCTATGGTTACAATGGCCATCAGAGCTTTCTTGCACAAGAGAGCGTCTACACTGCCATGGATGCTCTTGCGCAAAAGCACATGGCAGTGTAGATGCTCTCTTGTGGAAGAGTTTTTGCACAAGAACTCTTCCACAAAAGAGTTCTTGTGCAAGAAGCTGCCAGTGTAGACGCAGCCCCAGTGTAAATAACAGCTAGCCTGGTATTTCAGAAATCAACCTGGGCTTGGGAATACTGCTCAAGTCACAGACAAGTCACTTCAGTTTTCCACTGGGATTAAAGTGGTGCTCATGTCCACGATATGAATCGCCTTCATTACTCAAGGAAAACTGTTTATTAACTGGAACAACGCATCTCCTTGAGGTTTAACTTCCAGTTTGTGGTGGAGCTTTCATAGCTTCTTCTCTTCCATCACTGCTAGCAGGAAGGTCAGTTAGATAAAGCCAAGGGCCTGCAGGATTCTCATTCTCTCTCTCTCTCTCTCTCTCTCTCTCAACACACTCCTGTCTCTCTTCCTGTTCTCTCCAACACTACTTTTTTCTGTATCCCTTTGTAGAAAGTTTTGCTCATCCTTTCCACATTCTCAGTTTGTTTGTTTAACCTGAAGAAACTTCTACTTTCAGGAGGATTCTGTACTGGTATCCAGAACTTATTTCCTAGTTAAGTACCTGCTTATAAGATGTTTCTTGAAGGCATAAAGCACACGCTAGGAAGAGTTACATGGAAATGTTACGGCAGTTGCTCTCCATTTCTGTTCTAAGTCATGATAGTTCCCTGCTGTCTGTTTCCTGGTGTTTTGTGTACATACTGCACCATATATATCATATTAAACATTTTATTGGGGATAGTTTGAAACAGTAGGCATAATATTATCTTACTATATAATTTAGAACTGTCTGAGTCCATTTGTTCAAGAACTCCTCTTAAACAGTAAGGGCTGGGACCATCAAATTTGGCATGTAGCTTCCTCTTAACTTAAAACAAGCTCAGGGTTTGGTTGTACCTGGAAAACGGGATGTGACTGGAATGGGATTGTGGCATACAAACGGAAAGGGAGGAGTGTGATAGCAGGGACAGTAATACTTATGAATTACAGGAGGGCAACAAGTGTCTCAGTGAGCAGCTGCTGGTTGGCAGCATGACCCCACTTCCCTGGGCCAGGGAGCACTGGTGAGTGGCTTGCATGTTCTTCCCCCTTCCCCCCCCCCCCCCCCCCCCCCCCCCCCCCCCCCTCCCCCACCCAGCCCAGCTCTGGGGAATGCTGGTGGGTGGGGTAGAAGCTGGCAGGTGGAGTGCAAGCCCCAGCCCTGGATTGGCTCTAGGCAGAGGCTGACAGATACCCCCCCCCACCGCCTGCCCTAATCCTTCCTTACCCCTAACCCTGACTCCCATACCCCCCAAATCCCAGCCCTCTCCCCTAAACCCCTCAGTACCAACCCTGCCTCCTTCCCTGAGCGCCCCCCCCCCACATCCCTGCCCTGATTCCCACACTCTCCAGACCACCAGCCCCTTGCCCAGAAGGACCCGAGCAACTCACATAGGTTTTCTAATATCTTTTATAGGAAATGCTACTAATATACTATTTTGCATGAAATGATTGCTCAGGTGAATTTCGAGTCGGATATGCTGACTGTAATTGCAAATGTAGGGAAAAACCACTAGTCAAATAGATCTGAGAATGAGGAGCACAGAATGTAGAGTGACTCAATATTTTCTTAAGTCAAGAGTGGAAAAAAGCCTAGTACTAGAATCCTGCAAATGTCAAACTAATTTTTTACTCATGTGACAATGGGTAATCCTCCTAGCATTGATACCATGACTGAAAAATCCCTCTTTGTTAATCACTATGCTTTATTTGCTGGTAATTTAGGGGAATTAAAAATAAAACTTTTTCCCCACCAATTTAATATAGTTTCTGATTTCTTTGGAAAGTTGGCAATTTTGGAAGGTTTTTTTTCCTGAACAGTTACTGCTACTGGGGTCTTATTGACAGCCCTCTGACATTGGTGGGATTCTTCTTATGACTTCACTGGGCTGTGGGTGGGGCCAATGATGAAGATCTTAGAGGGTTTTGTAGTCAGAGCTGCAGTTTTAGCCCCTTTCTCTCGATGGGAACCAAACAGAAAACTTGATCATAACTTGCAATAACGTTTGTTTATTCCTTTGGCTGCGGACTTTCTTGTTGGGTTAATAGTGTAAATAGCTAATCATATACAATTGTACTGCTAAAGCAGGAAAATGTATCTAGCAGCTCACAGTGCTCAACTGACTTAATTAGCCATGATCAGCCATAACCTTCCCTCTTTCTCTTTGATATCACTGCCTGATGTTTTCAGGGGCTCTGATTTCTCCTGATAAGTTAATCCTGGCGCATAATTTCACACAGATCCACTTTTTGTTGGTGGAAAGCTATTACTAGACCCTTCTGCAGCATTAGTAGAGAATGAACCTCTCTATTCTGGCACCCTCAGGGCCTGACCTGTGTTGGACCAGAGAATTGCCAGACCACAGGAGGTCGATGTTGTCTAGCATCATTATCAACACTTCCACAGCTTACTGGGCACTTATTTAGAAGACATTTAGGCATACATTAGAACTTAAGAATAGCACAGAACACTGAGAACCAGGACAGGTGGCTGTACACAAACTTTATGCGACTGCTGGGAACTTGGCCACACCCCGATAAGTAGACATTCAGATAACTATAATCATGCTGGACCACAGATGTTTCTAGACCAGAGAATGCATGACTAGAGATGCCAAATATAGTAATTCTAGGCTGTGCAGGAAATCATTTGGTAGGCTCATAGCCACTTATTATTTTTTTTTTGAAGTATATGAATTTCTAGAGTTTTTTGGCTAACCGTAGCTGCATTCATCATTGATGCAGAACTCTCAGTGAACAAAAGGTGCTGCAGGGGTCTATAACTCATGCAATGAATTAATGGATGCCAAGCTTCATTACTTTTCCAGCTAAAAAGGAGCTTGGAGCCATGTGGTACTCCTATCCAAGACTGAAGATACCTGACAAGTTGCAGGGTTTTCCTACCTTTATATTTACAAAAGATGAGTCACATGTTGAATGACTTTTCTGGTATTTATGGCCACTTTGGAGTGATGTGTATATAATGTTTTATATAAAACATCTTGCCATATAGGATTTTTTTAAATAGAGTTTAATTATCCCTGAGTAAGTCAGTGTTGTAAGCTTCTGTGTGGAGGTGTGACCTATTAAAAAAGAGTGGGTTGAATTTTACTCTAGATGGCTTGCTGTCGAAACTATATCACGTGACTCTACAATTTTCCCCAAAGTAGATGTATAGGTCCTATCCTGTGAAACTCAGTACTCCCAGTAACTGCAGTGGGAGTTCAGTGCCACCCTGGATAAATTACTATCCCAGGGGATTAGGCACATTTGATTCACCCTCTGAGGTTCCGTTGTGAAATTTGGAGCATGTTTGTCAAGGCTGTTCCTCACTCTGGCACGACAAATGCAGACATGGGGGGCCCATGAGATCTCCAAAACCTTGCCTCTACAGGCTTTGGTACCAAACTCCCCCACCCCCCCCCAGAATCCTAATACCCAGATTTTGGAGAAATCTGCTGTCACCACCCACTAATTCCAAGAAAACCAGGGAAGAGATCACTTGGGGAAACCACCTCCTTAAAGTAAAACTCTCCTCTGCCCTAATCTCCATTTTACTTGGAGTTGGGGGAAAAACAGAAGGGATTCAAAGACAGCAATGGACTCTACCCTGATAACTAGGCACTGAGTCAAAGGACACAACAATCCACCAAAACCGGTTAATTAGAAAAAGAGAACTTTTATTATCAAAACAAACCTACAGTTGCAAGCATAGTAAAGTGGCTACATGGAAAGCACCATCAATTGATCTAGGTACTCAGGGGCCAAAACTTTAGTTACAAAAGAGAGAACACAATTACCAGCTCAGACATTAGTTCCAAATTCTCAAATCAGGAAAACAAAATCTTGATGGACTATCTAAACTTTGCCCTACTTGCATATTGTAAAGAGTCTCCTCTTTGAAGGAGAAGGAAGGCCCATCTCTCTCCATCTTGGGGGGGGGGGGGGGGGGGGGGGGGGAACCTTTCTTTGTCAGACACAAAAAGGAAAGATAAAGACTCCTTTGTCCCAGTTTGAAATTCCTACCTGCATTGTTATTAGCTGACCACCCAATACCTGGCTAGATACAGTTAACCCCTTTGTTATAACCAGGAAAGTCACCAGGTGCTGGTCAGCAATCTTCCTCCCACAAAAGCAGCCGTGCCCAAGAAAGCATTCTCCCTGGTAAAAGAGAAGGTCAATGGGGAATAGACAGGAGTGAAGAGTTAAGCATCTTTACCTCTGGCTGAGGCACCATGAAGCAATTTATGCACGCTGAGAAGAGAGTTTAGTCAATGCATCTCCAACATGCTGTGGTTCTGCCCATTCCTACCCAGCCCCAGCTGCTCAGCTAAACTATATCAGCTGGCTACAAACTTGCACCTCTTTGGGCTCTTGTGAGCCCTCCTTCTGTATTAGTGAAAAAGCACAATAAAAAGTCACAAATCCAAGATCGTTGTCTGATTTCATAGGTGAAATTTGTACTCCCTAATTTGATTGCATAACTGTATGTGGCTGATTCAGTGTTAGTGACAATATCATTTTGTGCATTGGCTTGATATAAATGAAGTAGTTTTGGTTTCTTTGATCCTCTGGTTTAATGTTGTGTCCTGCTTCCATTTTACTTAGTTCTCAAAGGGAAGAACAGATTAAAAAAAAAAAAGCTTGAAGGTTAATCTGTATTTTCTGGTACATAAATGTATCCAGTCTGACTAAACTGTGTGATATTATCAGCTTGTCTACTTATTTTTAGTCTTCTGGAACATTGTAGGCAGAAACTGAGCATAAGACACAGAAGAAGCTGAAAATAGTTCAGGAATATATACACTCTAATTTGTTCAGTCCAACATAAGAGGTCACAATGCAGCTGAATAGTGCACCTCAGAGGAGTTAGTGTGTGTGTGTAAACAGAGTACTTGGGTAGATTAAGTGATATAGCATGGTTCCTGAAGAATGGCACATTAAGGACCCTGATGACACTATCTGTAATGATGGGCGTAAATGGGCAGAAGTGCAATATTTGTATTGCTGTTTAATTATATTGAAATCCTCCTTTGTGAATCCTCACATGAATAAGCTAGTCTCTAAGGCCCCCTGCAAAACAATCTGTCAACAGAGAACAAAGGAGCATGCAGGGTCTGTGAAAAGAAAACGAAGCAATTAGACACCCTTCTGATAGGGCAGCCACAGGAAAATGATGAGATTGAGAAGGCTTGATAAACATGGGAAAGGAATATGAAGGAGTGAGTGGGGATTCCTCCTTTCAGTTATTCTGCCATCACTGGCATCCGTCTCCTCTGCTGAATCCTTTATTTATAGTTCTGATAGCTCCACTGCTAATTTAGTCGGAGCATGAAGAGATCTGATTTGAAGGGAATCTCCAGTTCCTCAGAGGATTGGACATAGCTGTGATGTCAATGGAGAAGTAGCTCAGGGGCGGGGGGAGGGACTCCTGCTGAAAATCTTTGTGAGGGGGATCATTGCTAAAGAGTGGACTGCTAACTCAAGTAGCATTAATGTAGGCTAAAATTCACCCAGATGCACTACAGCAGGAGGGGGACAAATGATGGTAATAGATTCATCTCAACCCTAGCCCACACCCTATCATGGATTTATCATTACTGAGCCCTTCTGATAGGGGCCTGTGTGGTAGAGACCTCCTTTTCCCTTATAAGCTAAAGAATGTCAGCAAATGTACATGAACCCCAAAGCACTTCACTTCTATGGGATGTCTCAGGTGCTTCTTCAAACTAAGCAGATGTTTAAGTGCTTTGCTGGATTGGGAACATGTCATTGTCATGCAAGAAGAGGCACTTACTGAGTGCCCAATGGAAAGGGTGAAATACACCAATATATTACTCAACTACAATTCAAAATGACATTTGGTACAATAAAAAGGGAAACGCCTTCAAATCCTAATCAAAAGCATTTTTAATGTGGAATCTGAGAGAACATCTACATTGCATACAAAACCCCTCACATAGTCCAAAAGTTTGGGTTCTCACCCAAATCTGCAAGTCTACCCTACAATTAAACAGCTGTGTTGCCAGCCCCTGGGCAAGGTAGGGAGTGCTCTGGAATCCCATAAAGGGGTGGGACCTTTGGTGGAAGGGGTGGGGCTGAAGGTTAGCCTCTAGTGCTGCCTCGAGTGTTAGCCAGGTTCTGGCAATAATTTTAAGGGCTTGGTGCTCTGGCTGCTACCTCCACCACTCCAGTAGTGGCTGGAGACCCGGGCTCTTTTGAATCACCTAGCCCCAGGGTAGTTGCCACCATAAGCATAACAACCCCCATTACCCTATTCGTGGGCCAGCCCTGAAAGCCCAAAACAGCTAGCATGGGCTAGCCATAGGTATCTAGTGGTGCCTGGAGGGTATTCAGAATAAAATGTACTGAGGACCAATGCTTGACCAGTTACTTCCATTTGTTTCCAAATACAGGGAAGTTCTTTGTGGCTCTACTAGGTGTCCTTTTTTGTTTTTGTTTTTCTTTCTTGAACAAATAGTTTGCCAACTACTTTGTGGACTGAACAACATCCCTAGACACTTTTCACTGAGTTTAGAGAATATTGCAGATCTGTTGGCCTATTTGTTTGCTATCAGTAGAGAATAAAAAGTCTCGGAACTATTTTATTAGTGTATTTCAGTACTAGTGCACAAAATGTGGAATCACTACCTCTAGAAAAGTAGAATCGCTTCCTGGATGGTTAATTTCATTTCATTCCGCAAAACTTGATTCATATTTCTGAACTACCACAGCCAAACAGCTTTCTAAGCAGAGTTGCAGTGCTAGACAAAATTAGATCCAGGTAGGCTGAAGTGAAATATCATTGTTGCAATTGTCCAAAGGGGATGAATGAAAATAATCATATAGATCAAACTTAAATTGAGTTCAGATACTACAGAAATAACAGTTCTATATCTATAAAATCAATCTGTCAACCTCAGGGTCACATTTGAAAATGGTACTTCTGTTCTTGGATTACCCATCTTTGTCTGTAATAGACATAAGATGTTAGTTCCTTAAGCAGTTTGCAGATTTATATCACTGTAACACAGCTGCATAGACCTTCCCATAAAACAACCAAAAAACTCCACCTTCAAGGAGTTATTAAATTGTTAAGCTGTTACAATTTATAGAGCCCTGCGAGGACACAAATTGGTATCCATGCGGAGATCTACCAAAAGTGACTGGGGGGGGGGAAGAAGACTCCCAAAATTACACTAGTGCATTTTATTACTTTAAAAGACTGAAGGCAGAAGTAAGTTCATTGTTCTGATGTGGGTGGAGTGAGAAGGATAAATAGGAGGAATTTATTGAAGAAATAGCTTCTATTTATACTACCTCTCTATTGCTTAACTCTTCAAAGTGGGCAGAAATGCATCTAATTAACATTTCATATCAGCCATTATAAATCTATATTGTACCTGATTTAAAATAATAAAAACAAGTCTAGAGTTGCAAAGTTGCATTATCTCTCTTGGCTTTGGATCCAGCTTTAGCTAGTATAGTCCTCAGATTTTCAGTTTTTGTTATTGGAATATGTAGGATAAATTATCTCTAAAGCAGAGAGTCTTTAAAATTTGTTGCACTTCCTATATTTGAAGGTCTAAATTAAACTTAAAAACTGAGTACCTAATCAAATACTTGAGATACAAAATGTATTAATTTTTCAAAAGTAGAATTAAATTACATGTACTATGAATAGGAATAAACACCATAGGGAAACCTAATAACTAGACACTAACATATTACAGACCCTTACATTAGGGGTATAAATCTGCAAATTACTTAAGATTGTGCATAAAACTTTTTTATAATACCTCAATCCAAGTGCAGCTATCAAATCATGTAGCTGGTTTTAGACAGCTTTAATAATTGATTAAATTCCACATAACACAAGAATGTAGCTCTCCATTGGAATTTACTCTAGTGGTGATGAAAATTATATACATTATCTTGCTCAGATCATCTTCTTTATCCAACAGCACAAAGAATGTGAACTGAAAATTCCACCCTGTGAACTGTTTAAAAGTCATTTAAAAGAGAACCATAAGGCTATGATTGTAGGTAAAGTTTAAGCACTTGTGTTTGCCATATTGTGACAGAATACACACTTTATAAGAAAGTTTGAAGAAAGTTTGAACAAACATGCTTTGTAAGATTTCAATGGAAAACTAAGTTTGCTGGACAATGATATCATGACAATGTATGTAGCAATGTTATAAAGTATCCCCTGTCAAGCAGATTTGTCTTAAACATCAATTTACAGATAAGCTTTAAAAAGAGTCTCCAGCCAGGAAGAGGCAAAAGAAAAGACACAAGAAAATCTGCATTTCATTATACACAGGTGAAAAGAAGCAGCATGAAGCTTCCTTCTTCCATGTCTCCTTGCTCTCAGCTGGAAAGAACTTTAAGTAGGGGTCACACAAGAAAATGCTGTTAAAAGATGGGCAATATATAAAAATAAAGGACATTGGGGGGAGGGAGAGAATCCAAGTTCTCCTCCTTTCCATTGCTCTCTTTTCACCTTAAAACAAAAAACCCTGCCATTGGACATTGGCCTGAGAGTTTAGTTAGCAGTGAACTGAAAACATGGGTAAGGGCTTCACTTTGAAAAGAAAGTGGTGTGGTTTTTCTTTTCCCCTCCTCCCCCTCCCCCCCCATAGCCATTTCTTACTTGAATGCCCCATTACTTGGACTCATTTAAAATCTTTGTAGTTAGTTTTCACTAAAGAATAAAACAAACTTATTTAATCTAGTATTGTGAATTCATAGTAATTAAATACTAGAACTGGAAAGGACTTCAAGAAGTCATCAGGTCCAGTCCTCTGACCTCACGGCAGGACCAAGCACCATCTAGATCATCCCTGACAGATGCCTATCTAACCTGCTCTTAAATCTCTCCAGTGATGGAGATTCCACAACCTCCTTGGGCAATTTATTCCAGTGTTTAACCACCACGTCAATTATGAAGTTTTCCCTGATGTCAAATTTAAACCTCCCTTGCTGCATCACCTCTGATGATAGAACAAGAAGCAAAGGGCAACAATTTTTCACCCTCCATGTAACACCCTTGTAGATAACTGGCTGGATACCTGAGATCTGCTATAATGGTTATGCACCCACCTTATAGTAGCCCTGTCATAATCAGGCATGCTGACCAGCACCTGGTAACTAAGGGTAGGTTTACACTAGAGCAATTAATTTGAGTTAGGTTAATTTGAATTATCTTATTTTGAATTAAGATAATGCATCTACACACAAACTATTTCGAATTAGCGTGTCCACATTGAGTGGCCCGTGAAGCGAAGTTAAGGCTGGCTGGAACCAGTGCCGGCAAAGCATCAGGTTAGGACTTAGCCTCAGGCAGCAGCCCCACACACATTAACTGAGCTGCATGCTTAAAGGGACCCTACCCCCATTCTGGACAGACAGTTCTCAGGGTTCCCCACTTGCTTGTCTAGCTCGATGAGAGATAGCAAAGCATCCCTGTCTTGGAGTGCCCTGAGTGCCCGCACTCGGGACACCACAGCACTTGGCCTCATGGAGCCAGAGCTGCCCCTGGGCATGCTGGTGTGTCTCGTGGGGTCATTACCGTCAGCCTGGCTGGACTTGCTGCAGGCTGCCATCCGAGGGGTCCACTGGTAGGCTATCAGGATCCAGGAGGCCCTGTGGGATGGTGTCCACCCTGAGGAGCTCTCGGAGCCTCCCCGGTCCTTCCCACCAGGGGCTCATGCCCCATTCCTCCATCACGTCCTTCCATTTACCCTTCCTTCGCCTCCCCCTTTGTGATGTCAAATAAGATACATATGTTCAAAAATAGAAACTGGGTTTATTGAACAAAATTGGGGGGGGGGGGGGGGAATGAACCTCTGGGGAGAGTGGGGAAAAGGTGGGAGAGTGGAGGGGGAAACCTGGGAGGAGGGAGCTGGAAGGGGGAAGCAAGGGGAAGAAGGGGAAAGGGAAGCTCAAGATTGGGGGTCTTGCCAGACCTACCTGACTTTCATGCAAACCTGCTCCTGGGTTTGCATGTGGCCTTTGGTGGCCAGGCTGGCAGCTATCTTGCCATAGATGGCTGCGTTCCTCCGTCTAGTGCGGAGATCATGGACATTGGCGGCATCTTTCTTCCCTTCCCTCTTTTTTTTTTCCCCTCCCCCTCCCCCCCCAACCTGAATAAGGTCCATGATCTCCACTCTGGACCAGGAAGGCACCTGCCTTCTCCAACCCCTGTCAGGCTCCTGGGAGCTGGCAGACTGCTCCTGGGAAGTGGTGGAGGGCTGGCTGCCAGTGGCATACTGGCTCATGTTTTGAAGCCACTGGGTCGGGGCCCTGGTGGCCACTGCTGGCTCTGGGCTGGCAGGCTTTCAGCTGGCACAGGCACTGTGGCCAGAGTCTACCCCTTTAAGGGCTCCCAGTCCTGGGGGAGAGGAAAGGAAGTTTTCCTGGTTCTGCCCAGAGTGGCCACCAGGGCTCTCTGGGAAGGGCTGG
>JANRFK010004440.1:34245851-34264189 GCA_030068395.1 Apalone spinifera | reverse complement strand
ACAGCACTTAATTTGAAATAGCTATTTCGAATTTGGCATTACTCCTCATAGAATTAGGTTTACCAAATTCGAATTAAGTGCTCTGCTATTTTGAATTAATTTTGAAATAGAGATTTGCATGTATAGATGCTATTAAAGTTAATTTGAAATAACAGCTGTTATTTCAAATTAACTTTGCAGTGTAGACATACCCTAAAGGGTTAACTAATGCCTCCTGTACCTACCCAGGTATCTGTGTTATTGACTGACCACCAGGTAGGAATTTCAAACTGGAAGAGAGGTTTTTCTCTCTTCTGGGCTTGAGAGGCAGCGCAGTGTTGTTGTGTTTTTTTTTTTTTTTTTTTTTTTTTTTTTTTTTTTTTTTTTTTTTTCCCAAGACTGAGGGAGATTGGAGGAAAACAGACTTCTTAAAATGTGTAAGTAGGGAAAAGTTTAGATGTTTTCCTTGTTTGGGAGTCTGGAAATAATGTCTGAGCTTAAGTGTTTGTTTGGTTTTTTTCTTTGTAACTAAGCTTTTAGCCCAGGGACTTGCCCTGAGTATCTATATCAATTGGTGGCTCTTCCCATCTAGCCACTTTAGTGCGCTTGCAACGGTAGTTTTATTTTGATAAAAGTTTGTGTGGTTTTAACTGGTATTGGTTGATCTTTGTGTCCTGGAAGGTTTGTCTGTGTGTACATGCATGCCTGAGTACAGGGTCAGCTACCATAAACGGCAGGTTGTTTTTTTCTCTCTTTCCCCCTCCCCCCCCAAGCTGCTTTGGGGAAAAGAGCTTGGAGTACCTCTGATGTTAGTTTCAAGTGTCCACCCCTGTTTGTGGATTCAAAAGCACTTGGTGGCAGCGGATCCTCCAAAATCTAGATATTAGGATTTTGGGAGGAAGTTTTTGTACCAGAGCCTGTAGAGGCAAGGTTTTGGAGTGCTCTTGTAGGACCCCATATCTAGGTTCTCTAGTTTATTGATACCATGTCCCCTGCTTTTCCCTTATCCACAAGGCTTGATATCCTATCAAAGAAAGCTATCAGATTAGCTTGACATGATTTGTTTTTTACAATTCTATTCTGGCTGTTACCTATCACCTTATCTTCCAGATGTTTGTAGATTAATTCCTTAATTACTTGCTCCATTATCTTCCCTGGCACAGAAGTTAAGGTGACTGGTCTGTAGTTTCCTGGCTTGTTCTTACTACTTTTTATAGATGGGCACTATATTTGCCCTTTTTCAGTCTTCTGGAATTGTTTGGGTAACTTATGTACTGATTTCCCTACACATAGAGAAACACCTGTCTCTGCCAATTTCTTTGAGTTTTGGGGTTCAATTTCAATTAAAAATGTGGTGGCTGTACCCATATGATTTGAAAATATGGGGAAAAGGTTGTGTAAATCCCTGGAAAGGAAATTTGCAAAATGTCCCACTGTTTCTAATACTGCAAAGTATGTTTTGTGTATTATGTATATAAATGTGTATAAATGAATGGCACCACTTATGCATGCTTCATATGAATTTTATCATTGTTTCTGGTATTTTTACTTATGCATTAGGCATTGTACAGAAAACTTCAGAAGACTGTCACTGTTCCATGGACTATACAGTCCAAACAGGGATGTGATTAACACAGGGCATAACATGCAAGAGATGGCATCAAAGTGGTGTATGGCTATGTCATGATTAACATAATGGCTTGTTTTATGGTCTTGTGGACTACATAGGAACCTAATACAAAATTGGAAGGGACCTCTTGGGACATCAAGTCCAATCCCCTGCTGTCACTGACAACATCATATAAACTTGTTCATAAATTTATCAAGATCCATCTAAAATTAGTTAAGTTGCTTCCTTCCCCCTTACTCCTAGCTCTCAACTGAGACCTTCTTTGTGTAAGAACAATGTGAAAGGCAGCACAGAAATGATAGTTGGAGAACAGTGTGCTCATGTCCACATTGCTGGTGCAGAGGAGGGACTTGGAAGGATCATCCGAAAAAGAGACAGAATGGAGGCTATAAAGCTAGAATAAGAAGCTTGAAAAATACAGTAGAAGAAAGAGTAACAAGCATGGAAGTAGAATTGATTGGCAGTTACCCAACCATTTTGTTTTGTCAGAGAACATTTCACCTTTGACAAATTAATTTTTGAAAGACAAATTGAAATATTAGGGGTTTCATAAGATTAAAACATAAGACTTTGAAATGGAAAACAAATACTCTATTCAAAGAGTAGGATTGTTTCAAACTACTACATTTTTAAAAAAAAAAGTCAAAATTAAAACAACAAAAAGCACCCTGATGTGTTTCAACTCCAAATATACATATTTGGTTAATTTCATGGCTTGGGGAAAAATCCACTTTTTTTTTCCAACCAGTTAGGAACAGAAAAAAATCGAACTTACAAAATTTACCCCACCAAATAAGAAATCCAGATCCTGCACATGGAATTTAATCATGGTGACTGTATTACAGTAAAACTCCAATAGTCTGGCATCCAACTGTATAGCACTCCCGATAGTCCAGCATCAAAATGGCAAGAGCCTCATGAGTGAGCTTCGGCAAAAAATGAGTCACAAGTCAGCAGCGGCAGCAGCTGAACCGAGCAAAACTGGGTGGGACTGAGTCAGTCTGCCACTGGCACTGTGTGACACTGGACAGTGCTTGTGCTACAATAAAGAATGTAGTGTGTGTGTGTGTGTGTGTGTGTGTGTGTGTGTATATATATATATTAAATAAATAAAAAAAACACCAGTTTATAGTACCTACTGATAGTCCAGCATATCTGATAATCTGGAACCTTTGGGCAGGGGTGGCCCATCCATATAGGTGAACTAGGCGGTTGCCTAGGGCGTCAAGTTAAATGGGGTGCCAAATGGTGGCGCAATATCTTGGGGGGGGGGAGGGGTGTCGATTGCATGGTTTGCCTAGGGCGCCAGGTGCTGGCAACTAGTCTAGGTCCACCCCTGCCTTTGGGAAGTCTACTGTATATGGATGGAAAAGAACTACTGTGAGTTTTAGGAAGACTATAAAGATAAGTAACATCAAATAAGTAATCTATTTGTTCCAACACACAACTATAAAGTAAAGGTTTTAAATTATTAAAGCATGTCATTCTATCATTCTTATTGGTTTTTCAGAATGAGTCAAAATAAAACCTTACCTTTCAATAAGATCAAAATATTTTGATAATTCCCCAGTATTAATTTTCTATGGAAGACTTTGATTTCTGTCAAATCAGCTTGTTGCAAAGGGAAAATATTTTATCAGGGAAATTTCAATTAGCAAGTGTCTGGGGACTTTTGCTGCCCTCCTTCCTCCTCTTTTTCACCCCTCCCCCTCTCCCCCAGTCTGCAGCCTGTTCTCAGAGGGAGGGACAGGCTGCACTTCCAAACACCCAAGGTGGTCTCAGATCTGGGGAAGAAAAGGCAGGTGGGCTCCCTGTCTGGACAGTTTGGAACTGGGGAGCAGTTACCCAGTCCAGGGACCAGTCATGTGGAGCCCTGTCAGCAGCTGAGCACTATGCTGCTGGTGCAGCTCCCCCAGTGGCCACACTGCAGTATTTCATCCCTCTTCTCTGCTCCCTCTCTTTCCATTCTGGAAAGCATTCCCGTTCAAGGCACTTCCCATTTTTTCTAACACAATGAAACCCTGACCTTTTTTTAAGTTAGGGTAAGAGGAAGCTGCATACCAAATTTTGGTGGCCCTTGCTCTTACCATTTAGGAGGAGTTCTTAAACACACTTGCAGACAAACCAACAGATGGACTCACAGACTCTCTAATATAGATAGCTAGATGGCTTCACTTTATCAAAACAAAATGTTTTGAAATATTGTTTTCCATTCCATGGGAAACTTCTGACTTCATTTTGAATAAGAATGAAAACAACTTTTGAAAGGTTGAAATTTCTAGAAGAATAACAACATAGAAACAACCATACTGGGTCAGACCAATGATCCATTTATCCCAGTATCCGCTCTTCCCACAGTGACCAGTGCAAGGTGCTGCAGAGGGAATGAACAAAACAGGGCAATTAGCCTGTGATTCATCCCCTGTCATCCAATCCCTGCTTATGTCGATAGAATTTCCCTTTCCCAACCAGCTGTAATTATGACCCTTAGGTTATGCTACACTACAGAGTTTACAGCAACATGGCTGCAGTGCTATTCATGCAGATCCTCTAAGATGAGGGCTGGGATAGAGCTTGTCTATTGATTTACTTACTTCAGCCCCTCTGAGTGGTGGTAGTTTGTGGGGGGTGGGGTGGGAAGAGGAGAGAGAGTCTGTCCACACCAGTGCTTTAGGTCAGTAGAACTTGTATTGCTCAGGGGAGCGGTTTATTCACATCCCTGAGAGACTGAACTTACACCAATTAAGCTGTGGTGTGTACTCAGCCTCAGAGAACATACTAAGTATAATAATATGGAATACATTCCTGTTTCTAAAGCAAACAAATATACGGTTAAGTCAAAGTTGAAACTGAGCTTGGGTTTGTACATATATTCAAAGAATAGTTACAATATTTTCAGTACATATTTCATAATTCTGTTTTTTAGAAGGAGGGAACTGATAACATTAGCTTCATCAAATTATAAAATTTTCTACTACTTTTACAGATCTAGCCTTGTCCCCCAGTAGATCATGGTAGAAGTGCTGGAACTGAAGCATGCACATACTGACATACATTAATTTTTTTAAACTTAAAAAACAAAATGGTCTGATACCATCTATCTGTTTGGTTAGTCTATAAGTGCTATCATGAGTTTTCGTGGGCACAGACAGGTCATCTAAAGAAGTGGTCTGTGCCCATGACTTTGAGCCACCAGTGATCTATAAAGTGCTACCAGACCAGTTTTTATTTAAGTTGATCTTGTACAGACTAACTCGGCTACCCCATTAATTTTTTAAAAAGTCAAACTTAATGAAAAGGTGAGCATTGTGCCTCTAACTTACTATTATCCAGTGATTATCATTAGAGGGTTTCATAAGATACAGTCATACGTTAGCAATTTTATTAAGAGGTGTGACAGATGTTTCTTAGTGCCATCTCTTGGTACTGGGACATATATTTCTCACTGAAATCAACCTATTCTTCATTATGGTAATTAATGAAGGGAAAGAATGTATTGACTGCATGACCTTGTTCTGTTAAGTTCTGTCTATCCCTCACACCTACTGTCACTCAGTCCTTTCATTTTCAGACCTTATCATTTAGTATTCCAGGTATCAGGTTTGATACATCCTTCAGCTGTCACTAAACTGGCAGATGCACTAAGCATTTCCAGATATATATTCTGTGCAGCCCGTGCAACAAGATGAGAATCTCACTGGTAGAACTTGGCAAATCATTGATTTGATATAACTCTGTCCTTTCTATTTAGAGTTGTTTGCAAAAAATTGAGTTTTTCAAATGTTCAGTGTTTTTTTGGAAAACATTCAATGACTAATTTCTGGCCTGTAGTTCATTTGGGAACATTTTGATGTATATTAAATGAAGAGTCTTTTGGTAAGAGACCTAAGGGAAAATTCTTCCCTCTAAGACAAGTGTAAATGCCTTTTTTATTTTTGTTAACTGTGGCATGTGGTTGACTTTGACTTTTACTTAATTCAAACTGTATTTTATCTCCAACCTCTTTTGCATAATAAATGGGCAACAGCAAAACATGGTAGCCATTAGGTCCCATGTGTTTCTGTCACTAGATTCAAACCTACTAAGTTCTTTCACTAAATAACACAATCTTTTCTAGGCCTTTAACTCCATGTGCTCTCTCTTGATAGAGATGCATAGGAAACAATTTTTCTATTTACTTTTTTAAAACAAAATTAATTTTCCTGTTCTGAACTGGACAAAGTCAAAATCTCAAATGTTTTCATGAACCAGTTAAAAAAAAATCAATTCAGGGTCAGCTGAAGCATGTTCAAGTTCAAAAGTTGAGAACTTTATGAAAACTGATGCTTTTCTGAGGAGAAAATTTAATGTTAGTGTGAATCAACAAGTGTTTTCCAACAAAAATGTTTAAATTTTTAAATTCTTGATCTGGTCTACTGAAATTGAGAACAGAAGCAATAACTAGATCAATATTTTAAAGGAAAGCGCCACTATTGGTCCCAGGCCAACACATCTAGGGATGTAAGTAAACCTCTGTAGCCTGCATCGCTCCTTTGGGGCAGGGGCATTGGTAGTTATTGCATTGGTGGGAAAAAATTAATAATGGCAGGGAAAGGCACTGTCATTAACGGGTGCATTGAAAAGGCTTTCATCATATGTAGGAAACAGATTTTGGCAAAAGACTGGACTTCTGCATTTTATCTTTCAAATTATGAAGTCATGATCGATTATTGGGTGATAGAGATCCTGGATGTATGCCAGGATGTACAGCCTTCTACTTGACACCTCCTTTTAGGTGATAAATCTGAGGGACTGTCCCATATTGAAATAGCATGAGGGAAAGTTTTGGAACAAATTGATTTAAATAAATAATAGGAAGTCACAAGGACTAGATGCTATTCATCAAAGAGTTCTAAGGGTACTCAGATATGTTATTTCACAACTACTAATTTTGGCATGTAACTATTGCTTAAATCTCAAGTACCATTTGATTGGAGGATAGCTAATGTAATGCTGATTCCAGAGATGATCCTGCCAATTACACACTAAGTCTAACTTCAGTATCTGTCAAACTGGTTGATTGAAACTATACTAAACCACAGGATTACCAGCCACATTAATGAACATGCTATCTTGAGGAAGAAACACAGAAATCAGGTTTTTTTAGAGTTCTTTGAGGGTGTCAAGAATCTGGTAGACAAGGGTGATCCAGCTGATATAATCTACTTAGACTTCCAGGATTCCTTGGTGGAAGTTCCATGCCAAAGGATCTAAAGCAAACTAGTCTGTGATGGGATAAGAGTGAAAATCTTCCCATGGATCAGTAGCTCATTAAGACAGGAAACAATGTGTGGGAATAAATGATCTGCTGTCACAAAGGAGCATGGTGCACAGGGATCTGTTCTGGACCAGTGCATTTCAACATACTCATCAATGATCTGAACAAAGGGGAAAATAGAGAGGTGGCAAAGCTTGCTATGATGCGAAATTACACAAGATAGTAAAGTCCAAAGCTGACTGCGAAGAGCTACAAAGGGATCTCACAAAACTGGGTGACAGAAACAAAATGGCAGATGAAATTCAGTGATGATCAGTACACAGCAATGCACATAATGGCAGGGGGGAAAAAGAACCCCAATTATAGATATGAATAATGGTGTCTAGATTAACTGTTACTACTGATTGAAGAGGTCTTGGTGTCATCATGGATAGTTTGAGCAGATATTTTCAGGAATGTGCAGCAGATGTCAAAAATGCTAATAATTTTGGGAACCATTAAGAAAGCAAGAGATAATATATCATAAAATATTATATATATCATAAAATATTATATTATAATAAAGTATTAAATATACAATTCCATGGTACATCAATATTTTGAATACTGTGTATAGGTCTGGTGATTCATCTCAAAAATATATACACTAGAATTTAAAAGGGTTGTGTAGAAATGGGCCATAAACGTAATTTGGAGTATGGCCTATCTTCCATCTGAGGAAAAACTTAAAATGCAACTCTTAAGCTTTAAAAAAAAAAAAAAAAAAAAGAGTAAGAAGGATAGAAGATCATAAATGAGGTGGAGAATGATGGGATGGCTAACTCAATAAATTGCCCTATTTTGTTCAATCACTCTGAAACATCTGGCACCAGTCACTGTGGGATGACAGGATATTGAGCTAGATGGAACACTGTTCTGACCCAAGATGATCATTCTTGTATTATGTTCTTTTGCCGCCTTTATTTACAAATGTTTTATTATAGACATTGTAACTATACAAGTAGTAATTAATACCTTGTTTGTCACTTTTGTACCAGGATGGAAGAAAGAATTAACACAATTCAATACTTTAGGGTAGTTTATTTGTCATTCTAACAGTGACTTCTTTGTCCTCAATAGAATTTCTAAGAATAGAATCAGTTTCTGGCAAATGCTTGTTGAGAAAGGAAAGAGGAAAAACTTCTTGGCTTTGTTTACACTGCAGAATTTTTGCACAAGAAGCTTTTTGCGGAAGACCTCTTCCACAAGAAGTTTTTGTTGAAAAGCATGCCCACACCTCAAAAGTGCATCACAAGCGATGTGCTTTTGTGTAAGAGAGCAGCCATACTGCATGGACACTCTTGTGCAAGACAGCTCTGATTGTCATTAACAGAATGTCCATCAGAGCTCCTGTGCTTTTTCTGATAGGCTTTTTTTGCGCAAGAAACCTCTGCAGAGCATCCACATGCCTTTTTGTGCAAGAGCTGTAGCGCAAAAAGGAGTTGTTCCTCATGGGGAGAGGAATAACTCTACTGGCAAAAGCCCTCTGTCCTGTCAGTTTACTGTGGGGTTTTTTGTGTGCAAAAAATGTGCTTGAGGTGTGGACGCTCCACTGGGGGGGGGGTGTTTTTTTTGTTGTGTGCAAAAATGGATAGTTTTGCACAAAAACCTTGAAGTGTAAACATAGCCCTTGAGTTCCAAACTTAAATGCAGAGGCAATGTGTCTCTTCATACAAAAATGAAATAAGATACAGCATGGCAAATAATCAGAAAACAATGCTCTCTTGAGACAACTAACACAAACTGATTTAGAAATCCTAATTGACAAAAATAGCTAAAAGAAACATATAGTGTTAATATAATTTCAGCTTACGTTATTAAAATATTGAGTACTATGTTTCTATTATGCAACATAAATATTTCATATATGAACAACATCTTGTTTGGAAGAGAGAGACTTCCAGAAAACAGAGCGAGGAAGACCTTTGAGACTCAGGGAAGTCTTAATTTCAATGTTTCTTTGAGCAGCCTAGCAGCACAATAAGTTTTGGATGCTAACTGAGTTACCTAATTGTTTCATCAAGCCTAAGGCAAATGAAAAGTAGCACCAACACTCAAAAAATAATCTGTGTGCTGATAAGCAAAATGCATGATTCAAGCTTGGCTTCCGTAGAAATAAACATTAATATTAAACAGTTTTTCCCCATCCCCCGCAAACACGCACTTTGCATGAAATACTGCGAGTTTGCAATACAATCTCCTACAACTGACAAGTTCATGGTTATGGTTGACTAATGAAACAGGAGTGTAGCAATATATTTCTAAAAATCTCCAACAGTCTAAAAGTACTCTTTTAAAAAAACAAAACAAAAAAAACCCCCAAAAACCTAAACGTTGTCAAATGAACAAACCAGGGCAAAAACCAATTGGTTTAGTTCTCAAGGGTCCATGAAACCTTTTTCAATTTTATTTGCATATGTTTGCAGTCCACTGAGTTTTGAGATTTAAAAGTTAAACTTAGCCAAAATTGTCAAATTTTGCCCAGCTTGGTTTAAAAACCCTATCTGAAAATTCCCCCTCAAACCATAAATTGGCCGAAGTTCTAATTGAAAATCAACCCAGGCTTCTCAAAATCTGGAGTAACTTGGCTGAAGGGGTCCGACAAGTGTGTTTTTTCCCCAATTTTGTTAAAAATCTGTCTGAAGTGTTTGCAAATTACACTAACTCTCCTCTTCCCCCCCCCCCCAAAATACCAGTACAATGAATAAAATGTACTTAATTTAAATAGTGGTGAATATTCAGTAATGGTAATGACCTAAATATTGGAAGTGCTTTCATATGTATTTCTGGGAAAATTGCATTAGTCCTTGACCTTTGCTTACTCATTATTTTGTCTACACATAATTAACACATTCATAATACCACATAAATGCCACTTATTGATATTGTCCCAGGGGCAATAGTTATCTAGCAGGAACATGGACACATTAACATTTACTGACTCATTTAGCTTCTCTTCCACATTAAGCTGAAGAAATCCCTTTGTCAGATCATATAAACATGTATATTAATAGGCAATATTGGCATAAGTATAGCAAAAAGTGTTTGGAATTATCAGACTTCAGCAACACTAATTTAAAAGTACTGCTAAACAGTGTGTGAGCTAGTACAGTACTTGTGGGATATAATGAGTTGATATTTAGTTTGACTGATGGAGCATACAGGCAGAGGAAGATTTCACTGAGTTTGTGATCTATCTATTAAGTCCCATATAACTGATGTATTGATCCTGATATCCTTAAAAATCATCTTGAGAGGAGAGAACAAACAATGTCACCTGTAAGTAGGTATATAAGGTCATATCCTCTTTTGGTGTAGATTAGAATAGCTGTAGTAACTTAAACAGAGCTCTGCTGATTGACACCAGTAAAGAATCTGACCCATCAAACTTGAAAGGTGGGTCCCCAATGACTGACAGATCAACTTCAATTTTTGAAAGTGAGGGTACTTAAAATCATGCACTGGTATAGATGCTTATTCAAGTTACCCCATATCTTGAGCTGGGCACTTCCCAGTGTCATCGGGTGTAGATTTTAATTTATATTCCAAATGAATTGGTAATAGCACTTATCTGCTCTATTTCCCTGAGCTATGGCTTTAGTCTTACACAAATCCTTTATTGGAAGTTCAGGTGATGATAGGAAGAGGAGGGGAGTTTTCACAGCATCTCGTAGAACTGGGCCTTTCTGTGATGGCTTTAAGAAAAATCAATTTGTAGAAAGGAGTAATAAGACCACAGCATCCTATTCTACAATGAAATGCCAAAATAACAAACTGAACAAATAACATGTGTGTATGTATGTATATATAATACACAGAGAGAAAGTGTATTTAAACTACTGTGCATTTTAATAAGGTCTTATAACATGATGGAGCATCTTAAGTAAGGTAAGGTTCCATTCTACTGAACAGGAAGGAGAAAAAGCATTTTGCCGTTGAATAGACACACTATTAAGAAATTAACATTGTCAACACATATCAATCTTCTGAATTGTCCCAATATGTGCTATGAGTTAAGTCAAAATAAGAAACATTCAAATTTGAACCAAAATTAATGTTCACTATTTTTTTTTTTTAAAGTCATAGCATGTATAGGCCATTTCTGGTTTGTTGCAACTAGAAATACCCCAGCACTTCTGATCCATCCATGCAAGCATGGGAAATCTCATGAGAATGTCTTTCATGAATTTTCCTGTTAGAGGAACCTTGGTTAAGTTTTATCCTAATGATACTGAATCACCAAATATGTGTTCTCCCACACATGACATAGGATACTATCCCTCCTTGCTGCTCCAGTTGGTATGACCATGACTTGGAACCATGGCACAAAAGCATGTCTATGATTTTTTTTTTTAAAGGGGCATCATAAAAACATGCATCCAGTACTGGGTTGGATTAGTTGTCCGTCTAACCTAGTATCTTGTCTTCCAACAGTGGCTCATTCTAGATGCCTCAGAGGGAATTTATTGAGCAATCTATTCCCTGTCTGCTGGTTCCAGCTTCTGCAAGCCAGAGCATGAGACTACATCCATGACCATCTTGACTAATAGCCATTGATGGATCTGTCCTCCATGAACTTATTTAGTTCTTTTTTTGAACCCATGTATACTTTTGACCTTCACTACATCCCCTAGCAACGAGTTCCAAAGGTTGATCATGCATTGTGACACACAATATTTCCTTATTTGATTTAAAGCTGCTGCTGTTATGGATTAATTTCACTGTGTAACTCCTTGTGTTATGTGAATAGGTAAATAACATTTTTCTCCACAAATTTAAAATTTTATAACCTCTTATCATATCCTTAGTCATCTCTCTTCTAAATTGGGAAAAGTCTTTTTTTATTCCCATATCTGTAATAACTGTCTGCACTATTTTTCAAGTTCTAATATATTTTTTTCAGATGGGGTGAGCAGAACTATCTGCAATAGTCAAGATATGAGCATACCATGGATTTTTGTAATGACACTATATTAGCTATCCCTTTCTTAATGTTTTCTAACATTGTTTGCTTTTTTTTGTTTGTTTTGTTTTTTTGACTGCTGCTGCACGTTGAGCAAATGTTTCCAGAGACCTATCCACAATGACTCCAACATTTATTTCTTGAATGGTAATGGGTAATTTAGAACTCATCATTTTGTATATATAGTTGGAGTTCTGTTTTTTTGATGTGTAGTACTTTGCACTTATTAGCACTGAATTTCATCTGCCATACTGTTGCTCTGTCACCCAGTTTTGTGGGCTCCCTTTGCAAATCGTCAGTCAACTTTGAACCTAAACTCTTACAATATTTGCAGATGATACAAAATTATACATTTTCACTGTTTCTCATTTTCCAGGTTCATTTATGACATAGAGGAGGAAGACCGAAAAGGGGAAGGGGCTTCTGTTTAGTCACAAATTCATCATTGTATTTTAACACCAGTTAGATGATTTCAAATGTCATAATGGCCCCCTAATTCTCGTTTAGATTTTAGGATGGTTGATCCAGTCCCACTTATCCCAACAGAAAGACTTTTGACTGCTATGGGTTTTGGATGACTCCATAAGCTCTCAGGGCAGGGACCTTGTCTTTATATGTGAGTAAATGGGATCGCACTGTTGGCATGACACAGAAAACAAATAGCAATAATGATGATAGTCTCCTATAAGCTGCTCTCTTGCATGCAAAAGCAGCTGACAAGGCTGTGCCCTATTCCTTTAAATCAGGAAGCAGGGGGATGATCTTTCTGATCACATGAATTTGTAGGTTTTAAAAACCTATGTATTTGACAAGGGTGAATAAGAAAGTTTATGCAATAGTAATTACACTGTCACTGTAAAGATCTCATAATCTTGGACCAGATTGTCCCCTCACTGATTCTCTACCATCACCTTGAGATGAGGGCAGATATGTTGAAAAATGCCTAATCTTCTTGAACATCTTCTGTTTTCTTACATCATGCGTCTTGACTAAGCTTGGAAATTGCCAGTTACTGACAATGGCAGTTGGCCGTAAGGGCAGCTGAACTGGGTTATGGTGTTAAATGCTTTGTGCCTAGCAGAGAGTCAGAAGGCATGACGGGAGCCTGTTCTGTACAGATTCAATCTAGTGAGCTAGGCTGGGGTCTTCACATCCATGGGGCACATCCATCACTGCTGTCAATGGTGAAGGTGCATCGAGGTTAACAATGGGAAGGGATTTGTGTGAGAGAAGTCTAGTGTAGACGTAGCCCTTGTGGAAGAGAGTCCCTTTTGATGCTGGTGTAAAGCTAGGGGAAGAGAAGGCATTGTCTACCTTGCCAGAGGATGGGGCAGTTTAAGGGTGGGGAGGTGACAGTATAATGGGTCAGTGTCATGACACTGGCTCATTCCCAAGGACTGGAAGGGATGGGGAGTTGATAAAGGGTAACCCAAGTCAGAGAAGCCCCTTTTCCCTGGACCAGATGGAGCAGTACCCATCTTGGAAGTGGCAAAATACCATGTGTGGACCTTCTGTGGGCACTGTTCTAGCTGCTCTTTTCTCAGGGGACTGGGAAGGAATTTTTCTTCATCACCAGACTGACCAAGGTGGAATGAGGTTTTTCACCTGCCCAGAGCATGCTCAAAGGAGGAGGGAAGAAGGGAGCTAGGCTAAGATGTCATTGCTCATTATGTAAGGCTGGGATAATTGCCCAGTGCAGATATTCCTTATCTAACCCCCTTTTTCCTTCCTGGGTTACTCAGGAGCAGGCCACACTCACCTGTGTGTCTGGGCACCTGATGTTTTTAACATAAAAGGCGATCCTGATTACCCTAGAGGTGAAATTGTTTAGTTGCTTCAGTCCCTTGCTCCTACAGGAATATACAATGGTGGTACCTCCACCTGGCTGGCCCTTTACACATTCAGTGGTGTGCCTTGGGAGCCTCCAGGAATAAAATTATTCCAGTAATAATCTGGATCTAATGCCAAGACCACAATTATAAATAATATATATCTAATTGGTTAAATTAGAATTAACACCCCTTTATTTAACAATTTAAAGAAACAGGATTTAACAGCTTAAAAGTGAATAACATCAATTAACAAAAGCTTCAAGGGGGTAGCCAACTAGCTACTAGCCCAGCATGGAGACAACCATCTACCTGCTTCTTTGATAGCACACCTTAACTCCCATTCAAAAACAGTGTCTCAAATGGTTGGGCTGGGGACCAGCACAGAAAGAAAAGTTGGAAGCTATTGTGAAGATAGTGAAAGGATCATGGAGTTACCTGCACTGTACGCTTTTATCTGTCGAGTAGCTGGCACTGGGGGGCTTTGGAAATGGGGGCTTTTTATACTGTGGACCAGCAAATCCATTCACAAACTTTTGGTGGACCAGTAACATTTTATTTGTATATTTTAATGTTCATTAATTAATATGCAAATATACAAATGAATCTGAAGAAGTGAAATGTGCCCATGAAAATTCATACCACCATCGACATGTTTTGTTAGTCTTTGAAGTGCTACCAGACTATTTGTTGTTTTTTAAGTTTATCAATTAACAAAGTACACAGAAAGGAAACTTATCTTATTGGCATTTACACTACCACCATTTATCCCACCACAGCGAGTGTGCTCCTCTGGATTCAGAGCCCCCTGGTGTGTGCTTGAAGCTGGAATGGAGATAGCACTCGACAAGCTGTGTGTGTGTCAGTCCAAGCTAAGCAGCTAGCTGCAAAATCCCTCTGCCACTGGAGCAGGCCCCACCAAATACCAGCAGCTCTGGTTCACTGGTCACTCAGTCAGTTTGTCTTCTGTGCTCTGTCCCAGGTGGCACTTTCCCAAAGAGCCACAGTTACACACAGTACCTTCTATGCAGGGTTATACAGACCCTCCCAGCCACAGCCACCGCCAAAGTCTCTTCCCTCCAGGCACAATCACCAACAGCCTCTGAAGGAGCCTGCTAGATCCAAGCACCAGCAGGCTCTAGCTTCAATACAACAGCACCTGGCCTGGAAAAGGCTCTATACAAGCAATGTGACTGCTCTCCCTATAATGCAAGTGCAAGAACATCCCTCCTTTTTCCGAAGGGCTCATGAAAGTTGTAGTCTCTAGGGCTAGTTTGCAGCACACAGGATCATCCCAGTAAGTCAGAGGCTCCTGTAGTAAAAGGGAGCCTGCACTTAGGGAAGGGATACAGTGACCAGATCTGTGGCTTGGTAGAAGAATTGAAGGAGTGGTTTTAAAAGGGGGCAGAGGGAGAATTTGGAGCACCTATGACTAGTATGGCAAGAGCCCACCCTCTACTTGCTGCTTTGATAGCACACCTTACCTCTCATTCAAGAACAGGGTCATTGGCTGGGGACCAGCACAGGGAAAAAAAGTTGGAAGCCCTTGTGAAGATAGTGAAAAGATCACGGAGTTACCTGCACTGTACATGAGTAGACGTCTAAGTCTCTGTCTGATTAAATCATATCCAGTGTCACTTGTCCTTTCAGTGCAGCAAGATAAGAAGTAGAGTTGGCTCTTCTTCCATTTAATAAGTCACTTCAGTGTTGAATTTTGTTGCATATTGTTCAAACACTTTTTTCCTGGGTTCCTTTTGGAGGCCTAGCAGCAACTGAATCAGTCCTATGTCCAAGCAATATAGTGTATTGACAAGATATCATTGTGCAAGTTTCATTCATGAGCTGAGGGATTTATGCACCGCTTCCATTAAAGCCATACTACCTAGCATTTTGTTGTTAGAAACCACAGCAATTTGCATCTCAATGGCATGCACAGTTTAATTCCAGGAATACGGTCAATTGTAGACCCTAAAAAATTGTCGTTGATTGTTTAATTTACTTGCATTAGTATTTATCCCTCTGCCAGACTATCATTAAGCCACATTAACCTTTCATAGTCTTTCTGTTCTGGCAGTACCCTTGGTGAACTGCTGGTGTTTTTAATGCAAAATGCCAGTGCCCGGTGACTTCCCTGGAGGACAATATTCTTTTCACATAATTCCTCCTAATTACTGGCAACTTTTTTTTTTTTGTAAATATGGCATATTTTTGTGTCATTCCAATGAGTATAATCAAGTCAAGTTTAACAATTGTCTATAAACCAAGACTTCCCTCCCTCCCTCCCCCCTCAGGTCACTGTCTGTATAACCAATAGAATAGAGCAAATGAGAGAAACAGAGGGCATAAGAGCAATGCCTAGATGAAGCTTTTACCCTCATCACAAAGGGATTTGCTAGGCTGCAGTAGCTTCTCCTGCATTCCACTCTCCTAAAGCATTGCTCATAATTTGTCTCTTGCTATCTGCCTCTCTATCTTTTCAGAATCCATGAGGTGCACATGTACCTCCTTGGCATGGTCCCAGTTGTTTTCAAGGACCCGCTTTTAAGATAAAATCGGGCCTGTAATGCTCTAACCTTCATACAAAAGCATACTGCTTTTTTCATAAAAGTGATGCTTGTCAGCGATGAACTTCTATATTTTTCCATTACTGTAGACTTTCCAAAGATTTTAGCATGATTTCCTGATAGCTGGCAATCTCTAGAATCATTTCTTTAAAAATAAGTTGCTCTGAAAGGCACCTTTTCCCTGCAATAACTGCCTAGTAGTTTGTTACTGTAAAGCATCACTGACTCATTCACTCAGGAGGTAGAGTGGTTCAGTGCAGCGGTTCCCAACTGCTGGGCTGTAGACCAGCGCTGGGCCACAAACAGCTGGCTGTTGGGCTGCGGCAGCTCTGGGGACTGGGGCTCGAGGGTGGCGGGGAGGGATCAAGAGCAGCAGGAGGTGCGGAGCCAGGTAAGCGACCATCATCTCCTCCTGGCCAGACCTGTCTCCCCTTCTTCCCCTCCCCCCCAGTCCACTCCTGCACCCAACTTCCCAGCCAGATGCTGCACTCCCACACTCTCTTGCACCCATTATGTTGTCATGTGTGGATGGCTGGTGGCCTGCTGAAAGGTTTGAATCGGGTGGGGTGGGCCTTGGGCTAAAATGTTTGAAAACCACTAACCTAGCCTAATGAGTAACTGATCTTCCTTGAGACCTCTGAGCGCTGCCCATCATACAACAAATAAAAGGTTAATTTGGAAAATTGGTTTTAGATTCAACTAAGGTAGACAGCAGTGCATCTTGGAGTATCAGACAGCTAGACTAATTTTGTTTTCTGTAATTACATTAGAAACATCTTTTCTGTAAACGATTCCCATGTTTCAGGTTGTGGCATTAGCTAGCTACTTGACCCTGAATTTCTATAAATAATGTTATGGGGTGGCAATGATGTGGAAGGATTATTTTTTTGAAAGCCCTATGAATGACTCTATCCCTTTAAGGAACAGGCTGTGGCCTTTGCTGAGGACAGCCTGTGTAATCAAACAGGTCCTGTGCTAGGGCTGAGCTGCATAAAGAAGAAAAGGAAAATGAGGGAGGGAAGGAGTAGAAATCTTTCAGGCTGCTATGGTTTCTCTTAGGCTTCAGGAGATTAGCCTAGTCAGACTCCGAGACTTGGTGTTATGGATCTTAAGTCTGGGGACTCTGAACCAGGGTCTTGAGGTGACAAACTTATCAACTGTTTACTTTAATTGCTCCATTACTAGAGGTTTATGAAAAAGATGACCTATTTTTCTTAATATGTGTATGACTTCTTCTTTTCCTGGGCTCAGAAAGTGAATCACTTGCTTCCTCACTTGAGGGGAAAATTAAGATGGGACTCCCTCACAGTGCAACACCAAATCACAACAGGGTGCATGGGGATGCCCCCACACTTTTTTCAGGCTCATTAGTTTGAAATTCTCATGTGGCTGCTTGCTACATATAAACTGCTGCAAATTCATCCACTCTGACCTTCAAGTTCATTAATTAGGCGTGAGTAATGTCTTGAAGATTATCTGATGTCCACCAAAACACCTGTTAAAATAAAAGTACAGTTAACATTGCTATTAGACTTCATTGGGGCTAACTAACTGTAAAAGGTCTCCATTTTAGTTCCAGTAATTTCAGGCTCTATGTGAACCCTGTTCAATAAACTTTTTCTCCCCTCAAAAGTGTTTGCTTGATATGCAGAAGGCAGTTGCTCTGTCATCACCATTCAGCCTTTTCTTTCATTTGTGCAATGTCTGCAAGTAGAATGGAAAAAATATCCCCTTACTTACCTTGAAATTGTCTGTAATCTCCGTTCTCAGGTTCTCAGTTCTGTTTAATATCACTAGTCAGGTGAATAGCTAGAAAAATAGCCAAACACATTTAGACCCTTTTGTTTTGATTCCTGTCACTGAATGATTTCAGATATTTTCGTATCTCACCATGACAGAGAGATCAATTCCTGTTTTTGATATTTTTGTCTCCCAAGAAAATAATACTCTGCAGATGAAAAATGACTCAGATGTACTTTTTTTTTAAAGGAACTTTATCTTACCTATATACAAACATATTATAAACTGAATAATCCTACAGCGAGTTCAGCGGTGAGTAAGTAAAAAAAAAAAAAAA
>JANRFK010004440.1:34226157-34238970 GCA_030068395.1 Apalone spinifera | reverse complement strand
GGGGGGGGGGGGGGGGAATAAGATGGGGTTCATGTCTGGCTACAGAAAGTAGAGCAAGTATCTCATTATTTGCAGAAATGCTATGAAGGGCACCAATCCATACGTTCTAGGTTCCTTAGATGTAACTTGAAAATACATCTTAAATGCAGCAATATACTACCACCAGCCAAACTTTTTCAAACTCAAATCATCTGCCCCATCCAGCAGTTCCCATCATGGGAACTAAATGTATTGTTGATAATGCTTGCAATTTCATAGCAAATCTTGAAATAATTGTTTTTTCCTAAAATTCCAGTAACTAGAAGCAAGAAACTGTGATACAATCTGTTTTCCTTTGTTAAAAAAGGAAGTTACTAGCCCTCATATTTACACTAGAAAAGCATGAATATGTGTAAAGAGTATAGCTCTGAGACAGAAGGCAAATGAAAAGAGCCTCAAATGTTTATTTTATCATTATTTTTAAGCCAATCTCATAATCACTGGGGACCTAGCTACGATTTTGAAGTGATTAATGCTAGTAATATCAAACAGGAGTTTGACTAGAAAGTAAACTTACATTTATGCAGGCCAAATGCAATGCTCCATTTTTAATCCCAAACGTTTAAGTCATTCCCAAATTGAACAGAACACATTGCCCTCCCCTATTTCAAATAGCTTCCCCATATGTCCTTTTACATGTGTTCTCTCTCTCTTTCATTTTCGTACATTTACAAAAATCACTTGTAGCGGGCAGCTGCATTAGTACACATAAAGCATAGAGAGACAAGGTGGGTGAGATAATATCTTTTATTGGGCCAAATTCTGTTGGTGATGAGTTACACACAGCTCTTCTTCTGGACTCAGAGAGGTCCTGAGAATGTCACAGCTAAATAAAAGAGTGAACCGACAGTTTAGTACAAGAGTTAGCACATATTCTAAGGCCTTGATACATAACCAGAATACATGTGTCACTGGGCAGGGGGAGGGAATGCAGAGGTCTTTTGGAGGGTACATCAACTCAGCTAGATATTTGCCTAGTTTTACAACAGGCTGCATAAAAACCACTAGCAATGTTATTGCCAACTAAAATTTCATATAGACAATAACTTGTTTATACTGCCCTAAATACTTTACACTGAAATGTAAGAATATTTCTATTCTAGTTGGTTGATTTTTTTTTTTTTTATAATGATATGGTAAAAATGAGAACATAAGCAATTTTTCAGAAACAGTCTGCTGTGACACTTTTTTGAATTTTTATGTCACATTTTGTAAGCAAGTAGTTTTTAGGGGAGATGAAACTTGGGGGTGCGCAGGGCAAATCAGACTACTGAAAAAGGTACAGTGATCTGGAATGGTTGGGCGTTACCGTTCTAAAGGACCTTTCAAAGTGAATTGGTCCATTAACACTCTTGTATTCATAGGACTAAAAGGGCAGATAGTGGATTACTGATTATTGCAATAAAGCATATATAGCCAGTCTCTTTAAGACCATTTCAGTGTCTAGAAAAGTTATGAATTTAAACTCCTAGGCTCATCTTTGGAAGATGTTGTTCAGGTTTACTTTGAAGATGAGAACTGTTATTTCAGAAACAAGTGATCTCTTTGTGAAAAGTGTTCACCCACAGGTAATATGTTGTTTGTGTCCTTTTATCATTTTCCTATGAATTTATTTGAGGGCACAGTGGAAGTCTGGTTGCACCCACCTTGTTGTGATTGGGGCATTTAGTGCACTGGTTGTGGTACAACCATTTATCTACAACATACACAATAACATTTTGTGTGTGTGTTTATGTATATACAGTATATATATACTATGCCCTATGTACAGCTAGGAACACTAGGGTTTTTTTTTTGTTTTCCCCCAAAAGTTATATATTTCAGTGAGAATCGATGGCATCAGTTCTGCTGTGAGAATAGAACATATTTTTACATAGCCAATCATTGCACAGTAGCCACAACAAATCTGTTCTAATAAAAATGAATGTTTGGAGAAACAAGGTAATTAACCAACTGGCTATTTTGCCATTGAAAGCTGCAATCAAGTGAGTAGCATTGCTGATAGCATATCAAATACTACACTAAACTGTCAGACCTCCTCATGCATATGTTTATGCAGGCAACAGCCAACTATGATGCTCTTTCTAATTTCACTAGGAAGCTACAACATATAATACAAGCATTAGGTATCATTCTAAACGAAGCCTGTGAGGCTCACCACATTACCCACAGCCATCCTCCTTTCCATATATATTTCCTGTTTTGGAGATCAAAGGGCCACAGCTGTATAACAATACACTATAGTTAACATAAATGTACCATTTGATTCTCATGGGTTCGGAAGTATAACTTACTCATTAAATAAAACACACAAATGTCGGTAATCGGGTTGTAGCTGGGTAGCAAATGACCATAATAAATGTAAGTTCTTCCTTTCTCTGACTTTAAGGGTACATCTACACTACGCATAAGATTGACGCTGCTGTGGTCGATCTACCCTCTAAATCAAACACAAAGGCTATGTCTATACTGTCCCCGTTTTGCACAAAAAATATGCAAATAAGGCAAAGCATGTAATATCACTGTACCCCATTTGCATAATTAATGAGGCTCTGTTTTTGTGCAAGAGGCTTTTGCGCAAAAAGGAGCAGTCTACACAGCTCCATTTTTGCACAAAAAACCCCTCTTGTGCAAGAGCCATTAAGAACATAAGAACATAAGAATGGCCGTACTGGGTCAGACAAAGGTCCATCTAGACCAGTAGCCTGTCTGTCGACAGTGGCCAGCACTAGGTGCCCCAGAGGGGGTGGACCAAAGAAAATGATCAAGTGATTTGTCTCCTACCATCCTTCTCCAGCCTCTGACAAACAGAGGCCAAGGTCACCATTTCATCCCCTGGCTAATAGCCTTTTATGGACCTAACCTCCATGAAATTATCTAGCTTCTCTTTAAACTCTATTATAGTCCTAGCCTTCACATCCTCCTCTGGCAAGGAGTTCCACAGGCTGACTATGTGCTGTGTGAAGATGATCTTTCTTTTATTAGTTTTAAACCTGCTACCCATTAACTTCATTTGGTGTCCTCTAGTTCTTCTATTATGGGAACTAATAAATAACTTTTCTTTATCGGCCCTCTCCACACCACTCATGATTTTATAGACCTCTATCATATCCCCCTCAGTCTCCTCTTTTCTAAACTGAAAAGTCCCAGTCACTTTAACCTCTCCTCATATGGGACCCGTTCCAAACCCCTAATCATTTTAGTTGCCCTTTTCTGAACCCTTTCCAAGGCCAAAATATCTTTTTTTTTTTTGAGATGAGGAGACCACATCTGTACACAGTATTCAAGATGTGGGCGTACCATAGTTTTATACAGGGGCAGTAAGATATTCTGGGTCTTATTTTCTGTCCCTTTCTTTATAATTCCTAACATCCTATTTGCCTTTTTGACTGCCACTGCACATTGTGTGGAAGTTTTCAGAGAACTGTCCACGATAACTCCAAGATCTCTTTCCTGATTTGTCGTAGCCAAATTAGCCCCCATCATACTGTACGTATAGTTGGGGTTATTTTTTCCAACATGCATTACTTTACACTTAACCACATTAAATTTCATTTGCCATGTTGTTGCCCAATCACTCAGTTTGGTGAGATCTTTTTGAAGTTCTTCACAGTCTGCTTCTGTCTTGACTATCTTAACCAGTTTAGTATCATCCTCAAACTTTACTACCTCACTGCTTACCCCTTTCTCCAAACCATTTATGAATAAGTTGAACAGGATTGGTCCCAGGATTGACCCTTCAGGGACACCACCATTCTTTCACTTTTTTTTTTTCAGGAAGAACAGCTCTTGTGCAAAAACGAAACCTCATTAATTATGCAAATGAGGTGCGGTATATTCCATGCTTTGCCTCATTTGTATATTTTTTGTGCAAAATGGGGGCAGTGTGGCCCTAGCCAGAGGGAGACCCCATCAGTGCTGATACTCCTGCTCTTCATGAGGATCAAGGGAAGCCAGTGGGAGTGTTTGCTCCCATCGGCCTCCTGCTGTGTGGATAGCGTGGAAATACAACATGAGCTACGTCAACTCCAGCTATACAATTTACATAGCTGGAGTTGCATAAATTACTTTGACTTTCCACTGTAGTGTAGACCAGGCTGAAGCGTGCCCCAAAACTCCTCATGCCTATTCTGTGATTGAGAGTTTTTCCACAATTAAAAAAAAAAAGTTCCTGAAGTTGCACATGATAGATTGTTGTCGCTTAAACTAAACTTTTGTAAATGAAACTTTTTTTTTTACTGTACACTTGCTCCTGGGCTATACAGCTGTGTGGGGTTGGATGTGAAGTTCTTCTGTGCACACCTGAAATGGAATTTCATGTTGAGTGTCAATGGGATCAAAACCTGGCGGAGCAAGGTGTTCTAATTTGTGGAGTATGCGTCAGGATAGATCGAGATACATGGTTTAGAATCCTAACAAGGCTGAATCCCTCAGTGCTTCATCTTTCCAAAGAAAATGAAATTACTAACAAGGAATTTACTCTGTGAGTAACTTTCAGCTTAGACCTTAAAGAATTTAGTCATGTCTGATAGACAGAGATATTAAAATCCCTTGACACTTCTTGTTGGGCTTGTCTTGGAGTCCTAGTCAAACGATTCCTTTCCCCCACCCCTCAATTTTTGTACTGTGTACTAGTAGCTTGGTCCTCAAAAGTAGCTACATGGTAATGGTGCATATAGTTTGTGGCAATGTAGAGATTAAGGGGTAAATTTGCTTTCCCTATTCATAAAGGCAATCAGTTAATTTTTGCCATGCTAACTGTGTAAGTAGAGGAAGACTTGGTAGTAAATAATGAAGAGGCCATCAAGGCAAAATGGGCGAATCTGAGTAATATTTTTGTAATTGTAACCATTAAGCCACTTCTTCATTAGGAATAGATCTTGCAATCCAGAGAGAATGGGCAAATATACAGAAATCCAGGAAGAGATTTTAGCTAACTGTGGGTTTATTTTTTTTCTTTTCCCTGGAAACCCATATCATTTATTCACAATGCTGTTACAATAATTGAACAAGTCTTGAAAATAGAAGAAATCTACCTTACAAATTACTACCCAAGACCTATATTATTTTGACAGGTGTCATGGCTGGATAGCGTCACTTGCTCTACTGTTTGAAATGGTATGGTATCTTTGGGAAACAGACTAATAGCTTTCTGTACCTTTGCATGTAGATACATTACACTGCAGCAAGGTTCCCTTCCTCCAACCACCTTTCCTTTTTCCTACTCATAACCATGCAGTCTGAAGTTAGTGAATAAATTGATAGAATATTCCCAAGTACATTACATGTCTTGTTAACACAGCAGTTTCTCTTCTGGAAGTTGGGGGAGGGGAAAGTAAAAGCAGAAAGATCATTTCCTACCAGAGTAGGTGCCGATGGTGATTTATGAAGCTCACAAAGAATTACAAAATTCATTCATCATAGTTTCTGATATTTCTCGGAAATAATCCAAATATAAAAACAGCTGAGATCTGAAATGAAAAGCTGTCTGGCTACCATATGTCCAGCCTACCAGGCAGCGATAATACAATGCTTCCTAAATATATTTGAAAAAGTATCATGATAAGTGAAACCAGAGTCAGAGGGGGTATGTTCCCTGGAGAGAGAGTGAATGCAGAGTGGGAGGCCAGAAACAATTTAGCCATATGGCTGGAGTCCACAGGGTTTAATGCAGTTCCACTTGTTCAGCTTAATGTGACTTCAGCAAATTGCTTGCAAATGAAACATGGCGGCAAGGCTGGAGCTGAGAGTTTTCTGCAGTGCAGCAGCTGGCAGGATGGAACTTGGTCTGAAGCTCTCCAGGGCCCTGGATTTTGCAGACACAGACCTAGCCCAGTGATGGATGGAGGAGTTTGGAGTTCATGCAGATCAGGAGAAGGACAATTGAAGGAAAGCAAAACCATTTTTTACCTTATTGGAGAAGAAGTCGGAGTGGTCTGCGTTTCTCGAAACTCCCCACTGCCTCAAGCCTCGCTATGGTTCTATGTTGGCCCACAGAGAGAGGAGGAAAGAGGGCTGTTGCCTCAGAGCCCAGTGATTCAAAGAGGCCCAAGTCTCCTGGCCATTGCCACTGTGGCAGTGGCCAGAGCCTGAGGCCCTTGAAATCACTGGCAGTGTGTGCACCACACTCTTCGTGTAGCTCTGAGGGCGGGGGAGAAGGAGTACCACTCTGTGTGCAGCATGGAGGACTGTTCTGCTCCCATCCCTTCCACCCAAGGCCCTACCCCTTCTGGGAGCATGGAGCCGGGTCTTCCCACCTTGCCCAGCAGCCTGCAGAGGCAGCCAACTCCCCTGGTTCTAGGAGATCTGGGATTAATTCCTTCCCAAAGCAGAGCAAAATTAAGGTGTAACACGGGTTTTTCATTACAGGCGAGTCCAGAAAGCAAGGAATGACCCCTCCTCTTTTATTGCCTCATGCACACTGGCTGCTACATGCAATTTGGGGGAATTCAAGACTCCCTAGGTCTGCAGCACTTGGGATCACCACTGCCAGGAAGGTTTAGACAGATGCTTAGATGTGAGGCTTGCCATGGAAAGCAGAAGAGAGAATGAATGCCCCAGGAGGCAATACACCCTCAGTAGTCCATGCAGTGATGTCGGAGTAAAGAAGAGCAGGGGGCCTTGTTTTCACACCCACAGAGAGATGCATTTACTGTGACAAAGACACCATGAGCGGATACAGAAAAAGTGTCCCACACTAGAAAAGGATTGCAAGGAATGTGACAAGCTGAACCAATTTAGCAGTTCATGCAAGAGCAGTGGAAGGTACCAGAAAGCTTGTTAGACTTGTGCTTGTTAGGAATGGCACATCAGACAACTAGGCCTGACAGGGGTGGGGAGTGCAAAAGGTGCAGATGCTCCTGTGCCCAGCATTTGTGGTGGTGGCTGGAGCCTCAGGCACATTAAATCACCTCTGTAGTGCCATGCAGCATACTCTGTGCTGCAGCTGTGAGGGCATCCTAGGACAAGGGCATGGAGTGGGCACTTTGGGTGATGCTGAGGGTCAGCTGCTTCCAGCCTTGCCCCTTCTACCTGAGGCCAGCTGCTGCAGCTGGATTCATTATGCTTATCATGAAGGAAGCACTGAATAATCCAGTATACAAGGTGTTTGAATGTCTGCAGAGCTGAGGTGTCCTAGCATTCCTTACCCTAACCCTATCCTCGCAGTAACTCTGTGATGGGAACCGCTAGTCCCAATTTACAGATGAAGAATTGAGTCTCAGGGAGGATTAAGCAACTTGCTGGTGATGGTAGAAGAAATTTGTGATTGAACCAAGAACTGAACCATCTAGATCTAGTTCTAGATCTGTTATATATCCCCTATAACAGGGGGATTCAAAGTTGGGTTGAAGGCCAGCCCAGGTAATCCACGGGTGGGCTGCAAGATGATTTATTGGTTTTGCTTTCTGCAGCTCCCCTTGGCTGGAAACAGCAAACTGCAGCCAATGGGAGCTGCAAGGCTCTATGCCTGTGGATGCTTAGATGAACAAATCATCTTGCAATCCACCTGTGTCTCATCCGGGCAGGTCTATGACCCAATTTTGAAAACCCCTACCCTCTACCACCCATCTATCCTATTGGCATTAGAGCATATATAACTTACATAAAGAATGTATATACTGGAAATGGGAGACTTCTGACTTCTCTGTAAACACTTGTTTATAGCCCATGAATGTCTTAAAGTATGAAACATCTGACTTAAGATGTGGAAAATGAAAGGTTTTAAGAGTGTAATTAAAGATTTTTATGGCTTCATCTTTGCTGTCTACAAATGGCTACATATGGTAACCAAGGTTTTACAGAAGAGAAATCCAAAAAGTATCTAAAAAATTGCTATAATAGTTTCTTTGGTATATATAGAATGCACAATGACATGGACTGATACACAGGTTTTATTGGCATCTGAGCATAATGAAACTATCCCAAACCCCTGTATAAATACACTTTACAAAATATTGTTTGCAAGGACAAGCATTCAAAATTAAGACATGAGGCGACCTTAATACTGGCATTTCCTACCTGACTCCAACATGATCTATGCCACTGGGTGTGGGGTTGGAGCATGCCAGTGCAGAAAATGTTAGAGGTTTTAGTAGTAAGCTTCTAATAAGCTGTGCATGAACATGTGCAGAAGGTGAATCTCTGAGGCTTATGACTTCTGAGTGGATTTTTGGAGGGTGAGGGGGGAGAAGGTCTCTCTCTGACACCAAGACGGAGGTGGTAGATCTTTTCAAATGCCATGGTTGGAAGAAATCTTTTAACATTCACAAAAACATTTTTTTTCACTGAGCACCTTCTCAGAAAAGGATGAACCACTTTTAGTGAAACTTGCCAAAAACATTCATCCAGAGGATGGAAAATGTTAGCGTATAAATGGTTAAAGTTCAGCAAAATTATAAGCATCTGAAAACACAAGTTTACACTTGAAAGTGTTGTTGTAATATACATTGTGTCGTTTGTGAGGTGAACTCATATACCACACGACCTGTGCACAGAAACTACAAGCCAAATCCATGTGTGTACAAGGCGTTGTTATCCCCCTCTTTACCTGAGCTGTCTCTTCTCCATTACTTTCCAGTATTGCATGAATCCTCCTGAAGGAACAGTATGACTGAAGTTGTAATTTCATAACATGAGGTTTCTGATTAGTGGCAGAACTGCATTGAGCAATAAATCCTGAATGCTGTCTCATAGGCAGTAAGATTTATTGTACGTTGGTTGTTAATGACATTCTCCCTTGCTTTGGAAATTTTGATGAGGCCTTCACTGTCGCCCTTCACTGTCGCTTTGTGCACTATCAATTTTATTATGATCCAGGATGTGCCTTATTTTCTTTCTTGCTTCCAGCGCACTGTTGAGGGAAACTGAACTTAGGAAAGATGAAAAATATTCAACTAGATCAACATTAACTAAGAGTGAAAATTAATATCACATTTAACTGATGGTTAGAATGGGTGTTTACTGTTCTCCAAATGCAGAATATGAAGTATTTCCATCATGATAATACTTGCTAAGTATTATTACCTTTTTGTCCCAAGCTATGGACCAATATTTGGGTCCTGCCCAGGTTGTTCAGGAGGTGAAATTAATGACACAAATCAGGTATGCCTTTGGTGCAATTGGTGTGGTGGGCTTGTTTGTTTTACAAAGAGTTTACAAAAAGTCCTATATCCTTGAACAAAGTAGAAACCCACATTGGGCAATTTCCTTACTCAGAAATCCAAATCTTCCATTCCAGCAACTACTGTCTTCCCAAAACTTTGTGTCTCTGCTTACTTCTAGAGCCATACTCACAGCTACTTTCCTCCATGTATGCTAGCTTTCTTCATGCGTTCTGCCTCTCACAAAAATAGCTGCAACTAAGCTCCTGTCTTTACAATGATAGGTGCTGGAACTATGAATGCTGGGAGTGCTATTGCACCCCCCTGGCTTGATGTGGTTTCCATTATAAACCAGTATTATAGTTGGTTCAGTGGCTCTCAGCACCCCCCACTATAAATACTGTGCCACCACCTCTGTTTACAATAAGTCTCAGGGAAACCCTTCAGGATATGTCTACACTGCAATAAGACCTTCATTGCTGGCTTGGGTAAGCTCACATTGGCTCTCTGGGCTCAACTTTTATTGTGGTGTAGACATTTAAGACGGGGTAGGGAATCTGCAGCCTGTGTGCCAGATCCAGCCCTCTGCTTACTTTGGTCTGGCCTAGAGCAAGTCTCCATGTGGCAGGTCAGAAGCCCTGAGCCTCAGAGCCCCTATGTAGGGCTGGAACGCTGGCACCCAGAGCCCATCCCACTATAGGCGGGGCTGGATTAAGAAAAAGGCTTGGGGAGCCCTGAGCAGCAGGCACAGGAGCTTCTGTGCATTATCTGGTCCTGCCTGTCTGGAGCTATATCGCTGAAGTACGCTTTGTCTCTGTGCTGCCTTCACCTGCAAGTACTGCCCCCATATCGCCCATTGGCCTGGAATCATGGCCAATAAGAGCTGCAGGGGGCACTGCCTGCAGGCCTGCACAGAGCAGTGTGGACCATACTGAGCCACCCGCTTCCTCTACCACCGCCAAAGGCAAGCTGCAGCTGCCCCAGGTAAATGCCCTGCATCCCAACCCTCTTTCCCCAGCCCTGAGTCACCTTCCATCACACCTTTACCCTGTCATAGACCCCACATCCCAACCCTGAGCCCCAACCCTTCCACCTCACAGGGTTCCAGTCTGAGCCTGAATGTCAAACTGCAGTTAAACAGACCCATAGCCCAAACCCTGTGAGCCCAAGCCATCTGGCACAACCAAATACAGGTTTTCAATGGGAATGTTGCCATGCCATGCACTCAGCTTAACTCTGCTCAGGCATGGCCATGTAGCCTAGTGCCTTTAACAATACCTTTTTCCTGTGTTCAGCTATCACTACAGAAAGAAGCATATAATTGCTCCTTCCATTTAGCTTGAAAAAAGGAGTTAACACACCAATAAGCTCTAGGCAGGTCAGTGAGTGATGGCAGCTATTAATACCTTTAAGCATTACAGTCTATAACCGTGTTTGCATCGTGTACTCAATGCTGGGAGACAGTACAACTTCTAGTAACGCAAAACTAAGACAAGACAGCTTTTATTTTTCTTGGGATCATGTTCTATGCCTTCAGCTCCAGCTCTCTAGTGCACTATATTTTGTTGTCCTTCTTTCCCCCCTACCCCCTGGTATATAGATTAGGCATCACAGGTTCCACATGGAGTAGTCTGGGCAGAGAAACTCCACTTCCAAAATATTTGTAGGGAAGGAGAAAATGCACTGAGTTAGTGAAGATACGAGTTCCAATCTTACTCCAACAGCTATTCACATTACTGTACACTTAAAAACTCTCACTGAGCTAGATCATATGTGCTTGTCTTAGATGGTAGTCCAGTATTATGTGCTATTTTACAAATAAACCAAGAAATTGCAGTCACTCCAGGTGAAACTGGGAATATAACTCAGAACTCCATTGTGGAAAAAGTAGACACCATCTACTCATCCTTTCAGAGTGAAGGCGCCATATACATATGTCTGGTTGGTGCTTTAGCTCTAGATCATGGTACCTTTCTTACAAGCAAAAATAGAACCTAAGAATTTTTTAATCTCAATGGTTTGTTGTTATCTAGCAAATAATTGTTTAAGCCACTGGCATAGCGTCTAATATCACCTTTAGTACCTGGTCCATATGGAGGAAAAACCACTTTTTTGATCACGATACATATTATCCTGTATTTTTTTAAATCGTTTATTTAATTCACGAAGGGAGAGAATCTCCTTTGAAATAGCTTTCATAGTGAAAAACATTATAACGTATCAACGTTATAGTATGTCATGGAACAAAATGGAGGTATTCCATGTTTAATTGGTTACATTGGCAGATTTGGTGGTTGGTATGCTTCCCATGCACACAGGCAACTCCAGTAACATCTATGGAAAGTGACCATTGGAGACAATTTGATCACAATCGTAACCTTTGAACAAATATTATATTTTGGATGTTAAACATATAAATTCCCCAAATGGCATTGAATTAGTAACTTGGCCCCTGTAATACTGATCACAAAAAGAAATTCAGAAAATAATCAGAGTGACATACTTCAAAAGTCTCCAAAGTTTTCAAGTATTTGGTTCCAGGTTTTGCCTTGGCCTGTTATAGTGATGAGAAATGGCATTTGAATTTGGAGTTGCATCTGAAATTTGCCAGAGGGCAGGGCTATTTGGAGCCAGCATTTTGATGGAGATTCACCTATAAGACAAAGGTTGACTATTTAGGCTGGAATCTGTAACCCTATTTTCACCATATGAAAATCAGTCTTATAATTTCAGGCACTGTGGTTATGGCTCCCACAGTATTTTTTTTTAATTGTGCAATTAAAGATACAAGTTTTGTTTTCTGTCATTTCATGGCTGTTCTAATATCACAGCCACAGGCCATGCTGGCTAAGTTCAACCCAGATGACAGCTTTTGTTCAGAACAAACACAGAAAGGAATTAGCATGGAAGCTGAATCACCATTGGATGCCAAGAAAAAAGGCAGGCCCCTCAGGTCATACGTCCCTTGGCCAAGAGATGGGAAATGCCTCCACAAGATGTGTAAGTGCTGTAATTAGCCTACAGCATAAAAGCTTCTTTCTTTGATATTATTAATCCATGGCTCTTAGGGGCATTGATAAATGAAAGAAGCTACTGAAAGCAATGTGACTGCATATGAGTTGCTGGAATCTATTGTCCTATTTTTTGTTGTTGTTTATTTAGGAGCTGCTGTAGTAGGTTTATACAAATTGCTACTGGAAAAAAAACCTATATCGAGAGCCATGGAGACTTATACTAAACAAACAAATCAGACCCAAAGATTTTCACCAGGGCCTCAGCTTAGTCATAAAATTTCTTTCCATAATTACACACCTGGAAATAACTGTAGAGGCAATTCTGTGAGGGCATCTTAGAGTACATAGAGCTGATTTGTTTGTGCAATAACACTACAGGTCAGATTACAGTCAGAATCAAGTAGCTCTCTTACTGTCATGAAACATCGAACCTTCCACCTCTCGCTCTGCTGCCAGGTGTGTGAGGATACTTCCAGAAATGAAACAGAGGCCTGGAGGTTTTGTTGTGAAGGAAAAGGTGTTTATTTTACTCACAGCCAAAATCTGTGATTTGCCACCAAATGCCCGTAATCTTTTAACACCATGAAAGTCAAATAAAATAGTGCGGCTGTGTCTAGATTGGCATGATTTTCCGGAAATGCTTTTAACTGAAAAGTTTT
>JANRFK010004440.1:34194022-34225983 GCA_030068395.1 Apalone spinifera | reverse complement strand
TGCAAAAGGGACTTTTGCCCGAACGGGAGAAGCATAGTATTTCTGCAAGAAGCACCGATTTCTTAGAGTAGGAAGCCAGTGCTTTTGCGGAAATTCAAGCGGCCAGTGTAGACAGCTGGCAAGTTTTTCCGGAAAAGCGGCTGATTTTCCGGAAAAACTGGCCAGTCTAGACACAGCCTGCATGTCTAAAGGAAGCAGAGCAAAGCTGAGGTGTAAACTAGAGGGTTGCACATATAGATAATGACTTTTATTTTTCCCCAGGAATGTTTTGTCTATTCCCCTGGGCTCTCTTCCCTTCTCCCCCCACTCTCCATCCTCCCACAAGTGCCTTTCCACAGCCACCGAGCATATCACCGGATAGCTGTGGCTAGTGGCTGCTGAACTAGGGATGTAATAGTGTAGTCTATTAACCAGTTATCTGATAAGCAAAAGCTTATAGGTTAATGCTATAGACTACATGTGTTTCCCTTCTCCCCTCCCCCGTCAGGGGCTACTGCTGCCTCTGTATCTGAGGCAGCAACATAGGGCTACAGGCAACTGGTTCCTGAGGGGAGCTGATTTTTAAACTGGCTCTCCTCGCAAACCAGGTCCTACCTGGCACCCCTTGCAGAGTGGCAGGAGATAGCCAGAGTGCACTGGCTGACAGCCCCGCCACTGGGGACTATAGAATAGTCGACTAAATGATAAGAATTCATGAGGTTACTCAACTATTCAGTTAACCAATATCCCTATGCTGAACACCCACTATTTTTTTCTGTGGTGCTTCAGCCCTGGAGTCGATGGTTGCAGACTTCATTACTTTTATAGGCCAAGTTTATTGCATGTGCCCAGTGCTCTTTGAATCCATCCTTCCTACCTCTTCCCCAACAATTGGTAATTAGTTCAATTAGATCTTTTATTGGTGTCTGGGAGAGAAGTCACTTGAGTTGTCCACATTTCTAACTTCTGAAAAGGACAGAGCTGAGATGGGGGCCAAAGGTTGTTCTGCTGGAAAGGGTTAATGTCAGTCATCAAATGGTTTGTTGATCAATTACAGATCTGCATAGGAGTGTGGAGGAGCTATTGCAGCACCCCGAGGTTTTCATAAGAATGGCCATACTGGATCAGACCAAAGGTCCATCTAGCCTGGTATCCTGTCTTCTGACAGTGGCCAATGCCAAGTGCCCCAGAGGGAATGAACAGAACAGGTAATCAACAGACCCCTCTACTGTGACCCATTTCCCAGCCTCTGACAGAGACTAGGGACACCATTGCTGCCCATCCTGGCTAATAAGTATTGATGGACCTACCCTACATGAATGTATATAGTTCTTTCTTGAACCCAGTTAAAATTCTGGTCTTCACAACATCCTCTGGCAAGGAATTTCACAGGTTGACTGTGCGCTGCATGAAGAAAAAAATTCCTTTAATTTTTTTTAAACCTCCTACCTATTACCCATTTTTTCACACAGTTAACCTACACCAAGGGGCTGACCCTGCCACTGGTTCTACCAGCTCCATGTCCTGGCCTGTGCCTGGCCTCTCCATGGTCCCACCAGCCTTGTCCTGCTGGCCCCACAGACAAGCAACCCTTAGGATCCTGTCACCAGCTATCCCTGTGGGCTCTGCAGCCCACCATCTGTGGAGGCTGCGCTGTCAGTCCAGGTCCTGCCCCTGGCCTGGAGCCCGAGATCCACCTCAAGCTGAAGCTGGGTTGTCAACTCTCCCAGATCTGATGCCATTAGTGGCAATGGCATGCAGTCCATCCAGGAATGTTGGCAACTCTAGGTGTGACCCCAAGCTAGGGTGGTAAGGAATGCAAAAATGTTTGGAGGGAGCAAAGCTCAGCACCTCATCTTAAAAATAGTTTCACTGCCACTGCAGATGTGGTTAAAACCAATAGTTTTGCTAAATAGATGCCAGAAGCTCTGTGGGTGTGTGTCCACTTTTTTTTCCCCCATTAAATCAATAGTACTCTCCCTACTGATGTGTAAAACGTTCCCTGACATTTTGGATTTAACTTGTGAGCACTGAGTCTGTTTATCACTGTCCATCTCAACAGACAAGCTGAGACATACCATCCAGATGACTGTAAAATCTCACTTTCCTCAGCCAACAGTATAATAAAGAGACCTGCAGTAGTGAAGGCCCCATCCCTTGTCCTGCCTGTAGGTCTGAGAAATGGCAACCATGCAGCAAATTGTCCTTAGTTACTGCATTCCTGACGGAAGATAGATGTTCCAGCTCCCTTCCCTTTCTCTTCCCTCACCCCCCATTCCAAGACTTCCAGCCTCAGGCTTTAAGAAATTGAATAACAAGCAGGGCTATACGTGGATGCTGCTTCAACTTAGAAACGGTGTTTTCTGCTTACAGGTGTATGCAAAATTAGGCCCACTCTTATTCCTAGATACAAAATGGTGGATCAAAAATCTGAAGCTACTTTACAAAATTAAGTTCTGAGGTTTGTTTTACAATTATGTCGGAGGTGGTGTTGTAATTCTCTGTCACTTAGAGTGCAGGTAGAAGAAACACAAATTACAGTTTATGCAGAACAAAGCAAACTGGGCCCTCAGTGGAAAAGCCGCAGCGAACACATTTGACTAGTAGTATGCCACACCTTGCATTAGCTATCAGATCCCTTTTGATGCTGGTATTTGGCCTTGGTTCTTATATTCAAAGCCACAACCCAGCCATATCAGAGACCACCTCCCTATCCTCGATGCTTCACAACTGCTGAGCAATACTGAGTCAAACCAGTTAGCAAAATACAAAGTTCAAATTCATAACAAATCTCATTCAATGGGGGTCAAGGTGGGTGATAGAAATTATCTGTGACTAGAAATCCAAGATAAGATAATTTCTCAAGAACTTAAGAATATAATACTGGAGACTGGCTGATAGGAAATAAGTCCAGGTACCTTCCAGGGTACATATTTATTTGGAATAATAGAGATGAAATTGCTACCTATGTGAAGTGAATTTGTAAAAGAGACAGCAATGTAATATTATCCCACCCTACTATCAAATATATTAGTCACTTCCTATAATATTGATCTGGGTATTGAAAGATGCTAGTCTAGAGCTTGAGTCTTCTTATTCTAGCCGGGCATGAATAAGTTTTGATTGACTCAAATTTTGGGGCATTGTGGGTTTGCAAAACATTCAGGTGTGTTCACTTTTCATCATTTTTCAGGGTAAGAAAAATGTTCAAAATCTCAAAAAAATCCCTGTAGGTTGGAAAACATTATGTCCTGACAAACTGTAATGAAAGAGTCTTGCCCAAGGTCATACTTCAGGTCATTTGATGAAATGGGAGCACAATGTGGGTCTCTTGAGAGTGCAAATGGTACACTGTTCATTGGAAACATTTTGCCTTCTCTGTTTCAAGGTGTCTTCATCATCTAACGTTTCTAGCCACACACCAACCTAGATGTCACCACTTTGTTTTATTTACTAATTGTTGGTATTGGTCCATGGTTGAGTTTAAGGAATATTAGGTTTTATTTAAGGAAGCTGTCACAGTAGCTACTGGAGTCAATACCTACATTATATAAAGTCTCTCACCCATACTCTGTGTCAAGACTTCTCTCACACAGAGAAGGGGGAAGCACTTGATTTATTTTAATAGAGTGAACTTGTCAGATTTTGTGAAATTCTATGTTGATTTCACATATCTGGTCATGGGGCACAGACACATTCACTTGCAAAATTCTATGGTAAATTGATGAAGGAAACCAACTGTTCTGTGTTTTGTGGAAGAGAAGGCAGGTGTATGGGAGAATGTGTGTGATCTGAGATTGTGGCTTCTAGTTTTCTTCTGGGAACAAATTAAAAGAAGCCTTCAGAAGAAAAGGAACAGTTTAAAAAACAAAACAAAACACTACACAAACTGAGTGAGAGCTCAGGAATGCCAGAATCTGGGTATGCATTCATTTGATCTTCTTATCACAGAAAAGTGAGAGAGCTGTCCTAAAATCTCACTTACCATTAGTGACTATAGTTCCTTGGTAAAATGTTTAACTAGCATTAAATATTCAAGTCCTTCATTTGTGGTAATCAATGGACTAGGTAGATGAATATATTAGCTGGCAAAGAACCACTAAATCACCACTTCGAATAAACAGGAGTTGAATTCTAAAGAAATGCAAAATGGAAGATACAGGGAAGTCAATAATTGCTGCAGATGCTGTCCATAAAACATAGATTGTTTAGGCATGTGTCTGAGCTCTTGGCATCTGGTGTCCTGTTACACAGATCTTACCAAGGGCTTGTCTTCAATGCCAAAAAATGCCTTTTGGTGACAAAATAGTGACAGCGTTTGCACTGCAATGTGACTTTTGTTGGGGAAAACACCCAGTTTTGGGGACAAAAAATTTCCAGTCCTGTGAGCAACTTTTATCTTTTCCCCTCCTTTTATTGTTGATGACGAGCCAGTGTGAACTCTGCTATTTGTTTTACCGAGAGAACTGGCTTCTGCCAGTATCCCGCAATGCTTGGCCTGATGGCTGTGCTCAGTGTTTTGGGATCTCTGCTGCTCTGCAAACATGTGTCCTTTCCCTTTCAAAGCTCTAGAAAATGTCTGACACTGAGTGAGCTGCCAGCTCCGTTTGAGAAGCAAACACAAAGTAAATCATTGGAATGTTTCGGTTCTGCTCTGCTGCAGTGGGAAAGACTGCTGTGCACCATGGAGAGCTCAGAGCTACAAGGGGATCTCAAGAAGCACAGAGATCAGCTTTGCTTTCCCACCACACTGTACTGTAGAGCTATGTCTACACTATGAGTTTTCTCGGCAAAAAATATGACAATGAGGGAATAATTTGCACGATTTGTGATCTTATTTGCATATTTTCTGCTGATCTGTTTTTTGCTGGGTTTTTCCGCAAAACCCCCTTTCTCCACAAGATCCTTATGCCCTGTAAAAGCACTTTTGTCGTCAAAGCTTCCGAGTGTAGACATAGCCTAAGAATCAAAATCAAATGCATAGACATGACATGATCAGGTAAATTCTAAAAAGATTCTTAACCACTTTTTCCCCCTACAAACATATTTGAAAATGAGAAAATTATAAATAGGGGCTAGAAATGGGGAAAAAAACCCTGATGGCCATCTAGATAACTACTTTGCTAGATCAAGATTTTTGCCTACTCCTGTATTTTCTTTCTGATGCATTTTTTTTTAAGATGATACACTGACTTGCCATGGAAAATCTTCTTTGCATTGCATCGTAGCCTTAGTATTATATGGTTCTTGGGCAAAGGATTTAGAAATACAACTATTTGGAAATATAAATTTGGGGAAAAGAAATACAGAATTAGGAGAAACCTACTTTTGTTCTTGACAAGCAATAGTCATTTTGGACTTTTGGCAGATGTGAACTTTTCCCCTCCTTTAGCCACCAATAGTTGGCTGGGGGTTATTTAAGATCAGTTCTCTGAAATGGGATACTTAAGAGAACTGATCAGCATTGTTCTTTCTGTGGGCAGAGGAGACATTCACACTCCCCTTCCTTTATAGGTCAACAGTGTCTTGGAGACCTCCATGACTATTTTGATGCTCTAGAACAGTGTTCCTTAAACTTTTTAAGACCAAGGAACACCAAACAATTTTTTTTCATGAGGAACACCAAGGATTTTTTGTTGAGCAAATAAAAAAAAAAAAAAAAAAAGGTCGGGGGGGAGGGGAAGGGTCAGGGGGAAAGTTATTGAGGGGAAAAAAACCTTGCCCCTTTAAGGGTGGCCATTTTGAATTCTGTTCTCCACAGCACACCTCCGACTGCCTCATGGCACACCGGTGTGCCATGGAACACAGTTTAAGAAACACTGCTCTAGAAAGTGAAAGACTAGGATGAGGAACAGAATACTGATCCTCCCGAAAAGCAGAGTTCTACCATTTGCCATCAGTTTGACTGTTACTTATTAGACATCTCATTAAATTTAAGAACAAATAAATCAGCAGATTAAAATGATAGTGTATGAACCCTGGCAGTTCTTTGTGGATTATTAGCTACCATCTGATGCAACCTATAACCCTCTGTTTCTCTGAAAACCACTGGCTATTGCAAGATGCTGCTAAATGTGACAACGAAATAAGTTCAAATAAGCAAAGGAGGATTAACTTTATCAGCAACAAACTTCTATGTTTAGCATTGGAGTCTGGCATACTGTTAAATAATCTTTCATAAGTGTCAAGGTTGATGTGCTGTATGCAGAGAAGCTGAGAATCACTTACTCAGCAATTCAGAGACTAGTGTATCACTTTGAGGCAATACAAAATGATATAAAGCATTTCATTGAATTTAAGGTAGAAAGGAGAAGAGCATGTGTTCTAATCCAAACTGCATTCTTTTGCAGTCATTTATTTGTATTGACAGATATACTTTTCACCTGTTTTCACACACAGCCAATTGTTTTCCAAACATTTTTCTGCCCTGAATAAAGTGCACCATGTAGCTGCACTGCTCCCAGAGCAAACCACTGAATAGATTTTGACTCTGTCACAATGTGCTCTCATATTTTCAGAGTATTGTTGTGTACTGAGGTGTCACTGAGGTGTGGAGAGTCACTGGCCCCTGCATCCCCATCTGCAGCCAGATGTGACTCTCAGCCAGCAGGTAAAACAGGTTTATTAGTTCTCAGAGACACAGTGTGAACAGACTTCTTAGCACAAGAACCTATATGCCTCAAAAAATGAGGTTTACAGGTTCTTTCAAAAAAGGATTCTAGACTGCATTTTTTGGTGAAAAAACCTCTTCTGCAAAAAAGGTTGGAAGAGGATATGCAAATGAAGTGCAAGAATATGCTAATCAGCGCTTCATTTACATTTCCTCTTTCAAAAGAGGAAAGCAGTCTAGATATATCCACAGAGATACTGCAGGACAGTAGAAATCACATAACTGCATGAATACAATCCCCACTTAGTCCCATGAGTTAGCTCAATGGAAAGGAAAAGCCCACTGTAAACAATATAGGAATTAAACATTCTAGTGTAGATGGCTAATACCGTCAGTGTATGACTCACTCTGTAAATCACATCTACGTATTTGACAATCTCTAAAGATGGTTTCATTTACCCATGTGCAGTCAAGCAGCTCAATATTCATTTTATTTGTAAAGAAAATCAAGAAAATTTCATTTTGAACCCTCAAAATCAATAGAGATTTTTAATACTGCTCTCAAACTGATGATGTGCATTCTCCCACCTTTAAAAAACATTTTCAAAGATCGAATTTTCACATTTGAGAAATTACAAACCATCTGAGTTCTTTGTTTTGACAACATTTCTCTTTGAAGTTAAACAAATCAACCCTGTGAGAGCTACTGTGGCGATTAGACTGAGTCCTCTTTCTGCAAGACAGATTGCACTTAGAGTGCTTTTACCGAATGTTTAGATGAACAAGAAATGTGCTTATGACAAATACATACAGGATTTATATTTCACCTCTCAAATCGTGTCTCTTCAGTTTTAGTTGCCATCATCAATCTATTGCGTTAATGACAATGTATGAATTCAGAGGTAGGAGGAATGCTGGGGATTCAAATAGCTGAGAAAAGTGTTCATAATTTATCACTTACACCTGTAGGTGAGTAACACATGGTATTCCTTTTAGGCAAAATGATTACTTGCTGTGTAATGCCTGGTCTTCTTCAGGCGTAATCAAACCTGGGTGTTTTGTAGCTTAGAACATGAGCCTCTATGGCAGGATTGGGCAAAATATGGCCGGGCTGGGGTGAGTCTGGCCTGACAAGCCACTGGATCTGGTCTGTGGACACAGCGGGAAGCCTTACGCAGACTCCCTGCTTGCCTCATGTTCTCCCACACCACTCAGAAAAGCCACTGCCATAGCCATTTCTCTTTCTCAGCTGTGAGCCTGCGGGAGAGAGGAGTGGTGCTTCACATTCTGCTCCCTCCCCTGTCACAATCCCATTGGCTGATTTCTGGCCAATAAGAGCTGTCTGTTTTGAAGAACAGGCAGAGAGCAAAGCAAACCCTAACCCGTGTCGCCCGCCCCCGGCTCTTACTCACCAATATACATGGCCTCTGTAGCCTGTGTGGGAGTAGGGCAGGCAGGCTGGCTGGCTGAGAACCCTACTTGGGTGCTGGCCAGGAGTCACCCAGATAAGTTTTCCGACCAAAGCTTGCCTTTGGCACCTATGCCCTTATGCCCCCCTTACTGCTGTTTCCTCATGTGTAAGAGGGTGATCCCTTGACGTGGCCTCAGACGTGGCCAGGCCAAGCTCCCAGGGTTCTCTTTCTTGGTTTATTCTAGCCCTGTCGGTGTAGTGCCCCCGGCAACGGGCAACCAATGGCCCTGTCGGGGCCCCCTTACTGAATGGGCACAGTGACAACCCTCCACCCTTGCCCCAGCAGGGCTAACACCCAGGGTCCTCAGTCTGGTTCCTTGTATGGTTATTTGTCTTGCACGCTCTCTCTCCAGAGTGCCGCCTCCCGTAGCCTGGCTCCCACCCGGGCCGGTGCGGGACGGGGTCTCGCCTATCGTTCCCCTGTGGACTTTATTAAGGACAGAGTCACCTCAGTCCCTGCCTGGCTGGCGGGGGATCCTTCCCTCAACTCGCAAGCCCACAGGCTTTAGTACAACCCTTCCCTGGGCCACTTCTTACCCCTCCTGCTACTCTTTTACGGCCATACTGGGGCTATGGGTCCATCCTCAGTGCTCCCTGGACTTGCCCCTCCCCCCATCTCCAGTGCGCTCTCCTCCCTGCTCTTGAGTTCCAGTATGCTTTTTGTTCCCCTGCCATCTCTGATCCCACCCCTTTCATAGTGTGGGGCGCCGTTGGCATGGGCATCCCCACCTTCTACATCGGGCGGGCTGCCACACCCTCATTCAACCCCTGCCTCCTTCCAGCTGCACCACAACTGCCGAGCAAGTGGCTCAATGGATCTGGCGCATCTCCCGCCAGGCGTATCGTGTTGTGGTGGGTTCCGAGGCCCCCCAGAACACCAGTGCCCCATCACACCATGTCACCCCCAAACCTATACCCCCTCGTAGACCCTGAACCCCAATCTCATGCCCAGAGTCACCACCACCAAACCCCTGCACTCTAGTCCAGTGCCCCTGCTCAGAACCACCTCCTTCACCCAAACTCCAGCATCCCACATCCATTCCAGCATCCCAATCCCTTACCCCAAGCTCCTTTCTGCACCCAACCTCCATCCCAGACCCTACATCTCCTCCATTAGTTTCATGGAATAGTGTAGCTCTTTACCACTTTCCAAAATCTTGGAGTGGCCTCCCAGCAAAAATTATTGCCCATCCCTGCTCTACTGCATGAGCTAGAAGCCTGCTGGCTAATAGCTTCAGGTGTAGAGCAGAGTCAATATTCTCTCTCTCAGTGGCCTCCGTGTCACTAATTGCAACTATGAACTACACCCAGAAAGTGTGTGGGTTACATATACACTGTCATAGGAGGGTAAAGCTTGCCATCGTTCCCCTTTGGTAGCTCAAAGTACAGGGGTAGGGTAGGGTAATCTTTGAAAGGTCCTCCTTCAGTGTGGTAGATGGGCAGACAATAGTAGGGGTTGAGTGGAGCCTTGACTCTGTCCCAGTAGCACAACTGAGCCAGCATGAAGAGGAAATGATCAGCTACGACTCGGTATGTGTACCAGAACATTTTCTCCTGGAGCCAGAAGGGAACCAGGAAACAAATTGAGACTGAGTCAAAATAAATTCATTCCTTGTTCTGCTCTGGGAGCAGTGCAGCTACATGCTGCACTGTACTCAGGGCAGGTAAGAACACACAATCTAGCCATTGCCAACAAATAGTTCTAAAAAGGAACTACCTATTGCCATAAATGGACTTTTCCTCAGTCTTGTTTCTTTTAAGAAATGAATAAGTAAAAACCTAAACAAGTGGCTGCATTCCTGGGGTGGACAATAACATGGCAGGAGTCTGCCAGGGTTAGCCTCTGGTGGGGCACCACCACTGTATTTACCTGCATAGCTGGAAGTCTGGTAATTACTACTCTAGTTGGCCACAGATCACCATTCACAGCCAATGGGGGCAGCAGGAAGTGGTGTGGACTGGGACATTGCTTCCTCCAGCTCCCATTGGCTGGAAGCAGTGATCTGAGGACTACTGGAGTTAGGATCACTGGTATCTGTGGCCATGCAGGTAAATATAGTGGTAGGAACCTGCCAGGATGGACCAGATCCAGCCTGCAGGGCGGTATTTGCCCATCCTTGGATTAGATGCCAAAAATGTCCAGTGGATACAGCTGAATTAAATCTTTTGGATGAATGGCTTATTCTGGCTTATTCTTCTCATATTACAGTTTAGGATCAACTAAGACTAAGTCTACATTGGCATGTTACAGCACTGTAACCTTCTGGCTCAAGGATGTGAAAAAATACCCCCCTCCAGCGCAACATGTTACAGCGATAAAAAGTGCCAGTGTGAATTAGGCTACAGCACTGGGAGCTGCACTACCAGCACTGTTAGTTGCTCTCCTCATGGAGCTGGTTTACACTGAACATTGGAAGAGCTCTTTCCTTGCACTCATGCCAGTTTCAGTTTATAATGTTGCCACGGGCTGCACTTCAAACTGTTAAGTGTAGACAAAGCCTGAAAGAAATTGTGACACATTTGCTAAACAGTTCTGCCAGTCTCTTTCAAGCTCGACTCACCAGGGAATGTAAATTCCATTCAGAGAAGCAGAGAGGTCGGGATGGAGGTGGATGCCACAGTGGCAGTCCTTTTATGCCTAATCTCTCCTTGTCTAGGTGCTCCGTTGGGAGGTGGGAGATCCAGTCCCACTGTGTTGCAATTCCTATGTAATGCATCTCCTGAGACTGTCTAGCTGTATTTCACTTTTACACAGAATGAAGGTTCAGCCTGCCCTGAGTGTCACACATGCTCTGAGAACTTGTTGGCATTTGTCTCATAATTTATTTATTTTATTATGTTTGTTTCACTTACTTATAACAAACAAACAAAACCTGTTCCGGGCTTCCTTCACAGAGCTGAAAACTACCATTCTTACAGTTTTTGAGGGAGATCTATAGGGTCAAATTCTTGGCTTTCCTTTTCCCCATTTGCTTATAAAATACAATATGAATTAAAATAATTGTGTGGGAGAGGGTGAGTGGGCTAGGAAAGTCTTTGAACCAAGTTATTCCTGCTCTGTTCAAACTAGGGGTTCATCAGATTCCTCTTCCAAGCCAGAGGAATTTAGAATAGAACTGAGACTTCTCTAAATTATTTCAAATCAGCCCCCAAAGTTATTTGTATCTCACCCCTAGCAGTAAAAGTGCTACTCCAACACTCCTGAAGCTTTGACGCCTACAACTGTGTGACATTACCCCAAGTTGTTGGGAGGGCAATGATTTTTTTTTTATAACTTAACATCTGTAACAAAAGCTTTAACTATCTAGTGTGCAATTAGGTGTACTGTCATGGCAAATAGCATAACAGTGTTGGTTGCATGTAATAACCTGAACTTCTGGATTCAAGAGTTGAGAAACTCAAGGGAGGTTGTATTCTTTTTGTTTTACTCTGAACCCCTCTCACAGACCAAAGGAACTTTCTCCATGCTTTCCACTCATCCCATCACTCACAAATCAAGTATAAGCAGGAGTAACAAGAGTTCTCTACCTCATCTGGTGTGACGAGAAATGCACTGAAAATTGGGATGCACTCAGATACTGTGGTTATTGGGGGCACATTAATATCTCAGGATACAGCTACACTGCAACACTATTTCAAAACAACTAGCGCTATTCCAAAATTACTTAGTCAGTGTCTACACAGCAGGCTGTTATTTTGAAATAGTGTCAAAATACTGTCAAGTTGGAGTTCTTATTCTGAGTCCTGTAACCCTCATTGTACGAGGAATAAGGGAAATCAGAGGAAGAGTGCTCTATTTTTAAATAAGTGCTGTTTAGACGCTCCTTATTTCAAAATCAGATACGCAATTGACGTAGCTCAATTTGTGTAGCTTATTTTGAGTTAAGCCCTGCAATGTAGATGCACCCTAAGATAGATGTGAATGTGCATTAGCTGGAGTATAGCTTCTTTCTGTTGAGAAATACTGGTCTGCATTAATGTCCAATATACACAAGAATTGCAGACTTCCAGAACTCAGTCGATGCAGAGTGCAGCATAAAGATTTCTGTTGCCAGCTGACATCAAATGGTCTTCAGGCGGTTGTCACATCTCCCAGTAACCAGCCACCAAAAAGCTGTCTTCACCTGGAAAAATATATTTTATTTTTGTGCAATTAAACAGCAGGTCTGTGACATGAAGCAGAGTCTTTCTTCTTCTTTTTTCTCCTGAAGTGATTTTTTTCCCCTTGAAGCATGTTTTACTCTTCTATATAAAGTGCGGATCACTTAAAAATGAATGTTTGGTTTCTTGGAAAAGACAGCTGAGAGAACAAAATTCAGGAGAAGTGACTGGGAAGCCATGTTAAAGAATTGTTGCAAAATATAAAAGGAATGACAACTCTGTATCTGCATTCTGCAGCTCCTTGTGGTGATTTGCAGCAAAAGGGATGCAAAAAATTTTGAGCATCTTAAGAACTCAGGCAATGTTGTAGTGCATTATATAGTGGCACCTAGGAGAGCATTATGTTTGTTTCACAGTAATTTCATAGATTTGAATTCCAGTGTGTTTCCCACCTGGGTATAAAGTGAGTTTTCTAGTTGATTGGAAGCTATGACTGATATTTATTCTAAAGCAAAATTGCTCAGGGGTTGCTGGTTGTTAGGTGGTAATGTAGTTTAAATGCATTAGATTTTCAAGTGTGGAAATCTGCGTTCTCTGTGGCTTGTGAGGATACAAGTACAATTACTTTAATCACCATCTGAAACATGTGTCTACCAGAGCACGATACAGTTTGGGTTAGAGCAAGGTGAAATATTTGCAGTGAAATTAAAGCACTATAAACTTGTCCCTATTCCCAGTATTTGAGTCAGTGTTTATGTAAATGTCGTGCTTTGCATGAAACCATCTACAGAATCAATGCTTCTGTTTTGAACCTGACATTTCTTTTGCTTTGACTACTGCACGTGGCTAATACAGTGAAAGCTTTGTTTTCTAGCACGCATAGGGAATGTGGGTTGCCAATTAATTGAATGTGCCAGATAACAAAGCTTATTGGTCTGCCCCCTCTTCCCCCTTACTGGCAAATCTGGCTCCTGGCAGCTCACTGTAGGCTGAGGGGGAAGGAGGCTCCTGCTGATGACATGAGCCAGCAATGCTGGTTCTCAGTCGGCTGAACAGGCAGGAGTCAGGTGCGAGTGCCTGAAGATGTGGCAGTATTGTAGTTGGGGGCAATGCCAGTTAACAAAGTTTTCTGATTAATAGCATGGGTGGTGGGTATGCTAGGTGAGGGCTTCCCAAGCTTCTAGCCTGGCCCTGCCCACAGTCTGCCCCGAGAATGCCCACTGTACACGTACTAGAGGCAGAGTGTTGCTCTCCTTGAGCACCCGCTTTCCCTGTGCTCCGGGGCCAGGGAGGCTGGGGCCACACGCCGACTGCCCCCAGCTCTCCCCTCCCCCACCACCCATGGTTAACAACAGAGTGCTGGATAATAAAGCTTTCATTGTAATATTTTGGTAACACACAGGCCATCATGGCGGGAAGAACGACTTGTTTCCTTCTCGTATTCCACCTTGTGTTTTGTGACCATGGCTACTGTGCCGCATGACAAGAAGACAGTGTGCGGTTTCAGTTTCTGTCGGTTCATTGCCATGAGGGAGTTCCTTGTGCTGAGAGAATGTGGCTATAATACAAATATAATATGCAGATATGCTCCCACAGTGCTGAACAGCAAATTGAGTAAAATATACAAAGGTCAAAGGAATACTTTCGAACTGAAAGTGTCTGTCAGTGTGTTTGGGAACAGATACAAACATGTAGGTTCTAAGTTTTCCCTCTGATTTGTATGTATTGTTCCATATATGATTTGTATGTATTGTTCCATATATAATATGAAACTAACAGTGGGGTCCAGGAACAGAGTGAGGAAAATTATTTAAAAAAACACAGGAGAATGAAAGAATAAATGGAAAGGAGAAATGGACAGAGGCCACTCGACAATCTGCTGCATGAGGCAAAATTTCAGTGTGCTGCCCCCCTCTTACTGAGATTCTGAACTGCATCAGAATTTCTGTGGGGGCACAGTCAGCCTTCGGTGGGTATGGTGAAAGGCATCCAAAGGAAGGGGGGCAAAGCCACAACTTACAGCAACACTCACTAACTCATTTACTCACCTGTCTGGTTAGGTAGCCAACCACTGCTCCCTGGCTAGGCAGAATCTGCCTCAGTAGATAATTACCTAATTTTGCCTATAGCTAAAGCAGCTCCTGAATATTTTTAAGGTTTTATAATACTTTTATCATATTTTTCCTTCATATATTTATTTTCTTTTCTAGACAGGTCCTGAAATTTTAAAAAATCTTTTTGGGCTCAAATATGTTACCTTTACAAATATCACATTAAGTGGACCCAATTGCAGCCAAATGCTTTTTTCTTGGCAGTGAGAAAAATCACAGTGCTCAGGAGTGAACTTCACTTTAACAAGCTCCTGTATTCTTTTCATCTTCTTCCAGGACGCTTAACACAACAAAATGTCCTGGAATGGTGAGGGAGTATAATAATCCTAAACTGAAAACAGAAGTGTTTGAGAGGAGGATGGGTCTGTATTCATAGCAGCACTATCCTGTGAAAGATGGTGGGGGAGAGGCATAGGAGGAGCCTCAATCTTTTGTTAAAATCTCTCTAAGATACATTTCACTTCCATCATCTGCTGCTCATATTATCTAATAAGTAACAAGATCTTCTGCTGTGTGGGAATGCAGAAGTGGGACCAGTCTTAGGATGTGGGTAATCAAGGTGATTATTTTGGACACACATCTCTGCTGACTTTAAGTCTGGGGGTAGGAGGGGCACATTGATCGGTCATTCAACTAGTCGACCTTAGGCAATTTGCTTAGGGAAAAATTAGAGTTTTTCATCCTAAGCAGCATATGACCTAGAGCAGGACTCAAAGGGGAGGGGGGAAGAATTAAGTTTACGTGCACTGTGAATTGTGGTATTTCTTGACTTAGAGTGCATAACATCTTAATGTAGGCTTGGGGACTTCCTGTGGGATATATCTTAATCTCACATGCACATATACCTCCACACACATGTACAGTTAGATATCTTATTGAAATTATTAGAGTGCAGTTCAGTGCTCTTTTGAAAGAAGCAATACCAGATAAACAATCAATTAAAGTGATGTTTTCTAATTAGTTTTTGTATCTGATGTGGTGGTTTTGTCATTCTCTTCTTCTCTATACTAAATGTAAATGTATGCTTGAACATAGGCAGCTAGTTTGCCACTCAATCAGCTTTGCCTTATAGTATTGTGTTAGGGAGAAGTTGTATCTATGGCAGGAACTAAATAAAAATGACACCAATTAATGAAACAGTAAGAGGATTTCTGCTGTTAATACTTGAAAACATGTACTACAAAATGCTTATGAAACATATCAGGCACCAGCATATCTCAAGAGTAAAATTAAATGAGAAGTTCCTTGAGAGTTTTTTTGGTATTTTTTTAAGTACTACAGGTTGGACCTCCGTAGTCCAGCACCCTTGGGACCTGATCAATGCTGAACCAGAGAATTTACTGAATCTTAGGAGGTCAGTATTGTCTAGCCACATTACCAACCCTTCCACTGCTTACTGGGCTTTTAGAAGATGATTGAGGCAAATTAGAGCTGAACAACAGCACAGAACACTGAGAGCCAGGACTGGTGGCTACAAACAAACTTTATGGGACCATGCAAAACTTGACCACACTCATGACAAGTGGACATCCAGCTAACTAAAATCATGCCTGACTATGGATGTTGCCAGACCAGAGAGTGCTGGGCTGGAGAGGTTCAACCTGTACTGAATGAAGAGTTCATGTAAAGGAGAATTAGGTGCAGGAAACCTAGACAAATGCAGGACCCAGATGAATGCAAGATCTCAGCTTTGATAACTCAGAGCTACTTCAAGAGATTTTTGGTTATTTTTAAACATAGCTGTGTTTAAAGGATGCAACCCTAACATAGATTTTTAAAGGCACAAAGGAAGCTTGGGCATTCAGCATCTATGTCTCTTTAGGTGATATGTTAGGGTGAAATGCTGGCAGCTTCCAGTGAAGCAAATGTTATTTGAATACACAAGAATCTACACTTCAAATTCCAATAATGAATATATGCACTTCTGGTTATAGCAACTCGATCACACATCTCTGACAAATGCTTCGATGCTTTAGAATGATTTTCTTCTAACTGTGATATAGCATTTTGTAGCATTTAGAGTTTCCATTTGCATGAGTGCAAGATGCCTTTGGTTTTACCACTGATGAGTATTGCATTCATTCTACACTCATGCCCTTGTATGGATGGAAACTTCAGACCATGTATCATCCAATGAGTTTGCCCTCCTTTTTCTTTTAGAGATAAACAGAGAATACACTTTCAAAAGTTATTCTAAGGTCACAAAACTCTCTTTACACCAATTTACATATGGCTCTCAGGAATGAAAATTAATTCTCAGAATTGTATTCCTTAACATTAGTGGAGTGTTTAACAAAGAACACAGAATAATGACACTTGTTATAGTCTGAATCCCAGGAGAAATTCCTCTAATAAATGTTTCAGAATCTGCAGATCAGTTTCAGAAATACCCCAAAACAGTGAAAGGAGGAGTAGATTAAGATCATGCTAGACTGAACTGATTTATAGGAAATCAAAAGAAATTCTTAATTAAAACAATGGGAAATCCAAGAGCAAAACCAAATGCATAATAGAAAACATAACTACATGAAAATATGTATGTCTAGAACTCAAAAGGTGTAAAAGACAGGACATCTCAACTCATCTCTGAGCTTGATGTGACAGTTTTTATGCAGGAAAATTTCCATCCAAGTCCGCACTTGGCTGTTCCTTATAGGACAATTCTTGAAATACAAAGCTGTCATTTAAGCATGTCTGTAAATATACAAATCTTGCAAATATTTTCATGCTGTAGAAAGTTGTTAGAATGGCAGTTTGTTTTGATTAATCTTAAAATTGTTTTAGATAAAATCATAAATATAAGTTTGTCTTTACATTAAAGTATTCCCCTACCTTGCAGTTTTATTCAACCCTTCAGGAAGATTGATTTAAATCAAAGCAATTTTAATCATGATTTAAGTCAGGAAGCAGTGAACAATGATTGTAATCATTTTTTTGTTTGTACTTTTTAGTTATTTTCCTAAATAAATTTGATTTTTCACTGTTGGTAAACCATGAAAACATTGATTTGTGTCTAACGAAAATCTTTGCACATTTGGTGTTTCCTTTTGTTAATCAGTAGGATATATTTATTTAAATTCTTATAAATTAACTTACATTTATTCTGATTCTTAATTTTTACATTTGTATTATGTTAGAAAATGATGACTGATGTATTTGTTTACTAGATTATTTTTTTTAATTTGATGTGTCTATTTGGTTGTAAATTCAAATCAAATTAAAGTGCACAAAATCATTTATTTTTAGAACCAGTATTAAATATCTATTAAAAATGTCTTGGTTACATAAGAAAAAATTATTCAACTTTTGCATTTCAAACTGATTTATCAAACAAATTGTGATTAATGCAATGAATTGATTGTTTCTGTTAACCATGTACTGAATTTTTTAAGAACTAATAGCTCTCATTCTCTCACACCTAATTTTAAGTTAATAGATTGGAAGAGGAAAACATGTTCCTGATTTTTTTTTTTAAGCTCTTATGGGGTTTTTTATCTTTGAATGAACTAGCTGAACACACTGAAATAATGCAAGTTTGCAGAAGAGGCTTCTATTGTCAAAATTTGTGTTAGCAGTTCAACTGCTTCCAAATGCTTTAACCATTTACTTCCACCGGGTCCATAATATGACTTTCATTAAAACTAGCCAGAAAACTTGTAATTTGTTTTGTATTATATTCAAATAATTTAAATTCACTAAATTTAAATTAACTAAATTCACATAGTTTGTCCGTTTCAACAAAGCTTATTTAAAAAACTAGACATTTTTATTTATCCTGACCTTTTGCTAGAATCCATATTCTTTAACTTATTACTTAGCGAGGTGCTCAGTTTGTCTGGATTCTGATCTATATGGCTGAGTGTAAAGTTACTCTAGATCAGTGACTCTGCCATACTTTCAGGAATCTTATTTGTCTTGCATATTTCAAGTTTCATTTCACTATAAAAAAAACCTACTTGCTTACAAAATCAGGTATCAAAATACAGAAGTATCAGCATATTATTACTGAAAAATGGCTTCCTTTCTCATTTTTACCATAATTGTAAAATAAATTGAAATATAAATGTTACTTACATTTCAGTACATAGAGTAGTATAAACATGTAATTGTATGAAATTGTAGTTTCTACTGATTTCACCAGTGCATTTTATGTAGCTTGTTGCAAAACAAGGCAAATATCTAGATGAGTTGAAGTGTCCCTTGGAAGAATTTTGTGTACTTTGGGGTACCTGTATCCCCGGTTGAGAACTACTGATTTAAATGTGAGACTGTGTAAGCAAGTTCAGAATTTTCTCCTTTTGGGTATAGGAATACATGGAATTCTACTCAAACCATGAATTCTAAAAGAATTTTATTATTTAACTGCAGATTCTTTAAATGAATGAAAGTCATTGTGAATAAATTGTTCCGTGAACATTCTTTTTTTCATCTCTGGTTATATGCATTCTTCTCAATATCCACGGATAGATTCTGAGATGATATATATCTCTTGACTGCAGTGGAGTTATGATGACTTTCAAATACTGTCTGAAACAATGTCAATCAGTCCCCTAGAAATTAAGTATAATTACATGTGCTGTGATAGATATTTGTAAAATGTGCTTATTACATTTCAATACAGAGCGGCAACACATAATTCCTGCAAATGAAATTACAGCCAGCAAAATTGTTTAATAATCTAGGAAATAATTTAGATCTTGAACTTGTTTCCAAGGAATTAACTGGGAGATGTCTACCAAAGACTTTAATAGGAGCAGGCATACAACACACAATTGAAAGACATACAATTCCTTATTTCTTTCTCCTTCAGTATTATGCCATTACATTAAATAATGCATCCAGGGATACCTGCCAGCCTCTCTGTCCCAAACTTTCATTAAAAAAAAATAAACAAGCAAAGTTTTCCATATTCAGAGCAAAGTACCAGACTTGGTTTGAAAATCAATGAAATACAGTGCATGGAGTGAGGCTTCTGATATCAGAAATCCCAACGCCATTAATACCAGGCCTTATGCTAGGGCTCAGTTTGGCCAATAATTATTAGTTTTTGGCTATCTTGAAGAGTTAAGAGTAAAAAGTGCTCTGCGCTTAGACCGTAGTATTTCTAAAGTACTACCCACCTAAATGTTGCATAAACATTCTTTATTTCATATGGCAACTTGAAAAGCAACATTAATAGTTAACATACAAGTTTGTCACCCACTCTATGGCTTTTGATGGCATTGAATGAATCAGTTAGAAGTTCACTAGATGTTCCATGGTTTGCACGTCTTCTCTAACAACAAGATGACATACTGGGCTGTTCCTCTTCATTTGTGTAATAAGTAACTGCAACACTCCAGGTGAGGTTCAAATGCAGATAGCTGCAATCTATATTTTGTAGCATACTCCAAGCAGATGATGGTCTCTAGGATCTGTCATCAAGACTTGGTGTCACTGCTTTCTCATGGCTTCCAACACTTGTCTTTTGGTGACCATCCCAAAGCAATGAGAATTTAATCTGCTAACCAGAAGTAGGTTCCTGGATTTAAGGTGGTATCTCAGAGTGTTTTTGAGATTTTCATGAGTGGGCAAATCTGAGTTCATCGTCATAGAGACGTATTTTACTATTGCTTCTCTTTGTAGGCATTACAATAAGATCTGCATGAGGATAGGAAGTCAGTCTGTGATGTCAGCAGTCTGACAATTTTCATAGCAGTGTTCAGTTGCTCATTGAGAGGTTTCACGTGCATGCTACCTGTCTATCCTGGTGCACAATATCCAGCTGCTGAGAAGATAAAGACCTACAGTGGCTACCCACAAGGTGTGAACTCTGCTTCCCAACTAGTCTTGGCTAGTGTGTGGGTTACTTTATTCCTAGCCTTTATCTCGGCAGCATTCCTCATCAGATGCTGTCAGTATGTGAGGCTATGATCCAGAATCATTCTGAGCTCTTTCAGGAAATTCTTGTGGCTCAGTGTAATGTTGCAGAAAGTGATATTCAGGTACCTCATTGTAATTTAATTGCTCTAGTAGAAAATTGAGGCAACTGGGGAGGGTGGTTTGGTCGAAGTTACCATGACCAATAGTACTCCAATTTTTTAGATCATCTGTGAGGATGTCTTCGGTGAAAATGCTTGCTTGAATGATGAGTGCAAGATCATCCATGTATCCAAATTTCTGTAACTGTGTTAATGACATATCATTGATATAAATATTAAAAAGCAATGGTACAAAGATGGATCCCTGGGGAGCCCATAGTTCAGAAGTTAATGTCTGCTGGTCTGTCCCATTAATTGTGTGTGAAACTTACTGTTGCTGGCATGACTGTCAGTAGGTGCAGCGTTGTTCTGGGACACTGTTTTCAACACTTTTTGTTTGGTTGGTTGGTTTTTTGTTAAGCAGACCACGGAAGTTATACAAAAGCTCCTTTTATCAAGCAACTGATTTTTGCTAGTCCTCTAGCTGAGTGCTATACTTAGTATATTATACAAATATTATAAATCCTTTCATTCAAATTGTTTCTGAATCTTTTACTTTCTACTTTTCGTAATGTGTCCATATGTTCAGTTACTTACTGTCATGGGATCCACTCACTGCATGCGGTACCTCCTCCTGGTGGCTCTGGATAGTAGCTCTTGTGGGGCACTGCTTTGCTCACCTGGTATGTCTGCCCATCTTTTTCACTGTGCTCGCATTCCTTTTTGTGGCTTGGTCCTTTGACCACATCACTAAGGTGTCCTCCCTTTCTAGGGAATTCAAAAATCTTGCAGACTAGCTGCCTGTCTGGTGTCACCAATATTCTGAGACACTTTCCAATGGCTGGTAGGGGAATCTAGGCCTACCCTTTACACTGGGTTCCAGATCAGGGACCGTATGAGAAGCAGCCAAGTCTATACAATCCTAACCCTTGCTGTTGTTTCCCTAGGTTCCTTCCTACCTATCTGGCTTTCCTCTTTTCCTCGGTTTACCAGCCCAAACTCCTGCCCCCCACCCAATCCCAGGAGTGACTATAGACTGCTTCCCAAAAGCCTCTGCCAGCTAACAGCTTCTGGAGTTTATATAGCCCTCTCTTATTTCTGCCCAGCTAAGCCCATTTCCAGTTCATGGCCTAGTCCTTGTATCCTTCTTCAGATGCAACCTGGGCAGTTAATTGGCCTCTATAGACCCTTCAATCCCTCCTGGCCTTGTCCTATTGGGTGGCCCCTGCCATCACATTTCACCTAAACCAAAATTTGAGTAGATGGAAATCTGGAACAATTGGCTAACTGCATATCTGGAACTTCTGGGAAGTGGACAGGAGAGTGATCCCTAACCCAAGCTTTGGGGTGTTGGGCCTCCCCAGCTACAAGCTGTGATCTTGAGCAACTGAAAGTCCTCCTAACACTAGCAGTGAAGATCTGCGAGTTTTGGCTGATTGAGAATATTTGTGCAGCAGAGAAAGCTGGGTTTTGCTGGGAGGACTTGGCAGCTGATAAGAGCTTGTTCAGTCCACAGTTAAGTCCAAACAGCTGAAAGCTTAAGTTCATATAGCCACAAGTAGAATTCTTGAACTTGAATGTAAGCTACCGAGTGCAGTGAGTGCTCGATCTGAGAGTCATATGCCACTGCCGAGAGCTGTTCAAGAGAGAATTATTTCAAGTAGAAGGGAGCTATGAATCATATGGTGGAAAAATCCAGTGAAGTACTTGGCCTTGCTTGCTTTTTTTTAAAACACATTTTGTTACTTTGTTCAGCTAACACTTTGCTCTTCAAATGGCAGGTTTTTAAAATGACATTCATAATTCCAAAACATATGTGGATTAGGAGAAATGCAGGAAAAGAAAAGGTAGTTTTTGAAATGGGGAGGGGATGATTGCATTCAATTGTTTATGCTTGACTCTTGTCATCTCTGGATGTATTTATTTAGTGTGCATGGCTACTTTCATGTACATTTCCGCTGAATACTAACCACTTTTTGCATCTTGAGTAACTTCAGCCAATCATACCTTTATGTAAACTTAATTTCTAGCATTTCAGTTTAAAGTTGTATTTTCTGAAAAAATATGAACGCTTCTTCCTACCTACCTTGCTTCCCCCCTTTTCCTGGGTTTACTTCTCCCCCGAGGAATAATTATCTTGACTCAAGGCAATTTCCATCAAACAAAGATTTGCCCTGAGTAAAAATGAAGTATGTAGGAATCTGGCCCTTGTAATACTTTAGTTTTCAACTTCATAGACAGACATTTGGATACCTGCACATAATAAGTCCTCTATGATATAGTCTCATCCGCCTTCATTGGCAGCACAGTAGGTATTCCACGTGTGCTCATTTAACTGTCTACTTGTCATTGTAATATTTCTTATTTTCTGGTACAGTTTGAATTGCTAACCTGCAGGTACCCTAACTGTTTCATGTTGTTGTAATAATTGTAGATTATATTCTGTTTTGCACTTGCAAATAGCTCTACCCATTCCACCCCGCAGGTAAAAATGATGTAACACACACAAATAATAATAAAACTCAGTATGAGTTATTTTCTGTATTAATTTATTTTTTCAGGTGGTGGTGAATTGAATCAAGACTACGTACCATGCATTGGAGTAAGTGCAAGTTTTATATTTTAATATTTATTGTTGAGTCATCTCTTATGGCTTAAATGCTGGTTTCAGAAGGGTAGTTGTGTTAGTCTGTTTCAGCAAAAACAATGCTGTGGCCCCTTAAAGACTAACAAATTAATTTGAGCATAAGCTTTCATGGATTGGAACCAGTGTTCCCTATAAACTGTGTGGTCACTCAGAAGAGATTCAGATGCTGCCCAGATGATTTAACAGAGAGTCCCCCAATTTTTGTTTTGCTTTGTTTATTCTGCACATGGATGGAGAAGACTAGCGGGAACATTGGCTGGAATCCACTTTGACAAAATGGGTTCCAGCCCATCCAAATGTATGCCTAAATACATTTGTGCTTCCGTAAAATGCCACAAGACTCCTTGTTATTTTATGTGCAGTGTTCCACTATGATTTCTCAGAATTCAAACTACATGAATTTATTGAATGCTAGTTTAATTGATAGCTAAGACCCTCTTCATGGTGGAGAAATTGAGTGAAGATATTTTTGAGCAATATAATTTATATTACAGAAATTAGGATAAAAAAAACCCCTAACTATTTTCATTTTAATTCCCTGCCTCCCCACGTTTTTCCAGTAGTAACCTCATTTGAGACTCCAGGTGTTTACTTATGCAGGCTGTATTTTCTTTTCCTTCCCAAGGATCTATCATAACACTTTTTTAAACTTGATGATTATTAAAATATTGAGAATGTAGATTAAGACTGTGTTTATTTTAACTGACTGACTTTACACTCAAATGGCCTATTTTAAAATGCTGGGTCTTGAACAAATTTACGTCACCTGCATTTGAAAATTTACTAGTTTGAAATGAGATTTTGGCCTCCATGTTTTGCACTAGGGCTGGCATGCCAGAGCACTGACTGATTTCAATGGTGCAAGGTAAGGCTTTAAATCAGAATTTCATTGTGAAAGAAGTTTGGGTCCTGAATCTCTACTCTCATTCAAATCAAGATTGGTACAATGAGCTTTACCTACTGTCCCCTGTCACTTGTTTTGGACTAGGGATATTAAAATTGTGATGCTGTTGAATGCTAGCATTTAACTGGCTAACAATTTCACACAACACCTGTCACCACGGGCGTGGGGTCCCACTGCAGGGTCCTGCTACCCAGCCTATTGGCCCCTAACAGGCCAGGACTTCTCTGGCCAAGCCTAACTGTCTGCCCGTGGAGTTCACCATGAGATGCTGGTTAAAAGTTTAACATCCCTATTTTGGATCTGATACAGTATCCTATTATATTCTGTTTTTCACCTCTAAAACTGAGGTAGCCAATTTTTACCTCTAAAACAGCTATGTACTAGGTGTACTCATGGTAGTAATTATTACAGTCAGTAGTTTTGTTGGATCTATACAAGCTTTTTTCAAAAGACATTCTTTTAATCATACTGTGGGGGAGATATATATGAATTCCCCTGTGTTTCTCCTCTAATCTGAGATATGATTACTCTATCTATCCTAGGTGGTTGCAGACAGCACATCATTAAAATATTTATTTTCTTAGTTGTTCTCCTTTTCTAGATTTGAATAATTAAAATGTTTCTCCTGGGCAGCTTGCATCTTGTGTAGAATTCTAATTGAAGAATTGCATGTATTTACTTGAATTAGAAAAGAGTACAAATGCCAACTGCATCTAAACAATGGGGTGCTATGAGAAATGGGATCTTTTTGTTAATTGTATGATCAAATTTGCCCCAGTGAAACATGTCACTTTCTAATTGTCGGAAAGGAAGAGTTTTTAATTTACTTTTCCAACAGGAACAATCTGTTGTTCAGAAATATTGTCTTGTAGTGTGTGTATATATATAATTCTTAAACTGATGCTGTAGGCCTTCCCCAAATGAAATTCTCATTGCTATCAATTTCTGTGTAAAATGAGGGATAACAATACTAATCTCCTGAATAGGAACAGTAGGAACAAGATCTGTGTTACATGAAAAAGGTGTTCATGTTTCTGTAGGTTTACGTTTTGCAATCTGATTCTTCAAAATATCAACTTGATTGAAAAAAAATTCTGCGACTGTAATAGACAGGCTACTAATGACCCATAGGATATGTCTACATTGCAATACTATTTCAAAAATAACTAGCTTTATTCCAAAATAACTTAGTTCGCATCTACACAGCAGGCAGTTATTTCAAAATAGTATCAAAATACTGTCAAGCTGGAGGACTTCTTCCTCCAACTCCTGTAACCCTCATTGTATGAGCAGTAAAGGAAGTCAGAGGAAGAGTGCTCTATTTCAAAATAAGTCTGTGTAGTTGCTCCCTGTTTTGAAAGAAGCTATTTCAAAATAAACTATGCAACTGACATAGCTCAATTTGCGTAGCTTATTTCGAGTTAAGCCCTGCAGTGTAGATGCACCCACAAGCATCAACAAAACAACTGCACTATTTAGTTATCTTCTGTTTAGCAATATTATACTAAATATTTTTACACAAATGCTGACTGTTTTCAACTAGCATATGTTTTCCATTTGTATAAATACTTCCTTAACCAGCATGTTTTCCCAAATTTAATATATTTGACTAGGAAAGTATTTTAAAAATAAGCATTTAGTCTCCAAGATCATTTGGCAACTGTTGAATATTTGTAGTCTAATTCTTCCATGCAGACATGCATGATGTATTCCCTTAATGAGACATCATAGCTGTTTTGTGATAGAAATGTGTCTTTCTATGGTCCAGTATGTAAGCAAGATGCTCAGCATTAGCTTTTCATTTTCAGAAAAAAGGTCTAAAAAGTAAAGATCTGGAAGTAAATATTTATGAACACACTTACAATGATGTGGAATCTGTTCTTTTATTACCTGTTGAGGTCACTGGAACATCTGCTTGCAGACAGTAATCTTAGAAAGCTTTTAGCTGAAATACTTTGCATTCAACAGCTAAGCTGTCGGTGTAATTTAATTAGAAATATTACCAGCAAGCATGCTGTACTATTGTACTGGAGCTTCAGTATTATCATTTTCTGCCTGGAAATGCTGAACATGTTGGACAATAGCTCTAGGATAGGAAACTGTAATTAGTGTACGTAACAATCCGTTATTGAAAAGATCTGAAACTATTTTTCCCCTCAGCATTTATTGGCAAAGTGATAATTCTGGGGTGAAGGAGTCGTTGTGACAGTTGAACGTTAATAATTGTCACAGACTGACTGGTATTTCATTCAGTTTGGAGACATTTTTCCATTAGCTCTATTAGTCATTAGTCAATGCCATTTAATGGATTATTTGAGATGTACATCTCCTACCTCTTTCTGTCTTCTTCAAAGGCACCACAAGCTTTGGCTGTTCTTCTATTCTTCTCTGCCTATGCTTCTCAAGTCCCAAAGAAGAGAAGTATTTTTCCTCCTAGGACTATTTGGTCATTACTGGGCAGTCTCTCTCTCTCTCTCTGAACCCCTATCTCCTCTTTTATTTAGTTCTTTTCTTTCTCCCTGGCTTCCATTGCTTCCTACTTGTTTTCATTTATCTTGACAACTCTCTCTACTTTTTTTCTCCTCAGCATTCTTCTTGAAATTATTTGTTGGATTTCTGCTGCCACCATTACTCACTCTCATGGTATTTTCCTATTGGGGCTTTTTAAGAGAGGCTAGTGAGAGGTTCTCTACATGCTGCTACTCAAAATATAGTTTTCAATGTCCCTGGCTTAGCCTGGTGTGTTTATCTATTGATTTGTTGCTTTTTTTTTGCTTGGTTAGGCAAACATGTCTAATAGCAATTGTTTTGAAGTAATGTAAAAAAAATCAGTAAAATTATTATATGACCTTAAAGCTATGGAAGTACTTCTGTCAGATGATGCCGTTACTGCAAGGTGCTAGTTTTCATTTGCAAGCTGAGTTTTCTTTACTTAAAGTTGCACTTCTGTAGAGAGATCAAGAGGAAGCTGTCTGTGTTCACAGAAGAACTAGATGAGTTCCTTTTGACATGTGCAGTTTGGTCCACACTTGGTCATAGTCTGATGGTATTTAGCACTGGGCTCATCAAGATTTGGGGAATGAAGAAAGGAGAAAAACTATCCGGGGTGGTGTTCATTGCTTGGCTTTAGTTCAGTGATTTTGGCCACTATGGTCACAAGTTAAGATGTTTGAATGAGCTCTGCAAGTAGTTTAAATTAAAAGCTGTGGACATCTATCCACACAGGATAGTGCAAATATATATTGAAAGTTCTTAAATTCCTTATAATGGTTATCTGATTTCAGAGTTGATTATTTCTTTTGCTGTCACATGCAGGCTCTTACATTGATCACTTCAAGTCTGGCTTTCAGAATGATGGCACTTGAGTTCTTTGGTATTTACGCTCTCTGATAAGAGTGCACGGAACTCAAAATAACACCAAATATCTATTAAATTAGCAACTTGCATGTTTATGAAATCAGATGGAAAAACAATTTGTACATCTGAGCACTTGGTTGATGTACAAAGAGATTATCATGATCTTCTGAGAAGGTTAAACTGTCATCTAGTTAAATATGTACTGAAAATAATGCTGCTAAAACTGCTGCCGCTTGTGATTGATACTGATGATGGATGGTAGGTATAAATCTTTGTGTGTGCATGTGTGTGTGCAGATGCACACAAATTGCCCATTTTCCAGACATTTCAAGGTTCCTTCCTTAGATTATGATATAATCTGAGTTTCTTGTTGCATTAGACATCTTTTCTGATTAAGGAGAAAGTATTCGCCATGCTGAAATAGCACTAAAACTGATTCTACAATGTAGACTATAGTGATTTATTGCCCACTTATTACATGAATAACAGCATTATATTTTGGACAATAGGGGGTCACCCCTATGAGGATTGCTTTTCTATGACAAACAGCTCATGGCTCCTGCATGATAATGGTGGAGGCACAGTGTTATTTTTTTTTCAAGTGCCCATTAATATGATAGATAAAGTCCTTGAAGTGAATAATAAGGTTTAAGTCATTATTAAAGGAGGTCTAGTCCTATCAAATGTATTTCTATAATATCACTGGATCCTGGCCAAGCCCACCGATGGGAGAGGAGAGGAGGGGCAAAGAGGATACGTATCCCAGGGCTTTGTGATTCTACAGCGGCCGGAGCTCCCAGCTGCTGCTACCACTACCATAGCAACAGCAGTGGCCAGAGACCTGGGCCTTTTAGAGTCACTGTCCAAGCGCCAGTCGGCCCGCTGAAGAGTTGAGTGCTCTGGCTGGCTCTGAGGCCAGCGTGGAGGGGGAAGAGAGGAGACCATGCTGCCTAGGGTGGGATGAAGGCTGGCTGCCTCAGCCCCACCCCTTAGGCCCAAGGCCACACCCCTTTGGGATAAGGGAGCTCTCTTCCCCCGCACTTTGCCCGAAGGTCCGTCAGTTCAGTTAGTTCCCCTAATCATGGTTCTAGCACACACACGCTGTGTCAAAAGTCCTGGATGATTTTAAATTCCCGTGCTTGAACAAAAGGGAGAATGAATAAAAACAGTTTTAAAGAAAAGGCCAAAAATGTTTGTATCCTTTCAGCAAACAATATCAATCTAAGTTTTCCCAGCTTTACACAGGGGCAGTTTCCTTAACCAATACATTTACGCCATGACTATTTATCAAATCTGGGAGTTTAGATGATGAGCTTGAGCACTCTCTCAGGCTCACAATAAAAATAGCCTGTTGGCTGTTTTCTTGAGTGAGCGCTTGAAAATGGGCAGAATAAATGGGCTCTTCTGACATTGCCTCTCAGAGCTTGTTTGTGTTTTAAGGCTGGTAGAGTGCTCCCACTGCAATCTCTGACTGATCTTTTGGAAAGCGCCCTTTTGTAATACAGCAGTCAGAGTAGATTTGGGAGTTTTGAAGAAATGTACATCATTTCTACTATCACCTACTCAAAGACTAAGGAGAGAGTCTTCTAATGGGTATGAAAGTGGATGGGGCTGAAAGCAGAGAAGTCTGCTGGAGATAAACTATATTTATTAAATGAAAGAGGGAGAGAGCCTTAAACAACAATGATATAGGTAGCTGCTGTCACGAGCACTATTTAAAGGGAATAAAATACTGCTTCTTGGAAAGAATTACTGTATTGAAAAATGAAATGTTGAATCATTGTAAGCAAGTATGTGGTATTGGTTCTAAAGGGCACTGCGAAACAATATGTCTGGTACAATCAGGAAAATTAAAATTGCTAGAGGAGCTGTTATTTCAGATATTGCATCAATCATCCCATGTCTCAGGACTGTAGACAACTCAAGGGATAGTTAAGTGAATTTAGTGCTCATGAAAGATGCTAGATTGACAGTGCTGGAAGTGAGGTTCTCTGTTTACCCACAGGATGGGTACAGCAGATGCAGAAAAATACAAGTTTTTTCTGTGCTTACTAGTACCTGACCAGAATGGATATACTTTTAGGGCTAAGGAAAGTTCAGTCTCTGTGTACCTTTCAAGACTTTCAAGCATAATGCTAACATATCACTTGCCGTAGTGGTTTGGCGTATCTTAGGAACTGACATGAGAGTGCCCTCTCATTTCCTTTTACCAAGTAATCAACAACTTTTAATGGCTTAGGCTTGGGACTAATGAACCCTGGGGACTTACATACCAAAGAGTATCAAAAGTATAATAGAGTATCATACCATAGGTACTTAGAGACACAGAGATCTAAAGTTTCACATATCTCACAGTCCAATTTCAACTGCTGCTTTCCCCCTTGTAATTTAAATCCATTATTATTTTTTAAGAGAAGATGCAAATATTAGGAGTCTATTATAGGAGTTGTGGGTGAGATTCTTTGGCCTACAATTTGCAGAAAGTGAGACTAGATGTTCGTTATGATCCCTTCTGGCCTTAAAGTCTATGTATTAAGGGGAAAAATAATCTCTTCTTTTTCCAAAACTTAGATTCGGTGGCTGGTTGGTATATGGTGAAGACTGGTTCCTCATTTCTTATACTGCAAAAACCCTTTTGACTATTCTTTCACAATCTTTCCAGTTTTATTTTGTCACTCAGCCTGCTTTCTGCTTCCTTGCATTTCTTTTGGTATTCTCTCCTACCATCAGGCCAAGGATGGGGATGATGATAAACAATACCTAAATTTCACAAGGGTAAGTGTTATTAGACTCTTCAGGGTGTAGCCGAGTTAGTCTGTACAGGTAAACTGAAGAAACAGCAAGAAGTCTGGTAGCACTTTATAGATTAATAAAACATATAGATGATATCATGAGCTTTTGTGGGCACAGCCCACTTCTTCAGATGACTGGTGTGCTGGATGTCTAGGACCAAAATAAATAGGGGAGACGGGAGGGTGGGGGGAAGAAGGGAACAAGAAAAGGCAGTGGGTAAAAAAATATTTCAAGGGAAAGCCGAGTCTATAAGCACCTAAAGGCTAGATAGTCAAAGGGGGCAGATCAGAACCATTAATTAGCAGACAACAAAGAGTCAGGAAGCACTTAAAGACTGATGAAAAATCTAGATGGTATCATGAGATTCTTCAAAAACAAAGAACCATTGTGGCCCTCATTGTTTGATAGGTAGGTAATGACTTAACTATCCAATATCTCTGTTTAATCCAGAGGTATAAGAATTGAACTTGTGAATGAGCTGAAGTTCCAGTCCTTTCCTGTGTATTTGGCTCCTGTAATTGGTTTGTAACAAAACTGTCACTTGAAGATCTGTTAATGCATGCCCAGGGAGATTAAAATGTACCCCCACAGGCTTTTGTATGTTCCCTTTACATATATCTGATTTGAGTCCATTAATTTTTTCACATAGGGACTGTCCAGTTTGTCCAATATATATTGCAGTGGGACATTGCTGGCATTTGATGGCGCAGATTAAATTACTGGATGTGCAGTTGAATGAGCCTCTGATTTGGTGGCTTATGTGGTTGGCTCCAGTAATGAGTTTGCTTGTATAGATATGTGGGCAGAATTGCCATCGTGGCTGATTGCAGGGATGGGTTCCTGGATGTTTATGATGTAGCTTTGTAGCATGGTTATTGGAAAGAATATGTTTCAGGTTGGGAGATTGTCTGTAGGTGAGGACTCAGCTTTCCCTTGATATATTTTTTACCCACTGCCTTTTCTTGTTCCCCGCCTCCCATCTCCCCTATTTATTTTGGTCCTAGACATCTAACACTCCGGCCATCTGAAGAAGTCGGTTGTGCCCACGAAAGCTCATGATACCATCTACGTGTTTTGTTAGTCTATAAAGTGCTACCATACTACTTGTTATTAGACTATATGTTGTACAGATAAATAAAACCGAGAGAGAGAGATTAAGTGACTTGTTGCAGGTCACAAAGTCAATGTGGAAACCAAGAATAGAACCTAGAGTCTCCTGAATCAAACACATTAAAAATGGGTAAAACAAGTTCACCCCTCTCTAGCCTCTACCAATCGGTGCTAAATTTGGTTTGGTGACCTTGAAAAGAAATGTTCCATATCATCTGCTAAACCAACTAATCCCACTGCTCATTTTAATTTAATATTATTTGAACTACCACTAGTGTGAGTGCTTGTTATAGGTAAGAAGAGTCACTAAACTTTGTGATTCAGCATGGTAAATTCACTCACTATTTCCATCTTGTTAACAATGAGGTAAATGCAATGTCTGCATTCCCAATCGTCCACATTCCAGTAATTTAAATATTCTCAGAGTTAACTAGGGCAAAAATATTAGTAATCTAGGAAGCCCTTGTCAGAATGAAAGAGAATTGAGAGGCAGCAAGTAGTTTGATTAGAATCTGCATCAAAATGAACATGAAAGAGCTTTCTTGGGAGTGAAAGGCAAGCAAGTCAGAATAGAACCATAGGAATCTTGAATGCAAAAATCCTACTCAGTGCTGCAAAGTTGAAAGAGGAATCTCTTCTTTGGCTGAAGCAATGGTTGTCATAATGATAAATATTAAAAGAAATAATTCTTTCAAGCTTCAGAACATGAGAGAGAGGTTGCAGGCAATCTACTTGAAGAAGGTATGCAGCACAAAGGAATGGAGGGTTAAAGAGGTAAACCACAGATTTAGTAAAGTTTCATAATAGTTCCTCTGGGCAAGTTTACACAGCAGGGCAAAAGCCAAAATAAGCTACGGGACTTGAGGAATGTCAATTGCATAGCTTAAGTCAAAATACTGTATTTCAGCTTTTTGGTGC
>JANRFK010004440.1:34171235-34189134 GCA_030068395.1 Apalone spinifera | reverse complement strand
GAACACATATAAAAAGGACAAATCAAATTTCAGAACAGAGGAGGGATGAGGGGGCGAGGCTAATGTCTGTGAGCTAATGATATGAGAGGTGATAATTGGGGAAGCTATCTTTGTAATGAGTAAGGTAATTAGCATCTTTGTTGAGACCCAGGTGTAAAGTGTCAAATTTAAACATGAATGACAGTTCAGAGGTTTCTCTTTCAAGTCTGGTGAGAGTGTGTGTCTACTACCACCTGCCTTGATAGAACCTGTTTACCTTATGGTGACCCGTCATAACTCCCACTCCTTAAGTATACAATTTTCATGCATAACACTTTAAATATCCATTCATCCATCCATCTAATAATGATCAGGATGATTGGTGCATTGTTGGCTGTTGGTTAGACCTCACATGTAGCCTTTTGGTGCATTATTATATAGACAATAGACTTAGATGACCACTATAAACCCCATATGTATATATGTGTGTGTGTGTGTGTGTGTGTGTGTGTATATATATATATATATAATATGCCTTATGCCATCTACTAAAGGCACCAATGGGTCCCTGGATCACACCTTTATTTTCTCTTTGTTTGCTTACTCATTCCTGTTTTACTTTCAGTGTCTATAGGTCCTGTATTGAGAACTGTGCCCTTTCCTCATCAGTCCATAGTATAAATCTTCTAGACAGACTTTAAAATCGGATTAAGCTGAGCCCACTTGAGAAGTAAGAAAAGAGGGAATGTCTGACTTCTGGACCAGAGAGTCCTGTGACAGAGGTTGAGCTTCATTATATACAATACTGGAAAATTCTGTGTTTTCCTTCAGGAAGGTGATGCCTGGTTTAAAGGTACTCATGATTATTCAGTGACATTCACCCTTTGGGCAGGAAAGGCATGTGGGTATGTGGCATTGCTAAAGCTCCCAGGGTGTGTGTGTCATGGTTAACATATCCTCTAATTGCATTACTCAATTATTTTCTTCCTTTCTTTGTTCAGAAAAAAAAAGTCAGGAAGGAGTGAATAAGTTATGGAGGGTCCAATCCTACAATAGAATGTCACGTGAATTAATTTTTTCCACGAAACATGCAACTTCAGGGATACTGTAATAATGCATGAATGTGGGTTTATTTCAATTAATTGTTTCGGTTGCTAAATAATTTCATTTGAATAAAGGACAAATTCAGAAATGTTGAAAGGGGATTGTTTGAGCATTTCTGAAAGGAAATGTTTTGACTTTTTTTCTGGAAAGATGTTTCAAAATTTCATTTCAAAAATTCATTTTTTTATTTTAAAAATTATAAAATGCTAAAAATCTCAAAACACTGATTTTTGGGTCCAGTCATTTTAACTTCTTTTGTTTTGCTGGAAATATCATCTCTTATTTGGGTTTGATTCAAGCTGAAGCATAGTATTATTACTCAGGGTGAGGGGAGAACTACCCTCTGCCCTCACCCCAAAATTTGCAGAGCTCTATCAAGAGCTCAGTTTGAGGATGAGGCTCCACAGAGATGCAGCACTGCAAACAAATGCAGCATCTGGGCCCAAGACGCTGTACTTTTGATTTATCATTGAGAATATGGAAAGCTGCAAATTATGATTTTCTGTAGATGGCTCATGTTGACATTGCTCCATTTTCCTGGTAATCATCAGCCAATTTCCATTGGGTACTCCATCATCATATTAACATAAGGATTGTGAATGTGTTTTAAACAGGGATCAGAGTATCATATCTATAAAGACTTCTGGTCTCGTTTACCTTTTGACACACACAGAAGGGTATTCTTAAGCCAGCGCTTCCATGCTGCTCAGATACTGTCTTCAAGAGCTAGAAATAATTGTGCAGTGTGTTACAAGTAACATGAAACAGGTGGTATTCTAGCTCTCTCCTGGCAATGGACTATTGTGAGTCAGAAGTTAGCAGTTTAATTTCTGGACAAAACTGTTTATCTTGAAGATGTCTGGGTATTTTTGTTTGTACTGTTTTTTTTATTATTGTCAGAACTGATCATATAAATCTGCTTCACTGTATATGTGAGATGCATGTTAAACGTGATTTTATTATTTGCACAATGAGTCTCCAACATCCTGTCGTCTTCATTTTATTTTCATTCTTTTTTCCTTAGTGCTTTCTATAACTTACTGTAACTCACAAATCATATTGTCTCTGCTTATTACCCAAGCCTGGCTCCAGCTGGTGAAATGCTGTCTCTCCACTGCTATTTCAGGATTTTTTTCTTCATCATGTCCTGAGTTTACTCCATGCATTTTTTATATACAGGTTTCAAGTATCTTTATAACCCCCTTATACAGCCTATTCCATTAAATTGTTTGCACAAAATTCACTCTATAAAGTAATATACCCAGTGGTTGCTAGGGAAAAAAAGGATGAATTATATTTCTGTTCTGCTGCTACAGCCAGATATGATTTTCACTTTAATTTCTGTTCCAGCTTTCTCATATATAATTTTGAATTCCAAAGCCATCTCTGCACTAAAGCACTCCCATGATGTGTAGGATTTTGACTAATGGGGTGTGGATAGTACTAGCTTGGAATTTCGCAAAACTACATTTCAGACAGCTAAAGATCCTGTTAAAGGGAGAAAAGAGGCAGTGAACGTGTAGTGCCAAAGAGTTAAAAGACATGTTCGTTTTCAGATATTCATGTGTGAAAAGGGCCAAGTTAATTAACTGTTTTGTTTAGTGAAAGATGTCAATTAAGAATCGATAATATCTTCTATCTGAACTGTATCCTGGATAAAGAACACCTCTGTGTGAGCAAGTGATTTCAGAATTTTACTGAAATATTGAAGAGTTGAGCAAAGTTTTAGGATTTGGTCTTTTACTTTTGAATGCTCTCTCTTAGCAGACTTATCATTTCCAACTTTTCAACTATGGATCCCAGCATCATTAGCCTGACAAATTTTCTGCTTGGGATTACTAACACCAGAAAGTCCCACATCATAGAGTCAAGGAGAAATTTGTGATAGTTGTTCTTGTTCCTTTGCATGAAGTTGGCTTTGCATGAAGAGGCATAAATGAATATGACACTGTTCGTTATTACAGAACATTAGGTGAAGTGTATGCATCAATCTGCATGGTGAATATTTAATGAGCCTGACCCTGCGCCATGCAAAGGAAAGGGAAACAATGTAAAGAGAACTGGGCTGGGAAAAGGGTCTAGTAATATTATAAAGTCAAAGTTGAGCTACAAATTGAGTCACAAGGCAACTTTCAATGGCGAAGTGCTTGGGGGGAAAAAGGAGGCAAAATAATCAATCATGTGTTTTCACTACTATTTCCCATAAAAGACTTGAAAACAGCTCTGCTTCACTGTTTTACGCCTTAAGCCAGTAAACTGTTATGTGTCCTTGTGCGATTTCTAGATTAGACAACTTCAGTAATCATTTACTGATGTAATACTGCCCTCTGCTTAAGAAATGCCAAACTTCATTGAATAATTATAAACCTGTTTTTTTTTTTTAAGGGATGAAAATATCTGCAAACAAAAAGTGAAAGGTTTACAGATGGACATTTTTATCAGGAAATGAGACTCATGCCCAGATGTAGAAGTTGAATTCTAGAATCCAGGTGTGCAACACAAAATAAGGCCATAAAGAGCACTACTGTCTGAATCTAATAGGTTAACATTAGATCCTGTTACAAATATTGTCATACTATTCTGCATGACCATAAAAGTCAGAGGCTTTGTGCCACAATAAATAACATAATTATTAGTCCATTAGGATATTCTTGATTGGGAGATACCATTCTGCATAAGAAAGCAGCTAATTTACATCTGTATGAATATCAGAAGGCTTCATTGTGATTAAATACCAAAGGGACTCTTTTTTTTTTTCCTGTGCTAACTCATCTGGAATGACCTAACGCACTTCTTGGTTCTGCCTCATTCTGAAACAGAGCAAAATGGCTATCTCAGAATAATGTACATAGATTAGGGATGTAAAACTCTGTTTAATTGGTTGTCTGGAGCAGCTCCTCTCCACGGTGGACTCCTTGCAGGTTAACCCAAACCAGCAAGCATCTCCCATTAAGAGTGATGCTTAACAGTTAACCAGCTAACCTTTTACATCCCTAACATAAATATTGTATTTCCTTTTTAACTACTTTATTAATATAGTATTAAAATGGCACATAAAAATATCCTAAAATCTCATTTTTAAAGATCACATGGGCTGTAGTTGTTAATCACTGGAAAGGAGGTTCACTCAACAACCTGACTAACTGTAGTAACATAAATTCTGAGAGAAGCAACCCTCTCCTTTATTGTTTCCCTTAGGGGAAAGAAGGTGAATACACCACACAGCAACTGTGTGTGCTGGGGAGAATGAAGATGTGTGCTGGGGAGGAATGGAGATCCTCCATGAATTGAGGGAATTTCATGTTTTCAATGGGGTGTCTAATTTTCACCTACATTTTTCTGCACATAATTTTCTGGGAGTGCAACTCTGCAGACAAACAGAGGTAGGTTCTGTGCTAGACTCTGCAAGTCAGATAGCCCCTATATGTTGTAAACAAATTTCTCAACTTAATTCCAGCTGAAGCTGCAAAACTAAAAGTTAGTTCCAAATTTACAGTTAATACACATTGCATTCACAATAATTATGTATAGCATTCACAGAGGGAGAAATTTAGTTAATTGTTGTTTAAATATGTAAATTGAATTTGATCTTTTATCTTCATTGACTGTGACTTACACATCATCATTATTGGTACCTCTATACTGACCTGATTTATTTACACTTCTGTATCCCTGTTATTTTGATTTAGAAGGAACTAAAAACATGCCAGTCTGAGGCACTAAGTGCACATAATATTATTGAGGGAAATCAAACATCTATTAACAAATGCTAATGTGCTCTGGAGATAATACATTATTCTTAGATAGTCACCGTCATGCATCAGCCTCCTCCACACAAGGCTTGGTAAAAAGGGTGATTTTTGTAATGTGTCCTGAGGATTTGACAGAAAGAGATTGTTTTGAACCAATGGGACAATCTCCAAAGTCCAGGATTCTTCACAGACCTGATTTCACCAGGAGCTACTTCTTGTCCAAGGGAAGGAGTCCAGCTTGGGTATCTTTATGAACTTCATCAGTGTCAGTGTGGGACAGCAAAGTATGAGGTGTCTGAAATAGCAGGATCCCAAGGTCAAAACTGTCACCAGTAACCAACAAGCAACCAGAGAAGACCTCGGAACAGCAATGAAAAATACTTGCAGTGAGAGATCCTGGTTATCAGCAGGCTGTTGAATGCCATATCGGGTTTGCTAAATTGATTTAAGATGAAACCCCAAGTAGGGAAGATTTCAGTAGAAGTGACAAACTTATGAATCAATAAGCTGAGACCACATCAGAAAAAAAAGTCAGATACAAGGGAAAGATTTGTGCTGATATATGAATACAGAGCAATAACTAGAAATCTGCTGAAACTTCCAGGTTGCAAATTCAGATTAAAAAAAATTAGGCAAACACTTGCAATCAGAAATCCAGATAAAATCACCCCTTTACACCTTGGGTTTGCTATCCTCATTCCATCACATCAGGTCCTTTTTAAAATCTGGACTGACCCTCAGTTTCTTAGCTTTGTTACACCTCGATCTCAACAAAGTGTGATGGGACACTAATCTGTGCCATTTAGGCTGGAAGTGACAGACCTGTAAAAACAAATATCAAAATTCAGAAATGCACCACAGTTTCCTTTTCCTGCTCATTAAGGCATGATCTCATTCCTGTTGAAGTGAATGGGGAAATTCCTACCGAATAAGCCCTTAAAGCATCCTAATGATCCCATATATGTTTTTGTCTTATTCAATAAGATGAAATTTTGTAGAACCCCCAACAGTGTTTTACAATAATCAGACATTTTGGAGTCAGAGCTTCATTCAGTGAAGCTCTATTGGCTATTGTTTTATCTCACCTGAAGATCTATCCCAATATCTTCAATAGCTCCATTATTAAAATGGCCCAGAAAAACAAGCCCATTTCTGAACTCCTTTTTATGTCTACTTGAGGTGAATACAATGAGATTGGTACTTTAAAACTGGGATGCAGGTGTGATTCTATAAATATTAGATGCAACATTCTATTCTACTTTTTGAAAAAAATCTGTTTGGCACTCTGTGGCATGGAGTACATAATTGGGTCCATAGCAAGTGCATAAATTAGATCTGCCTTATGTGGTACTGCTAATTTATGCACATCAAGGTTTGAAAGTTTTGATAATCTTATACAATTCTTCAGAATTCAAAATGTGCAACTTTGGTAACGTAATACAACTCTTAACAGAATTCTGCCTACTTCCTCTATCAGACAGATGCTGTGATGTATCGAAAACTCTGTTAAAACAGTAAGCTGTTACTTTAAGTGGTTTTCCTGTTTGCAGGTTAAGGGGTTCTGTAAGGATGTATATCATCTGGGCCTAGGAACAGTCAGTCTGTAGATGCCTCTCCTGTAATAAGGCTTTAGGGAGCAGCCTGTTTTGTCTCTCTCTGGGGTTCTTGTATGTTATCATTCTGAATACTAATAGTGTTACATTGTACTTTCCAGTAAGAGTGTTTATTTATGTAACTTCTCTACATATATGCTGTAAGCATAACACACACTTGCGTGCAAGAAAGGAAGAGTAGTTAGAATCCTGGATAGTGACAGATCAAGGATAATTAATAAAAGATCATGTAGACCAAGTGGTAGAACTGCATAGGGATAACTAATAAGATAATGAGGCCATCATTGCCTCTGATCTATTACTAGAGCTGATTGAAAATTCACAACCTGAATTTCATTACATGACTGCAGTATCTATTTGTTTTTAGCAGAATGTATGTAGGGATTTAATTTCTCTAATTACTCTATGAACATCTTTTCGGTATTGAGGTGGACAAGGAAGCAACGAGACATACACAAGAGAGAGGATAATGTTAAGGATGTAACTTCATTAAACAATTAACCAATGAGGAATCACTCCTCAAATTCTCTGACAGAGCAGATTTTACAGATTTTAACTGAACACCAATGACCCTGCATTCTATGCACCTGAGTATGGGCATGAGAACAATATTCTTTCCTTCACAATCCCCAAGTCTGTCTGGAGATGATAGTAGAAACCAGAGTTCTCTGATCTACCGAAATAGTGAGGGGAGAAGGGCAAGGTGGCGCTTATGTGCCCATATCACCCATTTTACTAATTGCACAACCCAGTTAATAATGGCGAATCTGTTTAAGCTCTGGATTGATCATAAATATCTGAAATATCAGCTGTGCTGCCTAGCTGTGTGGGTGATAGAAGTGACACTGTTGTTCCTTGCTTGGGTGTCAGTGAAACTCCAACACCTAAATGGACTTGGAAAGTGAATATAAAAGGGGCACAAACGGGACTAAGAAATACTGCATGAAGCCCCACTAAAGACAATCCAAGTGCACAGAGCCAGTTAGAAGATGCACAAGTGCAAGTATTCAAATGGATTCATCAAATCAAAGAACAGAAATGATACTATGAGATTTATTTGATTTCAGATACAACACCCCATTGTATTCTGTGGGGGTATACAATGCCTCCATGCTGACTGCCATGTAGAATCAATGCCTAAGAGATTAGGCCTCATCCAGCTGCCATTAAATTAATGGAAAAGCTCATTTTGATATTAATGGCCATTGGGTCAGACCTTATCTCCCTGACTCTAAATCAAATAGACTTGCAGGAAATCCTTTTCCTTCTCAGGGATTGTCTGTATCTAATATCTAAAAGATAAAGAGAAACTATCACCTTAGATTTTCAGTAGCTCTATGACAGCCGATTGCCACCAACTTTTTGGACATATTAGCTGTGCTATTCTACTATAATAAGTTAAATTATATTGTTTTCTCTCTAGGTGTTTATGTACCCTCTATTAATGTTTATTGACCTTATCTCCATTTTATAGATGATAAATTTAGGCAGGGAGAGATTACATGACACTCTCCAGGTTCTTTAGGAAGTCTGTGGCATAGCCATGAACACAGCCCTCAGCTCCTGTGTCCCAATCTAATGCCTTCACCACAAAACCATAAATCATTTGAGGAATTTAATCTACTCTTTTTTTTTTTTTGAGACATATTATTCAATAGCAAATTGTTCAGAATTACACCCTGGTAATTAAAAGAAAAGCATGAGAGGAAGTAAAATAAATAAATAAACCCATAAAATGACTAAGTGCTTACAAAGCTTCTATTTAATCAATAGCTATGTCACTGGTGATTTGCAAAACTTTACTACATGAATTTAATCAGAGAGGTTTTTCCTGGTACGTGGGAGGCAAGTATACTGATTAATTAATTTCTATTCCAGGAATGAGAGAGCCTCTCAGCAGAGCAAATCTGAATAGTTTGGTGACAGAGCAATATGTAGTAAAAATGTAAGCGGACCCTTAGTTTATGTTATTAGACCCAAGACAAAAAGATAGCTGCTGCTGCTGCTGATTAACAAATGCGTGTAGTCCAAAACAGGAAGAGGCGTAGTAAAAGTGTGTGTATGTGATACAAAGGAAAAGAAGGGATAATATACTCAGTATTTTCTTGCAAGGCAGTATGGGAGAGTGCAGATTTTTGATTTCATGGGCATATTGTGGATTATTGGCCAGGAACTTTTTTAAAATCGTGTTTTCTGTTTAGTGCTATCTTAAGATACATACCTTTCCTTTCTGATTTGTATAAAGAACTTTGAGTCCAATATTTTGCCATGCCTAAATAAATTTGAAATCAAAGTGTTGAGAAGAGAGCATTAGAGACAAAATTTGGTATGTAGGTTGGACAGGAAAATGTTTGTGGCTTAGCTGGGTTTTTTTCCCCAAATTATCTGCATGTTGAAACTCTCTAGTCTGGCACTCAGTGGTCTGGCAACATTCGTGGTACAGCATGTTTTTAGTTAGACGGATGTACACTTATCATGGACGTGGCCAACTTTCCCACATTCCGATAACATTTGTTTACAGCTACCAGTCCTGGCTCTCAGTGTTCTGTGCTATAATTTTAGCTCTAATTAACCCCTAAATGTTTTCTAAGAGCCCAGGAAGCAGTGGAAGCATTGGTAACGCTGCTCAACAATATTTACCTCCCGTGGTTCAGCAAATTCTCTACTTTGGCACTGATCAGGCCCTGAGGATGCTGGACTAGAGAGGTTCACCTATAATGGATTTTGTCTTGCTGTGTCTAAAATCTGATATGCTTCATGCATGTAAAAAAATGGACCAGATCCTCAGCTGTTGTAAATCAGTGTAACCCTACTGCCTTCTCAGGTCATGAAGTGGTAGGTTTGGTTTAAGAACATAGGTGGACCTGAATTGGACAGTTCACAGGAAAGAATGATGGGAGGGTAAAGATCCTGTTTACTGTCAGTCTGATCATCTCCATTACCAAGAAGACCTAAATATATAAAAACCATATAGGGATGTCTGGAGTGAAGCTTGATTCTCTCAACAAAAGAAGTTGGTCCAATAAAATATATTGCCTCACCCACCTTGTCTCTCTGCAGATCTATTGGCCATGTAGTTCCTATAATTTTCTCTGTTCTCAGAATATTGGGGCTTATGGCAATTTCATCCCACATAAATGTACTCTTTTTCCAGCATGTGTCTGAAGCATTGTTATACATTTATTTTAAACTTCCTGGGCTGAACTTCCAATGATAACTGTATAGTACCTTAGAAGGATTTTGCTTCATTATGTCACAGAGAAAGAAAGTGGCAGCCCATTCACTTTTTCATAGTCATTTCTTTATCTATTGTCTTGCTCCATTTTTTCATGAATCCACAGTTAACTTTTGTTTTCAAATTCCATACAAGGAGCTCTAAGATAGGCAATGAAAATTATTGGAAACCTGGAAAAACTTCTTCATAAAGACAGATGGAAAAGATTGGAATTGTTTAATGTGTGCATGAGTAAATAGGGACATGATGGAATATTCAAAATAATGAATGCTATGGAGAGGAACTCATATTCACCCTTTCTTACAATACGAGATTAAGGAAGAGATTCAATTCAATGGATAATTTTTTTTTTATCACTTTAAAATCTAACTTGTGGAACTTACTGTCACAAGATATCACTGGGATGAAGAGCAGTCTAGGATTCAGAAAAAAAGATGCAGAAGTTATATGGATAATGAGACTACCTGTAGGTCACATTATATAAGCAGTGGGCCACCTAGGCTAGTCAGTGGGCCACAAGATTGTTGCAACCAAGACAGTCTCCTGGGATAGGGTAGTCTTGCTAATTGCACTTGTGTACCTAGAATTTGCAGGGTGTGCCAATTGAACCATAACTGTGCTTTGATTGAACGCAGAGGGAGTTCATGGCTCTCAAGGCAATGTTGTGTGCAGTCTACATACACCTCATTTCACATGCCCTTGCTTTACATGCATGTCACTTGAGAAATATCTGTAGGAAAAAAAGCTACATATACAGAAACCAGTGAAATAGGGCAACCTCATAGGCAACGGTAAGCAAAATGTCTTGTGGGCCACCTATAGAGCCCCATTGGGCCACATGTGGCCCACGGACCACATGTTGCCCACCACTGCACTAGATAATAGCAGTTAAGAAAAGAAAAAAAAATCTTAATACAAACTACTTCTAATTGAAGAAACACTTCTCTGGGCTGGTACCAGCGTAACTCCATAACTGCACTTGGCACAGTATCTTGCACCTCCCTCTGTAGCATCCAGTGTTGGTGGGAGATGTGAGACATGATACTGCATTAGATGGACCACTGCTGTGGCCCACTTTGAAAATTCCTGCCTTCCTACAAATTAATTGAAAAGACACAGAATTAATCCCATATTATTTATGGTCTGTTCTATTGCTCTTTTTTGATGCCTCTGAATGATGATTTGAAATTTTCTTCCACTTCATTACTCTTTGCAGAATAATTACAAGGTAGTCAAATGCCAGAATTTTTAATTTCATCATATTTTCTTCATAGAACCTCTCTCTAAATTTAATCAACATCCTTCAACATTTGCTGTATTGACTATAGGTGGCTGAGATATCCCATTTCTTACGATACGTCTACTCAGCAGGGCTAAAGTCAAATTAAGTTATGCAACTTCAGCTACGTCAATTGCTTAGCTTAAGTCAAAATAGCTTAAGTCTGCTTTTGTCTATACAGCAGGAAGTCGAAGGAAGAACACTCTTCCTTCAACTTCCTTATTCCCCGTAAAATGAGCGTTACCATGAATTGGAGTAAGAAGTCCTCTGGCTCAACATTATTTCATAATAAAGGCTTGTTGTGTAGACGTGCGCTATGTTATTTCAGAATAACTCAAGTTATTCTGAAATAACACTGCTGTGTAGATGTACCTTCAGGGAGCTATAAGAGTAGAGTTATCTCTAATAGGTGTTAAAGATGGAGGAGTGCATCTACCTTTAGTTCCACCTGGTAAAGACACTGAGCTGGAAAATAAGATATTTATTTATTGGCCTTGTGTATTTTATGGTCTAGCCACCACCAGAAATAGCTAGAATGAGTGGTTGTGGGTCATTTATCCATATACATAGAAAGTGGTAATAGAATTCAGAACCTACTACAATTTAAAAACAAGCTTTTTTTTCACTTGTACTGAGAATCTCCATTATGTTATTAGCATTAACTTCAGACTGTATGTGTGAAGGCCACCTCTTCTGAGTAGAATAGTCACAAACACTGGAGCAACTCTGATTCCATCCAGCAGAGTTCAGTGGCATACAACTCCTATTGCCAGTTAGCCTGTATAATTGACTGATCTAATGTATCTGTCATTGATCAATATAATTTGATAGCAGCCTTCAATTTCCTGAAGGGATGCTCAAAAAAGTTTCCACTAGCCTAGGTTGCCCATCGCTTATCTAATATGACCTGCAGGTAGTCTCATTATCCAAAGCAGGACCAACCCCAACTAAATTAGCCCAATCAGGGCTTTGTCAAGTCAAGACTTAAAAGCATCTAGTGATGGAGATTCCACCACATCCCTAGGTAACCCATTCCAGCACTTCACCACCCAAAACACGTAGATGGTATCACCTGAAGAAGTGGGTTGCACCCATGAAAACTCATGATACCATCTACATGTTTTGTTAGTCTTTAAAGTGCTATTAGTCTATTTGTTGTTTTTTAAGTTTTTCCCATTACAGACTAACTCGGTTACCATTATGAAAAGCAAAATACTTATGAAAGTAAAATCTCCAGCTGATTGTGATGAGACTTTTGTCTTTATAAAATTTTTGTGACTCAATCTCAGGTGGCATTTTGGATTTAAGACAATTTTTCCTGAAGACCATGCAAATTGCATTAAGGGCCTGATTCAAAGCCCATTTTCACTGGCTTCAATGGGCTATGGTTCATGCCCTTAACATCTTTATTGTTTTGTAAATGTTTCTAAAAAATGAAATCTAGAATTTAGATTAAATTCTTCAAAAGTGCTCCCATCTAGTCCAGATGTATATACAGTGTCTGGGCATTGCACATGCCTCATTTGGACCCAAGTAGACACACTTTTTGTTAGTGAATTTTAGAAAATTTAGGTCTGTTTTTCTTTTGCACTCGGATAAGAAGATGTAGTTGTGAAAGCTATAACTGACTTAAATATAAAATGGAAGTATATTATCATGATATGCAATATGAATAATCAAGAATGGGAGTTGTATCAAATATACATTTGATAACAGATTTTTTTTCTTGTTTGTAAAAGAAGATAAACATGAATGGATTGGAATAGAAAAATTTCAAAACACAATTTTTGGAAATCTTGAAATGAGAGTTGTGTAAAATTTGGGAATAATTCGGTTGATTTGTTTTCTTCTTCCTTTATACCAGCCACCCCCTTTTCTGTTTAAACCTGGTTGCTGTTCTCTTGAATATTTCTGCTCAGCCTCGTCAGCCACTGTGTCCCATGACACGATGAGCTGCCTCAGAGGACTGATAACTAATAACCACATAATCAGTGATCAAATGGAATAGGTAACTGCAAACATTTTGGAGCCAGGTCTACCACCTGGTTAAGAACTCACTTGTAAAGCAACAAGACTGTAATTTGCCATTATTAGGCACTTCGTGCACAGCAATTAATAGGTCATTGTTCTGTAACTTTGAAACTAGACAAAATGTAATGTGGCAGAATTTGCAGTAGACTATTTTATTCTTTTTTAAAAAAAAAAATATAACTAGTCTGTGAACAGTGACTAGTGTTTTCCAGAGATCAAGCAAAAAAGACATTTTTATTTGACAACTTACAAGCTGGCTGTAAACTGGAAGGGCCAGAAATCTCACACAAAAGTATGTCCTTGAGATTTCCAGCCCAATTTTTCATAACCATAAGGTATTGAATAAATTCCCGTATTTTTTTCAATAAGTCTCTGAATTTTCTGGGTGTTCAGCTGGACTGAATCCTGAATTCCAAATCTATAGGGTTTCATTCATCACTATTCATTAGACTATGTTATTCGGGTCAATAGTGAACAGAGAGAAATTCATGAATATTAAGGGAATTAATTATGTTAAAAGCAAATGAGGAAGTTTTTAAAAGTCATATCAAGGTTGCTCTCTGTGGTATGTGTCTTCTGTGGAGCTTATTATAAGTTTCACAGTTTGCAGGCTTGTTGGAAAACATACAGATGGAGTCTGCAGAGTGTCTGTGAACTCTGCCAATCTTCCATAAAATTATTTCAATTTTCTCCAAGATTTTATGTCACTTTAAATAAGCAGAACATTACAACTTGTTGAATCAGATGCGGGAACCATGGCTGGCTTCAGGGAATAGGGATTGCTGTAAATGTGTTTTCATTTTAGAAACCCAGCGAACCACTAGTGTCCTGATCCCGCAAATTACTATACTTGAGAGACACATTAATGCAGAGCCCTAGTGAGGTAAATGCAAAATATTAAATGTTCCAAAATAAAAAGTAAATTTTCCTTTTCGGCAAAATAATAGAAGTGTAGAACTGGTAGGGATATCTTAGGTCATCTAATCCAGTTTCCTCCACTCAAGATAGGTTTAAGTAGTAAGTAGGTCATTCCAGGCAGGTGTTTTCTAATCTGTTCATAAAATTCTTCAGTGACATTGATTCCACAAACTCCCTATACAAATTGTTCTAGTGCTTAACTACCCTGACAAGAAAAGTCTTTCCTAATATCCAGGCTAAACCTCCCTTGCTATTGTTTGAGCCTATCACGTCTTGTCGTCTTCTATGAAGTTAAGGACAACACTTTTTTACCCTCCTCCTTGTAACAATCTTTTATGTAATTGAAAATTGTTATGTCCTTCATCACAAATATGTGCAGCTTTGTGAAAATCCCAGTTTTCATTGGGAATAAAGAATACAATGAAATAGAATTTTGGTGTGAAATAACAAAGACTTTACTCCATGTGTCATACTGTCTTTCAATCTAAAGGTGTTTATGCGGGAATTACAAGAAGTTGTATGGTTTGTTATGTAGGCGGTAAGGTGACATGATTATAAAGATCCTTTCTGCCCTTAAACTCTAAATGTATGTTATTTTATGAATGGCAATAATTAAACTATACAAGTGAGTCCATCATGTTACAGAAAAAAGAAACGTTTTATTTTGTTTTGTTTTGCTTATACAGGTTAAACCTCTCTAGTCTGGCACTCTTTGTCCAGCAACATCTGTGGTCTATCATGATTCATGTTGGCTGGATGTCCACTTATCATTGCTGTGGCCAAGTTTCTTGTGGTCCCACAAAGTTTGTTTACGGCCACCAATCCTGGGTCTCCATCTTCTGTGCTGTTATTTAACTTTAGTTTACTCCAAATATCTTCTAAGAGCCCAGTAAGCAGTGGAAGTGTTGGTAATACTGCTAGGTAATATTGACCTCCTGTGGTTTGGCAAATTCTTTGGTTTGGCACTGGTCAAGTTCCAAGGGTGCCAGACTAGACAGCTGCAACCTGTATCAAAATGTAACCAAATGCACATTGCTTTAAAACAGGGAAGAAATAAGAAAAAAAATGAATTATGGCTGAAGTCAACAGTCCGAGTCTCAGCCAGACTAATAGAGTGAAGTTCAGGGAGGAATCTGAACTCCTTGAGGGGCTGGATACGTTACAGGAGTTGCTTCATTTGACAGCAGTCTAGGGAAGACAAGCTGTAGTGTATCAACAGCTAATTGATTCCTAGAGTGGCAGTGGCATTGCTTCAGAGGTGGCATTTGCTTGCCCTGACAGTGAGCGGTTAAGTTGTGATAGTACTCTTAAAAATCAAGACAGATAAAAAAGTGGTGAAAATGAGATTAAAAGGACTGAATAATAGCACAAGAAAGCACAGGCCACTGTTGCAAGTATTTCCTTGTGAATTTTTAGCAGGTAACAGCGAATTGTTTAATTTGTGCCTCCTCTCTAGAAATGTCATTCATGGAAAAGCAAGCAAACTAAAAAGACAGAGAAAGTGTTCCTTTGTCCTTCAGAACCTCTTGCAGAAACCTAACAGCATAAGGACTGTAATTTTCATGATAGAACCATTATAATCAACCCAGACAAGTTATTCCCTATAGCCCTGGTCTGTAGGTCTACAGAAAATTATTTTCTCAGACACATGATGCAAACATCCAGTTTTAGCCTTTTGTTTAAATGTAGGTGAGAATTTTCGGAGGCATCTCTCTTCATTTCCTCAGCGTGGAGCAGTCATGGATCCATTTGTTATTTCTTTAACTCCTGTAAACACCCAACTATTCAGATTCAGCCTCATTACAAAAAAACGATTGGGTAGAATGATGGAAACTAGATGCGAACAATTGGCAATAGAAGGAACAGATTCAGAAGGAAGGCCCTCAGAATGCGAGAAGAGACCATCAAGGACTACTCCCTTAAATCACCAAGATGAAGGATTGTTTCTGTGTTACAGGATCTGTAGCAGCATAGTTATGTCACCATCGCTATACTGGCAGATCCCCAGAGAGCAGGCATTTTTCCATCCCTGTAGGAATGACACCTCCCCGAGTGATAGTGGCTAGGTTGATGGAAATATTTTTTTTCTTTGAATTGGGTGTAGGTTAGCATAGCTATGCCTCTTGAGGAAGGGCGAGATTTTTCACACCTCTGAATGCTATAGCTCTGTTGACCTGTGTAAGACACTAAACTTTTCCCCTTCACAGACCTACTTAGACAGGACCACTTGACACCTTCTGCCTAGCAGATGATTTAACAGGTAGTTGTTGTGGAAGCAAATTCTGGAGTTAAGTAAAATTAACCATCAACAGCCCCCTTTTCTGTTTAAACCTGGTTGCTGTTCTCTTTAATATTTCTGCTCAGCCTATAAGCCACTGTGTCCCATGACATGATGAGCTGGCTCAGAGGACTGATAACTAATAACCACACAATCAGTGATCAAATGGAACAGGTAACTGTAAACATTTCGGAGCAAGTCTACCACCTGGTTAAGATGACAGAACTCACTTGTAAAGCAACAAGACTGTATTTCTTGTTATTAGGAACTTCTTGCACTGCAGTTAATAGGTCATTGTTCTGTAACTTTGAAACTAGACAAAATGTAATGTGGCAGAATTTGCAGTATACTTTTTTTTTAATATAACTAGTCTGTGAACAGTGACGGACATTAATTGGCTTGACATGAATTCATTAAAGAGAAAATTGTGCCAAGCCATGAAAGGTCAGTGAATGAGACCCATCAATATTGAGGTCAAACAGCAAAGGATACAGTTAATAACCATCTGTTAATAAGTTTTCTCCAAAGAAAAATTATACATGTTGAAAATTAGCACTTGTTTTTGACAGGCTATAACAGATAAACATCATTCTTTCACAACGTGAGGTCCAAATTTGGATGTTAACATTTAATCATTTAGATCTCTCTGTGTGTGTTTAAAGATGCATTTACAATAGCGGTAAGAAAGTCAAGCCTGAATCCATATTTAGGCATGTAAGAAGCCTGACTTTCTCAGAGATGTGCTGATCACCCACACTCTGAATAAAGTGATTGTGAGCTATGAGTCTTCAGCGTTTCAGGAAGCCAAGCTATTTTCGGACTGATCCAAAGCTCATTCAAGTCAGCAGATATACTTTCAGTTCCATAGGATTTGGATCATAGGCATTTATTTATAGCTAAATATGGATTAGGTGCCTAATATTAGACTCTCTCATGTGAAAATATTGTTTTAAAACTAGAGTAGTACTGGTCTAAATTATTTCCCTAATATAAAAAATACATATTTATTTGTACCTTTTTACAGTTGATATAATAATGAAATTAACTGCAAATCTTCCATTTTCCCAGTTACTGTTTTAAAAGTTCTTATTCAGTTTCTTATTCACTTAGGGTATGTCTACACAGCAAAGTTATTTTGAAATAACAGCTGTTATTTCAAAATAACTTTACTAGCATCTACGCAGCCAAACCACTGTTTCGAAATTAAATCGAAATAGTGGAGGGCTTATTTTGAAATTAGTAAACCTCATTCCATGAGGAATAGCAGCAATTTTGAAATTGCTATTTCGAAATAAGTGTTGTGTAGACGCTTATTTCGAAACAGGGGGCCTCCAGCCCTTCCCAGGGTGCTCTGGTGGCCACTTTGGGCACAACCAAGAAAACTCTCCCTCCCCCTCTCCCCGAAGCCTTTAAAGGGATAGACTCTGGCCACAGTACCTGTGCCAGCTCCAAGCTTGCCAGCCCGGAGCCAGCAGTCGCTGCACCTGACCCAGTGGCCCCAGCATGAGCCAGGCAGCCAGTGCCATCCAGCTAGTCCTTCACTGCTCCCCATGATCAGTCTGCCAACTCCCAGGAGCCTGCCAGGGGCTGGAAAAGGTGGGCACCTGCCTGGTCCAGTACGGAGATCAGGGACCTATTTCAGGTTTGGGGAGATGTCTCCAATGTCCATGATCTCCGCACTAAACAGAGGAATGCAACCGTCTACAGGCG
>JANRFK010004440.1:34148420-34171135 GCA_030068395.1 Apalone spinifera | reverse complement strand
AGTGCCCAGGGGCGGCTCTGGCTCCATGCTGCAGAGTGCTGTGGTGTCCTGAGTCAGGGCAACCAGAGCACACAGAGAAAAAAATGCTTTGGTGTCCCTCAGCAAAGTAGGCAAGCAATCAGGGAAACCTTAGAACCGGCTGTCTGGGGGGGTCCCTTTAATCATAGGTCTCAGATACCTTGTATGGCTGTTGCCTGAGGCTAACTCCTGACCTGATGCCCTGCCAGAACTGGTTCTGGCCAGCCTTAAATGCGATTCAGCATCCAATCAGTGTGGACATGCTATTTCGAAATAGCAAAACGCTATTTCGAAATGCATTTTGTGTGTAGACGTGTTATTTCGAAATATGCTATTTTGAAATAAGATATTTCAAAATAAAATAGTTTGAAATAACACTATAGTGTAGACATACCCTTACTTATTAAAGATTTCTGTTTTTATAATTCATTTGTTCAAAAGTCATATTAGTCATATGTTTTAATAAAAAAAAAAAAAAGCCAAGGTCTAATAAATTTCTTCAATATTTCTTTAATCCTTTAGAGATTTTCTGAATTAACAATTTTAATTAAATATTCATTAACTCATATTAAATCTTCATAATGTGTGAGGGTTGTTATATAAAGAAAAAATCTTCCCGTTTATATTTTGCATCACTTGCCATTTAATTTTTTTCATATGAGGAAGCTTCACTTCCAGCTACCACCCAAAACTAATGGGTTACTTAGGCCAGTCATGGTAAAATCTGGCCCCATCTAGGACTTTTCAACTAGACACTCATACTAGGTTCATGGAATAGTGCTGTCACTGAAGTGAGCAAACCTTTTGAGTGGACCTGCCCTGCTTTTTTTATTTTTGCCTCGAAACTCACAATAAAACTGAATGAGTTCCAAAAACATAAAATCAAAACTGAGATGAAATGTTAAAACTCAAACTCATAATACAGAGTTCAACTTAAAGGCCGGGCAGCCCTACAACCCAATTCTGAAGATAAAGTTTGAACAGTGCTCTGTATAGCAAAAGAGATGTTTTTTTCCCCAGTAGGCTCTTTGTCATGGTCTTGATAGCACCAAGACCTTGACATACTGTGTATAATCCAATGGCAGCTTTTAAAGGAAATCAAAGATATATAAAAAGCAAAGACCCTCTAGTCAAAAGTCTGAGAACCCTCCTGAAGTTCTACTTTCAGAAGTAATAAAAGGTTTTATCATTTCATTGCAGTTACCAGTACACGGAATGAATTGCAAAATAGTCATATGGCTTTCCATATTAGCTAGGGGTCAGGAAGCATTTAGGGTAGATAGGAAACATGCATATATTAGCTTTCTGGGCAACTTGATCATAAATGCTTTTAACGTTATATTAGATTATTCATTTTGCATTAAAAATGTCTAGGGGGCTGTTCATTTTAAACTGCCAACATAGCTCTGTGTGTGTGTGTGGTGTGTGTACAACGTTTCTTGCTGTTAGTGCAAAATGCTTTAAAAATGCACAGATTGTTTAGAAAAAAGTGTGTCTACATAGACACACACACATCAAAACCATATAATGTAATATACCCATTCGTCCATGTCTATTAGTGACAGAGATTTTATGGTCCTCTTATACCTATGTGTGTTTGTGTATATCTGCAACTTCTTTCTAAAGTTAATCTATTTGTACCTCATATTGTTTTCCTTTTTTGCTCTAAAAAGCAAGAAACATCGTTCAATTTTTCATCAGCATTATGAAAAATGCCTTGTAAAAGTAAATTGGAACACCAATTACTTTAATAATTGTTTGTATTGCTTACCGAGATGCATTTTAGAGGGTTTTAATATAAAATATTCATTAATAGTATTAGAAACATGTAGTCCTTTAGTCTGGTGTATCTAAAGGTTCATTAAATGTATTTCAGATAGAAATGGTACTGTACCAGAATTCAGCTCAGAGCGCTAATTAGACATAAAAGCTTTGGTTACGCTAAATGTTCAAGTACTTGTTAAGAATGTACTATTCTCCATCATCATCTTTACTATGGATGTCATTAAAGAACATTAAAGTTTATCAGAAAGAAGTGCTGACACTGACTTGATGTACTATTAGAGATATAATAGTTATCTGAAGATGGAAGTAGGAAGGTTGAGCTTAAAAGGCTTTTGGGCGGTCAGTAAATTCTCATGACAAAGATCAGCCAAATTGAAATGGCCAAACAAGCTTGGAGGTTTGGTAGGGGAGTTAAAAAGAGGGGGAGAGAGGACTGTTCAGCTGTCCAAAGTGACAGGTGCTATAAGCATAACTGCTTTTAGTTAATACCTACTATAATTCCCTCCCCCCCCAAGAAAATTTCACTGAGCTAGAAAATTGGATATTAAGGACAGAATCCTTTTCTGAAATATGCACAGTGTATTCTGGAATTTCTCTGTACCTGGACTTTGATACTCTTTTGACCCTATATTCCTGGAACTTATGAAACCTGAAAGGAGAATTTTGGCCCGAAGGCCTACAAAATGGTCCTCTCTTATACCAGTTAATTTCAATATCAGTTTTGTCATTATAAATATTGGATAGACTGAATATCCTGAATTGCCTGTAATATTTTACTGGGCTTGGCATAACCACGGCAAGCTGGTAAACAGTTCCCAAATCAGGTCTGCTTAAGAACTGCCAAATGGGTATAAGGATGTCATTAGGCACCTGCAATGGAGAATAAGTCAGTGGAGAGCCAGTCTAAGGGGATTCTAAACATGCTCCAACAGGGCTGCAGAAGACTTCCCTAATAGCCCTCCTCCTCCTCCTCCTCCTCTCTATAGGGAGAGGGAGAAATGACCATGCTGAAGGGTTGCTGAATATGTTCATACATAATATGAAGAACCAGACCTTACGTTCTAGTTGAATAGCAGGATAGCTGCCTAGCCAGGGCTTAAATGAGTCTGCTGGGCATTCTGATTCCTGTAACCCTGATCAATTCCATGCAGTTCCTGCTGAAGAAAACCCCTTGATTTGTCTTGGCTCCATCTTCAGAATATGGCCCATCCTGTCTTTTAGTAAGTACAGTGTCAATAACTCTGAGCTTGAGTTACAGGATGTAAATTCGGAATTAAATGCCACAGAGAACTTGTTATAATTATTTAAAAATTTCTTACCAATGGAACCAAGCTGCTGATGGAGGGCTTTAGGGTCTGTAGGAGGTCAGGCAAAAATGGAGCCCCACACTCCAAAATGGGTTGGCTTAGTGTCTTGCTCTAGGGCAGAGGTGGGCAAAAATTTTCACAGGGGGACCATTTCACGAATTGCATTATGTGGTCATGGGCTGGCTCCAGGCTCCCCCTGAAAGGGATGGGGCCTCAGAGGAAGGGGTGGGTATAAAGGCTTCAGAGAGAGAAAAAGAGCATGTGTGAGTGTAAACGAGACACTGTGTGAGAGAGTGACTTTGTGACACAGACTGAGTGTGTGTGGCACAGAGAGAGTATGACAATGACACAGAGAGTGTGTGTGCTGGCTGCTGCTGGGTAAGTTTCTGAGAGAAGCCATGCTCTGTGTCTTGAAGACTGTCATGCTCTGTTCTCTTCCTTCTCCCCCACTCTGCAGAGATGGCTTATGCGGGGAGAGAGAAGGAACACTGAAATCTTAGAAACGGTGCACTGCCTCTTAAGACAGGCACCCTCCTCTGACTTACCATCCATGCTTCAGATTGGAGCAGCTCCCATGTGTGCTTCCCTTTCCCCAAATCCTGCTGTGCAGAGATGGGGGACAGGAACAGGAAACTGACTTCAGCACTCTCCTCTATCCTACACCCCCTCTCTCCTTGCTCTGCACAACTAGCAGGAGAATCCTGGCAGCAGCTTGGCTGCAGGATGGAGCAGGGTGGGAGAAGGGGCAGCAGAACACAGGCTGCTGACTGTAAATATGCACCTCTGTTAAGCAGCTGAGTGTGCTGGACAGAAATGCTTGGTGGGAGGGATCTGGCTGCCCGGCCTGATTTTGCCCACCCCTGCACTAGTGACACAGAGGCAAGTCTAGTTGATGTTGTCTCCTCCAGTACTGTCAGAGTTGGTGATGGTGCTCATGAGTTACCAAGTCCATGTGTGGCTCTTGGAAACAGTAGACCCTATGCAGGTTTAAAGCTAGCGGAAAAATGAAGTAAATGTATATCAATTCAATGGTGTTCACAAGGACACGGACAGTAGTCCACTCACCTCGAGGGCTAACAAATTGGATAATTGTGTGTGTGTAGGGGAAGGGACATTGTAAATAGTACAATTTTGAGTCAGATTTCTGAGAGTACTGGATTTGTGTGAGGCATCTTTGGTATACCTTTGTCCCCATCTCAAAGTCAATAAAAGTTCATCATGAAGAGCAGTAAGCAAAATAAATACAATGAAGTTGACCACTTACTATGTGAGATAGTATTGTGAAAACAACCAGATGTTTTTTTAGTACCTGTTATAAAATAAAGTCTTTGTAAACAAACACTAATTACCTCTGTGATGGGGAAGTAAACAAAAATTTATATCGGTTTAAGATATTATGCTCATTGTAAATTGTGTTCATGAATAATCCAGTTTCCACATTTATTAAGCAATGAATACATTTTTATAAATCTAGTTGACATTTAGCTATTTTATTAAACATGATAAATGCCAGAGAAAATTGAATTAAGAAAGCTTGTCACATGCTTTACTACCAGTTTTGAAATTTTGCCGAGCTGTAAATGGACCTGCTTTATATCAAGAATAAATCTGTTTGAAGACTAGGGAGTATTTTTTTTCTTTCATTGCCAGAGGCCCTGACCTTTTTGTTGATGGCTGTTTTTTAACAGCTTCACCTTATGGTTTTATTCCTTTTGATTCACAAGAAATTTGATTATCTGCCCTGAGCAGTAGTCATAATCACAGCAAGAAGAGACAAGCTACAAAGGGGATAGTACAAAATGTTTTCAAATCCTGATAGAGGGAGAGTTTGGAGAAATCTGAACAAAACTCTAAATCAGACATGATGCCATAAACATCTTGTAAAATATAAGTGATTCTCTAAACATATGCAATCCTTCCCTACTGTCCTTGAAACCACTACAATGATGGACTCTGAACCTGTTGTGTGTTTCTCTCCTCCTCCTACCAAAAGTGTCAATGAAATGGTATCACTATCACCATGATGTGTGGTTCTTTTGGCACCAGCCACAACTTTCTGTATTATTGCAAAATAAAATGCATAATTTGTAAAGTAATGATTGTTTAAAACCTATTGTCATGGTCATTTCTCCTGCAGGAAGTTAATTTTTCTTTGGATTATCACTTTCTGGGTATGTCAGAATTCATCCTCTCTTTCATTATGCTTTGCAACAAGCACTGAGTTTGTAGGGTTTTTTTAAATTTACATATAAACCATAGAGGCTTTCAGCCACAAAGAGAGAAAACACTCATTTTCTCACATGAGCATGTATTTCCATTGTATAGATAGATGCATGTGGAAGGTGTGTGGAGTTCTGCAATTATTTTACTAAATAGGAGAATTTTCCTTTTGATGAGGTACAGTCACACTCTACATAGACATTAGATTTATGGCTATTTCATCTTCTTCATCCAAAGCCCAAAAATGTTGTTCTATAGCGGCATAACTGAAAATGGAGTTTAGCCTTCAGTATATCCACATACCATTCTGAAGTAGCAATATAAATGAATGGAATAAGAAGGGTAAAAACCTCTAATTCAGCTGCTGAGTTTTTCTTCTTTAATGTAATTAAAGTCCCAGCTTAAGGAAGCATCCCTATCCAGGGCAGCACTGAAGCACATGTTTAATTTTAAACATGTTTAATTGCCATCACAAATAAGGATGAATTTAAACACGTACTTCAGTGTTTTCCTGTTTAGGGACCCAGAGAGATACGGTTTATGGAATATTGCATACCATCCTGCATATTTCAAATACCATTCTGCTTGTTAGGAGGATTATTAACCTAAAATACATTTTACTGATATAATGCATTATAAATGTGGGCTGGATTCTCTCCCCTGATGTAAATTGGTTTAGCTCCAGTGGCTTCAATGGAGCTTTGCAGATATTTATTACCTTTTGACCTGACCCCTTATGTGTATGTAGCTCTGTTCATTCTACATTTTTCAAGCTTGAGAGCCCAAAGTTAGACAGCTACCTAAATGTCCTGAATGTTAGTGCTGTGGAGCACCTGCAGTTTCTGCTGATGGTAAAAGGATATAGAAGGACCACTAACAACAAAGCTACTTTTTATTTTGGTGCCTAAAATTAGGTTGGAAGTAGTTTTGAAGCGATTCCACGTAAATTAAAATACCGATGTTAGTTATTGTGGTTAATATAGGGTATGAGACAAGAAGAGCAAGGGAAATAAGTGTTCATTTATGCACATACAAAACACTTAAACCATCTTTTCATTTCAGTGTACAGTGCAATTTAGATCTTGCCCTGCTGGTCTCAGTAATTAGGAAAAATAATGAAGTGGAAAAGCCAGACTCATGTGACATGACCCAGAAAATGAGATGGCATGTGACATTCTATAATAGCTTGATATATAGCACACCAAAAATTACCATATGCATGTGAGAGACTGTGTAATTTATTCATGTAGATTTCACTCTAATGCAAGCTTCACACCAATAGGTGATCAAATGTTGGCACCGTCCCATGTTAAGTACCAGATCACAGCAAAACAGCACACACACACACACACAAAGCCTTAGGTGGCAGTGAGTGTCAGAGCCTGGGTCAACTGAGCTGGCCTTGTGTGCCTTATGCTGGCCAAAAACTGCAGTGTAGACTTGTGGGCCTGAGCTAGGCTCTGAAATCTGCTGAGGGGTAAGGATCTTAGAGCCCAGGCTGCTGCCCCAAAGTAAACTGCCACACTACTATTTTTAGCCCCAAAGTGCAAGCCCAGAAGCCCATCTGTTGCTCCAGGCTCCAAGAATATCTGCTGCTGGAGGAGGGTTGGGCCATGTAGACACAATCCCCAAAATGGGTGTCATTTTGTTAGTTCATGGTTGATCTAAGTCGTACTGCTGTGCAACATCCAATTCTGCTAGATATCATTAAATTGTTCTGGCATAGGGGAGTCACGTTCCTCTCATTCCTCCACAATCAGTACCTTTAAAACTAAGTATCCCGGTGACCACAGGATCACCTGTGTAAGGAAGTCTCACGCTAGGTGAAGACCAAGAATGAAGATGAGAAATGCAAAGCCCTTTTTTGGTTGCATCTAGCAGAGAGAATTCTGTCCCATCCAGAATACAAGTATAAGGGTATTTGTCATGTATGGTTATTACATAATTTTGTTAATCCATTGAACCTTAGCTCTCACTTCAACAGAATGTTGGCATAGTTTGCTTTAGTTGCAGAATGATTCATCTGGTACAAACCTTGGTTTTTATTGCCCAGTAGCTCTATTTCTTCAGACTCTGAACCTAAAGTAAAATGAACCAATTCTGGTTAATCTTGAATATAAGCCCCCTGAGAAAAACGAGGGCCACTGTAGGATGTGAAGACGGTAATTCAGAACATGGCTGTCTCTCTTAATAATCTCCCACTGCCCCCAATATGATTTTACAGGGCACTGTGCTGCTGGAGATGCTATTTTCCAAAAGAGTCCTAAAACAGTGGCTCTGAACACTTGATCATTTTCTATCCCATGAACTTTTTCCAAGAAAAGAAGTATCTCAACCTTCTTATATTTTATATAATTAAGCTCTATCTACCTAAATCTCAGCTAAATAATTTCACCAGCATTCCTTGTTATCTGCCGTTAAAACATGATATACCATTGGTTCTCAACGAGGGATACATGTACTCCTGAGGGACACAGAAATCTTCCAAAGAGGCACATCAACTCATCTGGATATTTGTCTAGTGTTATCAACAGGCTACATAAAAAGCACTAGTTAAGTCCATGCAAACTAAAATTTCATATAGACCATAACTTGTTTATATTGCTTTATGTGCCATATGCTGCAATGTAAGTACAATATTTATTTGTCGAATGTTTTAGTTGATAATTATATGGTAAAAATGAGAGAGGAAGCAATTTTGCAGTAAAAGTGAGCTGTGGAACATTTGTATTTTTGTCTTACTTTATAAGCAAACAGTTTTTAAGTGAGGTAAAACTTAGGGCACACAAGACAAATCAGACTTCCAAAAGGGGTACAGTTGCCTGGAAAGCTTGAAGGCCACTGTTATAGAGTATTGCTGTCCTTTTACTGTCAAATACTTTCCAAATTTAATCTCAGGATCAAGCTTATCTTTGTGGGGGAGAAGTGATTCCTATCAAGTGTGCACACCAATATGCAATGTACAAACAAAGCACATTATGGATTATTATAGGTTCTCACTGTAAATTTAAGATATTACTATAGGCACACAATAGGATGAATGGGTTGTCAAAGCAATAGCCTTCATTGATAAAGCGGAAACTTTAGTTATATTTTCAACATGTGCAAGTAGAGCTAAGACCGTAAGCTGGGCTTCTTTATTGTGCATTAGGAACAAGCAAGTGAAAGCAAGAGAAAGAACATTTCCCAACAACTTAGGCACTAATTGAACTGGAAAGACCTACACTTTCCCACAGGAAAAATGTTTGTCAACGCTCTGGGCAGCACATTTCCAACAGGCATGTCTACCACAGGTTCATTATCTTCTTGGTTTGGTATTCCTCTTTTGCTTGCTGCCATTTGTTGTTTTGTTTGTGCCAAGAGTCAAGGAGTTTGTGATGGAGAATTAATAAGGTAATGTCCTGAAGTTCCAAAAGCAAAGGAGTGCTCTGGCTTAGTTGTGTGGAGGAGCACCGTGTTTATGCTTTTCAGTGAGTCAATTGACCTATAATGTTTTCCCAAGGAAGTAAGTGCTGAGGGATGAAAAGAAAACAAATCAAGTATCAATTCCTCATCATTTCTTCTCTCCTCCCCCACCTTAGAAAATGAAAATGGGAATAAAAGTGGATTTTCTGAAACAGTATTTCTGGTATGTTTGACTTGGAGGGCAGAGAAGGAGGAAAAGTATATTTATAGCTTCCTCTGGGATGCTGGTGATCACATGAGGGTGTCTAAGCCTAACAATACTTTTTTATATCATTCTGTTCACTGAAAGCTTCCCTTTACAAGTACTGTAGATGTGATAGGAATGTTCTATTCAGCCCTTGTGCTTTTCAAATAGAGAATGTTCAACAAAGAAGAGTCTTCATTTCTCACATAATGTAAAACACCTGTCACTCACTATTAGTATAAGTAATATCCTCCATGATTTAGGAAGCTACTGTGTGGATGTGTCCTACAGGAGCAATCAGCATGACCACCTATTCTCTGCACTGCACTAGAAATCAGCACACATGCTGCATTTCCCCGTCATTTTCAGTTTGTGTCATTTTCAGGATACACAGTGGCAAGACTTATCTATTTTTTTATCCCTGTAATTTATGCTGACCCTTCTTCTGCCGTGAGTTTCCTGTTTTAACCTCAGTGTCACCCCGCTGCTGAGTGGCAGCACGTGTTCAGGACCATACAAGTTAGCTCTGTTGAAAGAGAAATCAGTGAAGTGTAACCTGGGTATATTCTAAGGCCATGTCTCCACTTACCAGGAGATTGATGCTGTGGAGATCGATCTCCCAGGGTTCGATTTAGAGAGTCTACTATGGACGCACTAAATCAATTGCCAGTTACACCTACACTGATTCTGGCACTCCGCTGAGACACAAAGAATAAGGGAAGTCAACAGGAGAGTTTCTCACCTTGACCTCCCATAGTGGGGATGCTGTGGAAATTCGAACTGGGTACGTTAACTTCAGTTACACTATTAATGTAGGTTGAATTGCATATCTTAGTTCAACTTTGTCCCCTAATGTAGACCTGGCCTAAGTGGAACTCTCTTTTTATTTGCAAATACACACATAAGTCCCGAAATAAGATGATTAAACACAATTAAAATGATAAAATACCTTAGGGCATGTCTACATAGCAATGTTATTTCAAAACAACAAAGTGAGTGTCTACAAAGCAAATCTGTTATATCAAAATAATTTTGAAGTAACAGGCTTCTTATTTCGAATTCTGTAACCCTCATTTCACGAGGAATAGGGTTGTGCAGACAGCATAGCTGTGCTTATTTTGAAATAACTGGCCTCCAGGGCTTCCAACAAATGCCCTGGTGGCCACTCTGTCCACATACATCAGAATTCTATAGTTCCCCTTCGCCCACGGCCCTTAAAGCTGCAACCACAGGGGAAAGGGCTTGTGGCACACACCAGCCCTGTGCCACACAACAGCAGTCATCACTGCATTCCCTGCTGCTATTGCAGAGCACCATGCTCCCTTCAAGCCCCCCATGGCTACAAGGGAGCCAGCCGCTAGCTTCCAAGCCTTTGGCTGGGGGCAAAAAAGGAGGGCTCCCTCATGGACTGATGTGGAGACCCTCGGCCTCATTGAGATCTGCGGGGAATCAGTTCAACCTCCAGGATCTCCAAAACAGATGACAAAATGCTGATGTCTATGTTTGGATGGCTAACAGCCTGGTCCAGAGTAGGCACAGTTGCACTCTGGACCGGCTTAGAATGAAGATTAAAGAGCTCCGGCAGGGAAACCAAGACCAGGGAAAGAAGTTCCCAATCGGGAACAGCACTCTAGAATTGCCACTTCTGTGCCCAGCTGGATGGCATCCTGAGAGGGGGGAAGGTCACTTCCCCTCCCATCACATTGACTTTGGCCAGGACACACCTGTCATTAGCCTCCATGAGGGCAGGGCTGTGCAGGAAGATGAGGAGGAGTCCAGCACCAACACCATGCCCGCCAGCCAGGACATCAGCCTGTTCCTGGAGCTGCCCCACTCCCTTAGGATATCACCCAATGGTTAGATGAGGCTGGGGAAGGCCCATCAGGTGAGTTGCATTACTTTCCCTAGACACACATGGGGGGGAGGTGGTGAGCAGTGAGGGGCTGCATGCTCCTCACTTGGCCTGGAGATCACACAGCGGCCTGGGGATGTGGGTGCACATGGAGTGCCAGTCCAGAGCAAATAGCTGCAATAAGGATGTCACATAGGAACCTTGCGCTCCTGCTCACAGGATTCCTGCACAGGCCTGCCTTCTCCCGACTCTGTGGAGAGACATCTTTCCACCACAAGCCATTGCTGAGGAGGATGGGGTTATGGACACACACAGCAGTGCAATACATGGCACATGGGCATACCCACACTCTTGGGGCAGCATCCGCTCCCGGGCAAGCATGGCGAGTTGGAGGACACTGAGCCTGTGCCAGGAGAGCCTGCCAAGAGTGGGAGGAAGTGGAGGGGACCCCATTAGCACCCTCCTCAGCAAGTGGCATTTGCCACTCAAACATACCTTCCCCAACACCCTCCCAATCTCTATCCTCCAGCAGGCAGTGATACAAATCCTCTACTTGTGGGATGCCACAACTGCTAGACCCGGTGTGTGCACAGCATGGAAGGAAACTGAGCTGTCCCATCACTCCCTTCCCAGCTGCCAGCTCCTGGCCTGGCTAACACCTTCCCATGCCTCTGGTCTGGCCAGAATCTTCCCATGCCTGCTTGTCCCTGGGATGTGGAGGTAGTGAGGCTCCTCCTCCCGGGATGTCTGTGCCCCCGAAGGAAAGTGTTCAGTGCCTAGACAACAGATGGCCTTGCTTAAAGCACATCACCGTCATCTGACCCGAGATCTTACTGTGTCACCTCATACATTAGAACTAGGCTTTAGGCACCCTGTCTCCTGGCCCTTCTCACTTTTGTTCACAGCTAAATCAGCTGAGAGTGAGGCACATCGACCTGCTCCCATGCCGTCCTCCCAACCCTGCAAGACTCGCAGGCTCCAAAGACGCCAGGAAGATCTGCAGTGGGAGCACATTACCTGCCTACGCACCCTGCGATGCTTTCTCGAGTGGCAGGACTGCAGACTGAATGCCGACCTGGAGCTGTGATGCATCACCTAGCAGGAGATGCTGCAGCAGGCTTGGGTCATGTGTGCGGCTTTCACCACCACCGTCAATGGCCTGGTGGCCACCATTTAGTGGTCCAGCAACCACCATCCTGCCCATGCCCCAGCTCCTGCTCCTGCTCCCACTGTCACACCTCCAGCTTCTCCCTCTAGCCCCCAGCTGCTGAGGGCCCTGCACACAAGGTGGTGGGACCACCCAAGGCAGCTGCTAGTCCCAGCCCCATCCTTGAGCCTCTCCTCCATCCTCCTCTCGCTTCTACCTCCCTGCCTCCCTCCCCCCCAGCTTCTTTTCCCAGTCCCTCCCCAATGATATTTACCCCAATTAAAAAAAAACAGTTTATTGGTACAAAACAAAAAGTATGGTTTATTGTGTCTGAAGAGGAGTGAAACGGGGAGGAAGGGAACACAGGAAAGGGAGGGGTGGGGGAAAAGAGTCACAGAGGGGCACTGCAGAGTCCCCTTGTGGGGAGGTCAAGGAGAGAGAGTCACAGGCATCCCTGGATGAAACTCTCCCTCAGGTCTTCCAGAATGGGCACAGCCACCATGGGGCCTGCTGGATCTCAGCTGCGTATGGCTGCTCAAAGGCTCTCCTGAGCTGCTCGGGCTCTGCTTCCCACAGTGGCAGGAATGTCTCCCCATTATTTTGGCACAGGTTGTGCAGGGCACAACAGGCTGACACCACATGGGGGACGTTCTGCTCGCCGAGGTCCAGGCAGGTGAGGAGACACTGGAACCTCCCTTTCAGATGGCCAAAGGTGCCCTCCACAGCAATGCAGGTCCTGCTGAATCTACCATTGAAGCATTCCTTGCTTTGATCAAGTTGTCCCATGTAGAGCTTCATCAGCCAGGGGAGCAAAGAGTAGGCTGCATTCCCCATAATGCATATTGGCATATCCACATCCCCAACCCTGATGATGCGGTCAGGGAAAAAAGTACTGGTGTGCATCTTCTGGAACAGGCTGGAGTTCCTGAATATGTGGGCCTCGTGCTTTCCTTCCACTCAACGCTGATGTCTGTGAAACAGCCTCTGTGGTCCACAATGGCCTGCAGGATCACAGAAAACTACCCCTTCCAGTTAATAGAATCAGGGGGCCTGGATGGGGATGTGGGTGCCATCAGTGCTTCCCCCACAGTTGGGGAAGCCCATAGCAGCAATGCCAGCAACGATAGGGTCCACGTTGACCAGGATGATGACGCTGCACAGCAGGATGGTGTTGATGACCCTCACCAACTATAGAAGGAGACAAACAGAGAATCACAGGGTTGCCAAGGCTCTTGGGCATTCCCCAAGCCTATCTTCTCCCCCTCCCCCCCCCCTGCTTCTCCCACACCAGGATCAAGCCCAACTTACCCCATCCCCCGGCAGGGCTTTGTGAAGGTGGGACTGAAAAACCTTCCAGAGAGGGAGCTTCCACGCCCTCCTACTTCCCTAGGAAACCCCATTCCAACCACTCTTCTGGGACAATAGCAAAAGAGAGAGTCATACCTGTGTGACCATGGCCCTGATGGTCTGTCTCTCCATGCCAAACTGGTTGCCGATGGAGCGATAGCTGTCTGGCATGGCGAGCTGCCAGAGAACAATGACAACCCACATCTGGAGGGGGACGAGGGGTCGCATGTGAGTGTCCCATTGCCTGAGGGCAGGGACGAACCACTTGCACAGCTCCAGGGAGGTATCATTCCACATGTGGAAATTCTGGAGCCATGGCTAGTTGTCCCACCATGCCATGACGATCCGGTCCCACCAGTTGGAGCTGGTGTCCAGATGCCAGAAGCAGCAGTGCACAGTGTGCAGGGAAGGGTGGGAGGGTCAGTGCTGCCTGAGCAGCCTGTGGAGAGAGGAGAGGAGGTGCCTCGCAGGGAGTGGTGGGTCCCTTTCCTGCAGCCCGCAGTAACTGCACCAAGAGGTGCAGCAGCAGGTCCAAGAGCTGGCAACTGCTTTCCAGCAGGTCTGACTCCATAGCTGGAGTTCTGTGGTGTCTGCAAGGGCAACCAGAGCACACGGTGAGAAGAGTTTGCTGTCCCTCAATAGTAAGCAATAGAGAAGAGCCTGAGAGATGACTAAACAGGCAAGAGGTCCCTTTAAGCATGAGCCTCAGGTAGCAGCTACAAGAAGTGACTGCTGTTCTGATGCCCTGCCCGGAGTGCATCCAGGGGCCCTTAAATATGATTTAGACTCCCATCAGTGTAGACGCTCTATTTTGAAATAGCTCAGCATTTGTAGTGTGGATGCACTACTTCGAAATAAGCGTGTAGTGTGATGCGCCCTTAGAGACTAAGTAACGCAACCCAATACAATTATCATGAGCTGTCATGGGCAAAACCCACTTCTTCAGATGATCTTGAGAGACATCCTGAGAGCAGAACTTAGGACAGATGCTGCTGTAGTAACATAGCAACCTTGTGAGCTGATGTGGACTTCTGCAGGTCAGTGCAGAGTACAGTCTTGTGAGTTAAGCTGGGCTAAGGGCAAATTACTACTGTTAGGTTTATTTTATAAATGCATTCTTCATTCTCTTTGTCTCCTTTTATTTTCTTTCTGTGAACAGTGTTACATATTCCCCTTGTTTCATTTTCCAGTTTCAGTAAGTATCGAACCAGAAATTGTTAGTACTATAAATCAGTTCTCTTGATATTGTTTAAATTCAGTGTAACTCCCATTGAATTATCTGTATTGCAGTAAATGTATATTATATTATCTATATTACAGTAAATGCAGTAAATTATCTGTATTGCTTGTCAGGATTTCCAGAATGCAATTGACATCAGAGGCCCGCTGCATGACACATGGGAATATTCTTGCTTATACTGTGTTGCTTCCCCTCTAGAAAGGTGAAACAAATAAGGGACAACATGTTACATGAATAAAGTCATAGGTAAATATTGGTTGTTAATCACATGGCCAAGCACTAATGCTCACTTTCACAAGCACTAATGCTCCTTTGTAAGGACTATACTTAATTCAAAAGCAAAAATCATCATCTTATTCCTTTGTTGTTTTCGTATTTTTTTCTTAAATAATTTCCATTGTGAATAATCTAAAATGGAGCCAGGCTCTACATTATTTTTTAAAAGATTCTATGGAAGAGTATAATTTTCTTGTAGTCTTCTAATAATACACAGGCATTAACTCAATGTTCCTCTACATCATTGGGAGAGGGGAGGCGAGAGGGTGGGAGAAGGGAGGGGGAAACCTGGGAGGAGGGAGGTGGGAGAGGGAAGCAAGAGGAAGAAGAGGGAGGGGAAGCTCAGGGCTCAGGGTTGGGGGTCTCGCTGGACCAACTTGATTTTCATGCAAACCTGCTCCTGGGTTCGCATGTGGCCTTTGGTGGCCAGGATGGCAGCTATTCTGCCAAAGATGGCTGCATTCCTCCATCTAGTGTGGAGATCATGGACATTGGGGGCATCCCCTCCCCAAACCTGAATAAGGTCCATGATCTCCACCCTGGACCAGGAAGGCACCTGCCTTCTCCAGGCCCTGGCTGGCTCCTGGGAGCTGGCAGGCTGGCTCCTGGGGAGCAGTGGAGGTCTGGCTGCCAGTGACTTACTAGCTCATGTTTTGGGGCCATAGGGTCAGGCCAGTGACTGCTGGCTCTGGGCTGGCAGGCTTTGAGCTGGCACAGGCACTGTGGAAAGTCAACGCTTTAAGGGCTCCGTGGAGGGAGGAGGGAGTGTTCTTGGTTGAGGCTGGAGTGGCCTCCAGGGCACCCTGGGAAGGCTGGAGGCCCCCTATTTCTATGTGTGTGTCTATGCAGCACTTATTTCAAAATAGCTATTTCAAAGTTGGTGTTATTCCTCGTGGAATGAGGTTTACCAAATTCAAAATAAGCGCTCCGCTATTTTGAATTAATTTTAAAATAGCGGTTTGGCTATGTAGATGCTAGTAAAGTTATTTCAAAATAATGGCTGTTGTTTCAAAATAAGTTTGCTGTGTAGACATATCCTAAGTTATCTGTCTTGTCCTGCCTGGCTATATCAGCATGCATGAATCATGCACCATTTTAAAATGTAGCTTCAATGGATTCAGTTAACAATAAATTGTCCATTTTGATGTGAAATAAATGCTCTTGTTTTTTTAAATCAGTTCATAAGATCAATTTATAATATTTTGTATTGGTTGATTTGCTGCGTGGTTTTAATTGTATAATTGAAATAAAACATAAGAGAGAAATTGCTTTAAATTCTGCTTACACTGGAATTGTTAGGGTTTTTTATTAAAGTGTTAGCAATTTCCTCAATATTATATTATTAACCTGTTAATAGCATTTTGTGTAATGAGAACCCTGCAGATTGCATCTTATTCTAACAATGGAAAACCTTATTACTTTGTGAGAATATTACTGAAAATCCTGGCAATACTTGGTCATCATAATTGCTTGGAAAGGAATTGTTATGTAAATCTATGTACTCTAATTCAATCAAAATTTAATGTGTTGTTTTTAGAATAACCATGAAGTAATTCATAATATAGAATATAATGTGTATATGCATTAGCATCTGTTATGAAAGTTGCTAAATGCATGCAGTGTTCCTTTTCAAATATAAATAAGCTTAACTGTATTTTCATTTGGTTTCAAGTAATGAAAGAACTGAGACCAGGTGGTGAAATAGGAGGCAAAAAAGTAATTTCTGAAAAGAAAGTCAAATTAATACCTATCTTGATACACAGTACATGAGAGCTCCCCTAAATTCTGCACTCCCAGCCCCTAAATCTAACCTAAAAAGTCCCAGATGTGTGTCATATGGGGCTGTAGAATATTCACTTCTATGCAAGTATACAGGAGAACCAAATCTATAGCTGACATTTGACTCCAAGTTCTATGTCCAAAGATGCTTCTAAAAAAGAGTTGGGCCAAAAAAAAAAATGGACCAAAATGTTTAATGGAAAAATCAAATTCAGTTTGATTGAAACATTGCTTGGTCTCTGTCAAACTGCTGAATAATTTTGTTAAAAAAAAATCTGAAAAAAAATTGACACGTTGATTTTTTTCAATTCAATTTTTTTTTATTTCAATTTTATTTTAAAAAACTCAAAGCATTTTTAGTTGAACATTTTGTTCTCCTCCAAATTAATTTGTTCCTGACTTTTCAGTTTGCCTAAACATTTCAAGTATTTTTTGAGTGGCCCTGAAACAACTTTTCACCTACCACCCAATTTTTTGGTTTGACCAGAGAAACACAAAATTAGTTGTTTGCAAAACTCTACTCTAAACTTGTTTTGTTTTTGTATTGGACAATGCTTATGTTGCCATTTTCACTGTTGTCCACCAAACTCGCACCAAACTCCAGCAAACCTTTTAAGACCTGCTTATCTTTATATATTGTATATAGGGGTATGTCTAGACTGCAGAAGACTCTGCCGTGTCCAAATTTTTTTCAGAAGAGCAGACATGGGTTTTTTGGTATCCCTGTTAACCTCATTTTACGAGGAAGAAGGGATGTTCTGACAAAGGGTTTTTTTCCGACATTTGGCCCGGTGTCGATGGGCCAAATGTTGAAAAAGCCTCTTCCGAAAAAAAGAAGCGGAAAAAACTACTCAAATTGCAAACTGCAATTTGCGTAGCTTTTTCCAGAAGAACTGTGTAGTCTAGACACAGCCTAAATGGGCCCAGTGATTCCAGTTACTTCACTACTTGGATACTCTCTTCTTTAAGGCTCATTTTTATTTTTATAGGCACTTCATTTTAGAAGGGCTTCCTAACTTTTTTTAGCCGTCACCACAATCTTTCATATACATAGTATATTAAACTCATTGCAATTAATATAACAAATACAATAAAGGTTGAATAGTTAGCCAGAGGATATCACAGAGGCAAAAAGAGCAATTACAAGAGGGGAACAAGAAGAGCATAAGGAATAAGATGGAGAGTCAGGGGAAATATGTGCAGTGATTTATATGGCTTTGATGGTTGGATAGGAAACAAGAGGCTATGATGACCTTAAATCTGACTGCTGAGGGGAATCCTCAGATGACAAAGTGAGCATGTGGGAGTTATCCAAGGTGAAAAATGGGTATGACAGGTCAGAGGGACTGCTGATTGCTCAGTGGGGGAATGGTACCTAGTGTATATTCTAGAAGAGAATATCCCTGTGATTCCTCTAAATTCTGTATGGGCTGGTTTGGGTCCTAGACTTCTTAAGAATGGTATGAAAAGAGTTAAAGATGGTTTAGAAAACTGGGGTATTGAGTCCATTGATTTATTTTATTTAATCAGCTAAAGAATGCAGCCTATCTGGAAATCAAAAGGTGTTCACCATCAATATCAAAGCTCTACAGGTGGTAGATGGCTCATTATAATATCCAGTTCCTTCTTCCTTTAAAAATGGTGGGACATACAGAAGAATAGTTCAGCTGCCTGGGCAAGCTTTTTTGAATGGCTCAAAGATTAGATTAATGATAACCTGCTCATTTTGTCAGCCTGTGGAAGGGAACAAAACACTTCTGTGTGCTGAAGAGCTCCCAAAATGACACTTGAAACCATCGACACAGTTTTGATATTCTTTTAAAAAGTGTGACTGCTCAAATTACACTGAAGCATTGGGTTTGTAAAAAGAACATATACATATATGTATATATGTACAAGTTTGGGAACATGCTGTTTCAAGCCTTTGTTTGCATACTGATTTGAATGGCTGAATTATGAACTATTCAAAAATGAAGTTTTTAATGGAATCCGTGATATACTTCGGACTAAAGCTACGCTGCATGGCAGTACTCTAATACATAGCATAATGTGGTGTCAGTTCAAGTAATAAAAAATATAACAAAATATTTTTCATATCTTGTCTATCCAATAAGGTTAACATCATAACTGGCCTTTGAAGTTGAAAAGACTCATTCTCTGGTGCTTGTAATTCTTTGGGAAGACAGCCTGGATTGAAAGTGTTTGTGATATTAATTTAGCCATTTAATATATTTATATCAAGATAAATAACACATGTAGGCACATGTCATGAGCACTTAGCCACGTGCATGTCACGCTTGCTAAAGTAGTGAACTTCCCATGTTTTGGCTGGCTTAACACTAATGTCTGCAGTGAAGCAGTAGGGGATTCATTTAGCTTAGCATCATCAATTTCTGTTAATATCAGATTTAAAAAAATAACTTGAAGGACAGCTTGAGAATTCATTAAATTAAAATTGCATATACCAGGAAAGAATCAATAGCTACATTTCTGTTCTAAGGAGAGGTTCCACTTGGAGCACTAAAGGTTCCAATTGCTGGGGCAGTGCCGTGTGTGTGTGTGTGTGTGTCCCCAGAAGCTGTATAACACCACCAGCTCCTGTTACATTTGATCGCCAAGCATTCCTTAACATGGTATTCTGAGAACTGTAATCCTGTACTATTGGGCAGCCATAGTTTACAGTTGCTTTTGAGGCTGCATTCTATTTAATCTGCCAATTTTTCTCATATAGTGTAACTGCTGTGAAAGAAATTGGAGCTGTTACACTGTGTGCTTTGATACACTTTGTAAAATGCAAGGTGGGAGACAGTAAACCAAACACAGCATGCCAGTAATTTCTTTAAAATTGCTGATGTTCCAGCAGTGTGATTCTGTATCCTAGTAAGCTGTCACTACTTTCCCCCCAAAAAGAAAAGCACTGTTTAAATGTTTCCTTTTCATTTGCATTGACATTGTGGTACTGTATATTAAATGAAATCCTAGGCTTCAGTTGGGAGGTTTCACACAATTTCTTGTTTCTAATGAGACCACTGTTGTTGTTATGTGATAATACAAGTCAAATCCCAATTTATCTGAAGGAAGAGTGTTTATCCTTGGAAATATCAATGAACTTAATTATTTAGTTCTATAGCAAAGGGATGGCCAATTCCAAGCTCATTAGAATTTCCAAGAACAGACTAGGAATTATTTTCTTTTTCAGAAAGAAAAGTTTAACTTTTGGTAGTAACCATAGGAGACAGATCCACAACTGGCTTAAATATTCATGGTGGCCAGAACAAATTATAGAAAGTCGCACTGGATGTCCAGCTTGAAAGCATGTCTGATTGACACAGCAACTGGGAAACAACAGTCCCTGACAGAGGAAGGCAGTATCAGATTTGACATACTGCAATTAATTAGTTTGAAGCAAGGTGCATTAACACCTGATGTGGAAAATGTGAACCATGCAAAGCAAGGATGCAATACTTTACACTGGTCACTGACAATCCCATCTGTCCCTCACTTAACAATGTTTGTGGTTCTTGGGTTGATTTGACCTAGCACATGCATATTCACTTATAGTGTTCACTGAATCCTCATATGTTGACTTTGACATGGGATTCCACCATCAAATTGTCATAGCTGTATGGAAGTCAGTAGAGCTACAAATACTTATATGAGAGGAGAATTTGTTCTAAAAATCTATGGGTATACTACAAGAGCCAGGTACCTGACTCAGCTGTCTTTGGACTGCAGGAAGGCTATTTCTGGCATTGGAGAACTGAGTAGTTCCGGGCTGCTGGAGTGATAAATCGAGTCAGGTGAAAACAAAGATGACTTGATCCTCCATTTCTCTGTCTCCCTTTCCCCAGACAAGCTGAATCTTTTATAGCAAATTTGGCAAGTTAACTAGAAAATATACTATGTAATATTGATGAGAGTTGAAAGTTCTCAAATATCTATAGTATTTCACCTGGTACTTAGTTTGGCCTTTAGGTGGATAGTTTAAGAATTCTACTACAAACTGCAGTGTAAAAATAATGAGCCAGGATATATTCAGCAGCAATGCTTTCGAAACTATATACAGAAAGAAGGTATGTGGGATGCACAAAGTGAAAGGAAAAGTGTCTGGAAAAGTGAAAGGAAAAGGAAGTCTGACTCCATGAATCAGATCGAGAACTGTGGAGATTTTCCTTGTAAGACTGTCCTTCAGAATTAATAGAGAAGAATCCATAAAATAGGATTCCAGAGAAATGATAGAGTTCTCTAGAACTTTTGAAATTTTAGAACCCCAAACAAACAGATGTTCAGTTAGCATTTTCAAATACATTTTCTTAGACCTTTGCGATACAAGTCTGGTTGTGTTCATTCTCAAATTCTCTGACTCTGTGTAAATAAAGGAACAGGGAAAATACATCTGTTCACATCATGCGTGACTATACATTTTCTTTTACCAAAATTGCTGTATTCTAAACAGAGTGACTGGAAAGTACAATCCGATAGTCTTCTAGAAACCAGCTCCAGTGTGGTTTAATGTTGGGACATAATATATAAGAGCAAGACTGGATAATATAAAATATGACAGATTGTGTCTTTGTACTGTTGCATGTTAGGGAGCACTGCTAGTGTTGATTTTGTGACACACCTACTATCTATTATGCTAGGCAACAGGCAGAGCTGAACCTGGGACCCTTGGAGCTTAGTTCATGAGCCTTTACAGCTTAAGCTCTCAGCTAAGGCTGTAAAGGAAGCTCATTCTTTTTCTCTGTAAATGGTGTAAGTGCCACTACATGGGACACAGGAGGTGTGTGGTTATACTAGCTTGTGAAATGTGGATGTTTTCTTTCTTTCTTCTTTAATGACACTTGTTTAGCTACTCTCCTACTTTTTTCATTCATTTCTGCTTCTCTCACATATGCTCTGAAACTGTTTTAAAGTTCATGAAGAGGAACTTTCACCTACGTTGTCAATCCGTCTAAAGGTGTCCTCTATTCTGTAAAATCATCTAGCATTTAATAAGAAATGGTAAATTTATTCTAGATTTGTTTTCACCATCCTCATTAATTCTGTCCTACCTTCTGTGATACTTGAAAAACCCATAGAGGTTAACTCTTCACGATGAAATTCTAGATTAATTCTGTAGATCATTATATTTTTTAAATTTCCAGAGAATCTCTTTAATTTGATCCCAAATAATTCTATAAGGCTTTTAAATAAGGGAATTTAAGCACAGAGTCTAATTTCTAGAGGGAATTGCTTCTGACATTATGGCTTGTATGTACACGTTTTTTCCTGTTTTTTTTTCTCTTGTGCATTTTCTATGTGCCAGCACAGAGGCATTGATGATGGAATATGGAGCTTTTCTCCTTGACATCACAATCACAGTTTCCAATCCATCCCATGTCAGGAACAATTACCATCCTACCCCCGCTCTCGCCCCTTTGTTCAGTGGTTTGTTTATAAATCAGTTGGTAGTTCTCAATTTACCTCCTACCTGCATTTACATTACAATAGTAATCCTCACAATTGGCATTAGTTTGGTACCTTTAACGGTCTCATCAAAGAGACCAATTAATGGATTGAAAAATGTTATTGAAGTGAATGTTTCCAAGGAACGTTAAGGCATGTACAAGTTTACAACAAAAGGCAAAGTGAATCTGGGGGTCAAGGGTGGTTAAAGGGGAAACAATAAATCATAACACATTAAAAGCATTAAGCATAACTTACCTAGTCCCAGATGATGGTGGGTGGGTTTTAAAAACTCAGTTCATAAATGTTCTCGGGGGTGCCACCCATAAAATGAAAAAGAATCTGAGTCGCTGGCAAAGTTCAAAGGCTCATGGATGGAGTGTGCCCTGCAATGCAGGAGGAGTAATGGTAGTTCGAATTAGGAGCTTTAATTCAAACTACCTAGCCCGTGCCGCGTGTAGCCACAGGCAGGTAGTTTGAACTATGGTGCATTTGCAAGTTCGAATGACTACATTAGCCACCCTAGTTCAAACTAGGGTGGCAATGTAGCCATACCCCAAGTCATTTTAGTCTCTCTTCATATGGGACCTGCACCAAACCCCTAATTATTTTTGTTGCTCTTTTCTGAACCTTTTCCAATGCCAATA
>JANRFK010004440.1:34126452-34148320 GCA_030068395.1 Apalone spinifera | reverse complement strand
AAACCCCTAATTATTTTTGTTGCTCTTTTCTGAACCTTTTCCAATGCCAATATACCTTTTATGAGATGAGGTGACCACATCTGTATGCAGTATTCAAGATGTGGTGTGGGCATACCATGGTTTTACAAAGAGGCAATAAGATATTCTCTGTCTTATGCTTTCTCCCTTTGTAAATGATTCCTAACATTCTATTTGCTTTTTTGACTGCCACTGCACACTGAGTGGGTGTTTTCAGAGAACTATATAGAATGACTCCAAGATCTCTCTCTTGACTAGCTGTAGCTAAATTAGTCCCCATCATCTTGTATGTAGAGTTGGGATTATTTTTCCAATGTGTATTACTTTACATTTATCAACATTAAATTTCATTTGCCATTTTGTTGCCCAATCACTTAGTTTGGTGAAATTTTTTTGAAGCTCTTCACAATCTACTTTGGTCTTAACTATCTTCAGCAATTTAGAACAAGTCAGAAGAATAAGAAACATAGTCAGGGATGGAAGCCATTATGATATGAAACAAAACTATTTTTATACTCCTAAAAATGATCCCTGGAGGGTTGTTTTGGTGAAGCGGTGTGAAGAGATTTGTATTATTTCTGCCTTATATGTTGATAAAGAAGACTTTAACCTCCAAGATTGTCATTCCAGCACCTTCTATAAGCATTAAATTATTGTTTATCGTTAAAATGTATAAATGAAAAAAGGAACATCACATGGTATCTTGATGTTGAAGAATAACTTGTTTCTAAGTTAATTTTTTACTATATTTTTCATCTTAAAACAATGATTGTCTCTCTAATGTTGTCAAATTAAAAATCAGAATGTCTGTTCTACCATACAAGTGAAAATGAAGCAACTTAAACCTGCCTGGTAGTTGAAGCAAATTCTGTGCCCAAATCTGTGTTCGTTGTATATTTTACAGTCTTGGTTCAAAATTCAGCACTGGTAGAAGCAATTGTAAATTCTTTGAAATCAATGGAATTGGATCAAACCTGAATTTGTCTTATAGTCTCTTGTTTATGATCTCTTCCTCTCATTTCTCTGTGAAACTTCCATACTGCAGTTTCAAGTGAATGTGCTTCTGCCAGCAACTTGATGTGTATCCAGAGTTTGTTTCCTCTTGCTTTTGACCTTCAGAGTGTACCTTTATTGATAAAAAAATAAGCTCAATAATGTAATAATTTTATACAAGTTATCAATAATGCTTTCTTCTTAATTTACTGTGATAATATCTGCTAGTATACTGTGCTTCTTGTGTAGCACTTTACTGCAATAAATTATGAAGCAATTATCGATATGAAAGCTGAAATGTGCATGTTGATGTGTTCTAAAACAGTAATGCTATTGCTCAGGACAACTGCACAAAATTTAGGTTAAATAGTATTTTCTGTGGGATGTGATGAGAATATTTATAATAATGTATATTATCGTTCCAATGACTTGATAGGAACATTATATACATATTGGTCTGAAGGAGAGTTTTAATAAATTATGAGTTTGTTCCCTATTAAAAGATCACAAAAACTATGTTAAAAACTTTATTAAGGTGAAGCACTGAAAAGTTAGGAGCATCAAATGTAAGGTCACATGTGAAACCTTATTTCTGTCTCCCCTGACATAGTCAGCCTGTGAAACTCCTTAACAAAGGAAGTTGTTAAGGCCAGGACTTTAACGGGTTAAAAAAAATCTATATAAATTCATGGAGGATACGTCCATCAATTCCTGCAGGATGGGCAGGAATGGTGTTTCTAGCCTCTATTTGTCAGAAGCTGCATGGATCACTTGATGATTTACCTGTGTTGTTCATTCCCTCTGGGGAATCTGGCATTGTCCACTGTCAGAAGACAGGATAATGGGCTAGATTTGTCCTTTGGTCTGACCTAGTACGGCTGTTCTTATTTTCTTATGCATGTATTCATTATTATGTTCTCATTAGTTGCATGAAGATATGGGGTTTTTCCACACAAGTTTCCTGATCTCAGTCTTCTTCTCCTTTCCCGTTCCCCTTCCAGGTTCCTTCTTTAAGTCTCTCTGCCCAGCCAGCATGAATGAAGATGTTTATGCTTAAAGCCTTATCTACCTAAAGAAATGTTGCCAAAAGTTTCCACAACAGCTAGACTAGTTCATTTCCACAAATGCTAAAAGCATTGAAAGTCTTAGTATATCTGGGCCACGAGCTTCAATTAAAATTTGCAGAATCTGTATTTTAATCTGTTTTATTCACTTGTTTAAAGAACTACAATCAAAGGTAAATATGATTTAAAAGCTGAGGGCTGAGCACTGTACAGTGTCACTGAAGCTTACTGTCATGAGTTACATGGTTCAGCTCCCTCTGCTGCTGTGTGAGTCAGGAACTGTAACATGGACTGCCCAAAGCTTAAATGCATCACATTGATAAGCAGAAGCATTCTTGGTCAAGGCAGCTCTTAAAAGAATCTTGAGTGATTTTCAACATGAGCAAATACAGACCCAAGGAATGAAACTATTCCCATTTAATTTAATGAGCATACATGCAGCTCTGATTACTGCTAGTTGGGATCTGCTGCTGGAATACTACTACCACTGCAGTGGTATAAAAACTTAATTGCATTACATTGGCCAGTGGATCAATGTAAACAAGAAGAAGAAACAAGAGCAAAGAAGAAGGAAAAAAATGTATCTTATGCATGTCAACCTCTTTATATGTCATGTTCAGTGAACTCATCAGTGGAACCTAATGAGTGAAATCTTCTCTTCTGTAACCACTCAAAACTTGGACATGACAGTTATCGCATCCCTCATCCTTTCCTTCTCAGCATCCTTCTTTCTGTGACAAGGTGACACCAAGAGCCTTGGCTTATAGACCAACTTTCCCACTTCCTGTTAGAAGAGCTAGTCAACCTACTCCCCTATGCCCCTTCTCCTCTTTTAGGCTCTTGGACAAGCTACAAATGAAGTTATCCTGACAGCCTGGCTCTGTGGCAGCTTGTCACACATTGTAGTGGGCCTTTTTTTTTTTTTTTTTTTTTTTGGAATATTCAGGGCCAACTGTAGATATTACTGATCATAGGTTCATAAAAGTGTATGTCAGGAAAGGAATTTGAGAGGTCCTCTACTCCAGCTCCCTCTAGTGACGGGGATTCTACAACCCGTATAGAAGCCTATTCTGAAGCTTAACTATCCTTATAGGTAGAAAGTGTTTCCTTATATCTAAACTAAATCTCCTTGTTGCAATGAAGACCATTTCTACTTGTCCCTCCTTCAAAGGACATGGAGAGCAATTGATCACAGTCCTCTTTGTAGCAACCTTTAATTTATTTTAAGCCTATTATCATTTTGCCCCTAATTGTTCTTTTCTCAAGACTAAACATGTCCAGTTAGAAAAACAGTCTTTCTAAACCTTTTGTTATATTTGTTGCTCTTCTCTGGATTCTTTCCAGTTTGTACCCATCTTTCCAAAATTGCGGTGCCCAGATTTGGATGTAGTACTCCAACTGGGGTCTCACCAGTGCTGAGTAGAGCTGGACACACCTCTGGAAATATAGCAATGAAAGGCTGGAGTAGGCCTTGAGGCCCCTGCTGGAGGCCTTGTAGTTCTACCACACCCCACTCCAGAAAAGGACAGTAGAAAGATCCTCTGAGGTGTCTAGAATGGTTGTGTGATTAGCATTAATCATGGGCCAGTAGCTCAGTATAAGAAGGGCTGCAGGGCCAGAGCCAAAGAAGTACTTTGCTAGCACTAGAGAATGGTAGCTGGTGCTCTGGGCAGGCTGCTGGGACTCTTCTGCAAAGCCCTGAGGTAAGGGTGAAGAATTTGTTGGAGCCATGGGGAAGTGGCCTAGGGAATTAGAGAAACAATACAGTTATTTAAAGGGACATTGCAGAGGTCTATCTACTGGGTCTCTGGGCTGGGACCTGAATAGCAGATGGGCCAGGAACTGCTCTAGTCCCTGGAGGAAGTGACCTGGACAGTGTGGCACCCCAGTGGAGTGAGGGGAATTGAATTGTAGCAGCCTCCCTGGAGAGTTGTGGCTAAAAAGGCCTTAAAAGGGTGAAAATATTACCTCCAGGGAGGGAGCCCTGGGGCACCATTCTGTTCCAGAGTGGGAACAGAGAAAGACGTACAAAAGGGCACTGAGAGGCTCCTGTTGGAATTGTACCTTGGAACAGGCTTGCTTTAGTTCTCATATGGACTGTGTTTTGTCTTGGCTTGAGTCTCTGAAGAACCACCACAAACAGAGAGTGTGCAGGCACACTCACTTTTCAAGGGCTGTGTGCAAGAGGTGAGTGCACAATGACATTAGCTCTTTATGCAACTGCATCACACTGTTGAATCCTATTCAATATGTGACCCACTATAACTCCTCAGCTCCTTTTCAATAGTACAACCATCTAGCCAGTTATTTGTCATTTTGTAATTCTGTGTGCTAACCTAACATCAAGGGGGTCCTTTAAATCTCGCATAGCATACTCCCAGAGAACAGGTAAGCTACCACCTGGTTTAGCACAGAAAGAGATATGTCAAAGCATCCAACTTGTTCCCCTTGCAATCTCCATCCTTAACCTTTTACCAAAGATTGCTTGATGAAATTCTGGGTCAAAAACTTGCTGTAGGAGAACTATATAGGATATGTCTCTACAGCTCGCAATGCTCTTATCGCCTGTCTCATAGTTTGACTGCACTGTATTCAAACACAGCCCTTTGGGAGAGATATGTTGAGCCAGATTCATATCTCAGATAGGTGCAAATTGGGTGTAACACCATTGTCTAGAGGAATACCTTGCAGGCATGTTGAAAAAAAGGTTTCACGTTTGGAAACAGAGTGAATATATCAACTTAGTAAGTAGCTAGCTTAATTAAGGATAATAGCTCATTATAACAGAAAATAGGGACTTTAGAAATATTTAGGAAAACCTCTAACATTTACACAGGAGGGAAATCTTTGATGTCCAAAGGAAGGATCGTTTATGTTAGTGGTGCATCACTGCATCACAGAACAGTATATTCTGGGTCATAATCCAGTGTTTTTCTATAAAGCCATCTTTTCTCTTTATTAAATTTATAATTATTCTGAAATAATAGATTTTAAAAAAATCCACCTGTGTTTCATGGATTCTTTACTCTTCAAGGTGAAGTCCATTGAGCAACACTGAGTTCCTGTACACCCCTCCTCAAAAGAAGACACATTCTTTATGCAAGAAGAGAAGCATTTTAACTTCCAAGAATACAAAGGATCATGTTGCTAGAGGCAGAGAATTTGTTGTAATAGCCCTTCATTCACTGAAATAGTCTGTTCTGTTTTATGCCATTCTAAATCTAGATAATGTATTATGTGCCAGCTATGAAAAGAAGTCTGATTTTGATCAAGTTCGGACATGCCTTGCAATGACCTTTCATATATAACAGAAACATAATTCAGGTAAGAGAAGCATTGAATCATCCAGTAAGAATAGTTGCCAAAGTGGGTAATTTCATCTGTGTGCTTTATTACCCATGCAGATATTCAAGTTAGCTACTTCCTATGTGAGATGGAGGGCACATTCCTGCAGGAGATATTATGTTTCAAATTACAATATATTATTATAGCACATCTCATGAAGTGACATATTAATCAGCTGTGATGTGACACAAATTGGCATGATAGAACTAGAAAATACAGAGTGACAGGTTTCCATTAGAGCTGAGCCAAGGGTTCTGCACTATTGGTGAAATCAGCAGAAATTCATTTCCCTCACTAGATTTGTGAAAAGTCAAAGCCTGGCATTCTCCCGCTATCTTTCCTAAGGGGAAAAACTGTTCCTTGTGGGCACAAAACTTGTCTTTATGGTTGATGGAGTAGCCAGCTGAGAACCTGGCATAAATGAAATGAAGCACCTTTTCCTAAGAATTATTCTCTTTCCGCCAGTACCTCTAGAGTTTCTTGCTTTGGGGCTAAACTGTGCCTGGAAGCTACCACTTGTGTTGGGGATTGTGCAGAGATAAACCAGGAGCTCCTATAAGCATTGTGTCTGAGACAGACACACAGCACCATCAGTCTTTGGGTTGGTGAATTCTGCAGTCCCTCTTGAATGAGGCCACTTTCACTGACTAGAGCAGAGGTCATATATTATGCCTCACTTTTTACTCTGCCCTTGCGATTTGAGGTCCCACAGTCAATAACAGAGATCCCAGCTTCTTGCACGAAGGGAACACAAGGTCAGAGAGTGTGCAGGATGAGGGATGCTGTCCATCTCTCCTTCCTTTTCCACCTTGCCAGTGCCAAATGAGTTATTAGATTATTAGGAAGACTGACCCCTTGTAGGGAGGGTGGATTATCCATAAACTAACTATCCTCAGGCAGACTCACAAAGAAAGCTTGATAGAGACTCCTTCTTAATGCCAAATAAGCCTAGAGGGGAGCCACATATGGCAGCTCCCTAACCTCACACTCTGTACAGGCTTCTGAAAAGGAGTGGGGGAGGGGTTCTCTACCAGGATGGCTCTCCCCAGAGAACCTTTAAGCTTTCACAAAGCACCTCTTATGTCCATAGTGATATGAAACAAATTCATTCCTTGCTTCTACCAGGAAGCCAAGGAAAAGAAAACCCAGAATATGCTGCAAAATAAACAGCAACCATAAGGCACGCTTCTGTCTGCCTTGCAAGATAATTCTGAGGTGATTCTCAGTTCATTGTCATATAATTAATTTACTACTAATTATAGGTAGTCTACTGCCCCTTGTATGTCATGAGGGTTAATGGCTTAATTGGTTGCTTGGCCAAAGTCTAAAGTAAATACAAGTATTTTGAGAGAAAAATATTTATAGACCTCCCTTTCCACCTTCATTAGTACTGAAGAAGGAATCTGTCTGGGATCATCAGTTTTGCTGATGTAAACTTCTTGCCCGTGCCTCAGAAGATGGTAGCACCCACCTGCAACTCAGCTAATAGGGAAAGAGAAACCCATTGCATTACTTCATTGCTTGAAATGGTCTGTGGAAGTCTCTAGTTCTGTTTTATTTCCATTTGGCAGGAACTTGCATGAGAAGCCAGCTGGAGAAAATCTAAGTCTTCAATATTCGGGGGGGGGGGGGGGGGGGGGGGGAGAGGGTTGTTGTTGTTTTGAGACAAATCACTTGCATGCCATTGTAATTGGACCATTTCAGGATTGGGGGGCTGTTAGTAAGGGATAACATGTTCCAAAAGACGCATTTAGAGAGAGAGAGAGGAATTCATGCTTTTTTTGCATAGTGATCTGAAGCCAAGTTGTCTTCTGCTCTTGAAAAGATAAGTTGTTATACAAATAACACATGCTCTGATACATGTTTGTGCTTAGAACATGTTGTGTTGCATTTTTGCAAGTGAAAATAAATAGCTGGTAGGGCTAAGTAGCACTAGGCCCTATGACTGTCGTGTGAAATTTGACTTAGGTGAAAAAGTGAGGGTTCTTATATAAACAAGTAATGTCTTCCTTTTTATTCATTTGTTCTTCTCCAAATTATCATACTATCTGACCACCTCAAACCTGAAAATGTTTATTATGACACAACAAAGATGCAGTGGAGTATTACTATCCCCATCTCAAAGAAAGAAAAGTGAGTCAGTGAGATTAAGCAAGTGGCAACAGGTCTCCTGAGACCTACTCCAGTGTTTTTGCCACAGGGTCATCTAATTAATATTGTGGCTCATATGCATTTTCACCCTTTGGACACACAACTTGTCCAATAATCAATTATTTTACTGAAGAGCCTCTAAGGGCTGGAACACATGAGAACATAGGATGATTTAGTTGTAAAACTTTTTGGACTAATGAATGGTTCAAAATGGCATGACTAGCTGGGGCGCATCAACAAATGGCTGTGGGTAGTAAGCATTGCAAGTACAACTGCTGCTCAGTAGTCTAAAATGCTAACTTCATGTTCACAAACAATAAATACCTATTTTCCCTATAATGAGTTTTTATGCAACAATGTGAAAACTCCAGGGCCTCTTGTTATCAAGAGATAATCATATTCTGGCAGTGGCACTTATCATACCTAGTAAATGTCCCAAGGATGTGATTATCTTCGGATAACTTTATAGCCTGCTATGTTCTGTTGTTTACTTAGAATGGAGAAAGACTCTGCAATATCTGTCTATAGTTTATAATATTCATTGTGATAATGATAAAGGAATAAAGTGACCATTTACTTGTTAGTGTCAGGCATTGTGATTAGAAGCCCAAAGCATATTAAATCTGTTATTGCAGAAAAGTAAAAGCATTTAAATATAATCTCTTTCCTGGCCTTATTTCAGTAACGCTCAGTGTTCATATAGTTCTAACCAAGCAAAATTAATAAGAATTCTGGAAACAAAGAGATATTTTAATAGCAGTGTGACTTTTTTATCCCATAGCAAATTTATATTGGTTCTCAAATACCTTTATAGGAAGCAATTGAAATTTCTGAAGTTTCCCACAATTTATCAGGTGCTAAAAGAGTATCTTAACAAGATTAAATATACCCAAAACAACATACTAGATTTCAAGAAGACAGGGAAGTGAAATGATATTGGTGTCTTTGTGAACAGCAATGTGGATGGAAGTGGATAGGTTATTAGACTGAAAGTGGGCAGACCAGAATTTTATTCCAGCCTCTATTACTGAAGAATTTTTGTGATGTTGGGGGAAATCAGTTTACTTCTCTCTGCCTTAGTTTTCCTATCTGTTAAATGGGGCTAATGCTACTAGGCCAACTTTGTGTGCAAGGTCTATGACAAAAAATACGATATACTTGATGGATATAAGTAATCATTATAGTTAAGACTGCAGATTACTTGTATATTTAGGCAGCAAACTATTGCCTGTGTTTTTTCTCAAATAGTTTCCACCCCAAACAGATTATTATAATGAAGGCTCTGTTGATTCAGATGTTTGATTACATGGAACTCCGAGCCAGTGCATTCAGTTCCATCCCATCTTGCACAGCAGCTAGAGAATCCTTGGGTGTTTCCTAACTGGAGGCGGTAGACTGGATGCCGCATAAATTTGACACATGGTCAAGTTCCCATTTATGTGTCTGTGCTCAGTGCATCAGTCACAGGAAGCATCAGCAAGAATATTTTTGCTGCTTGCAGGGTAATCCCTGTGCATCCTGTTCCTTGAAGCATGTTTAAGGATTGTGGATCATCAGTACTTACCTTTCCTTCCCCCTCCTCCCACTGAAGAATTTATCAAGGGAATTGATTGGCTCTCGCTGAAGATATCAAGTAACCTCATCCCACAAGCCTCAGATTGGAGCAAAGGGGCAGTTCAGGCCAGCGGCCTCTCATAGGCAACAACATAAATGTCTTGGGCCCTTCAGAAAAGGAATGAAATGGAGGACGGATGGATCATACAAACATCACCATTTGAGGTTCATTTCTTGCTTTGAAACCCGGGCTAATATTTGAGGTTGCAATCAAACTCTAGTCTAAATAAACTGAGATACTTAAGCACAACTGGATCTTTCCCTAATCAGGGTGAAATCAATAGAGAGGCTACCCAACTGCATAGCAGAATGGAGAACTAGATATTTCCTTAGTCTCTGAAGACACCCTACGTAATTTTATATCAAGGTTGTAATGGATTATTTTAAATTGGATTGTTCAAGAATTCTATAGAAATGTTATCATGTTCCTCTCTGTTTTCAAAGACTCCTGATGTTTTCTCTTCAGTCCTTTTCCCCCCCTCAGATTTTTTTTTCTTTCCTTCATTCCATCTCTTCAGGGATTTTCTGGTACTAACAATCATTCGCTATGTTTGTCAAAGGGTCATCGCCTTACAGTTTTTGCTACTTCAGGCAGAAAATATGAACAATTTGGGAATTCTAAATGGGTGCTCATAGGGATAAATCCTGCAGCAAATATTAGCAAAGATGTGTCCTAGTACACCCTCTGCAATAGACATCAGGCCAGCCAGGGAGAATGCCACAAGGCGATCTTGGGGATTATACCATGGCGCATGTTTTTAGGCTACTTTGAACATGAGCAGTATGTATTCTTATCTGGTGGTTGCTAGAAAGCCTCTTCTCATCCAAACAGCATGCAGCATCCACTTGTCATGCCTCCTTCAAACACTAAAGCTTGATTCTGTCCTATTACTGCATGATGGGGATGAATGTGTTTGCAAAGGGCTGAGGTTCAGTCCATAAGCATAAGTTACACTCTGAAGTCATGTTCTGAAAATGCTGTCACCTTTTGGGCTGTTTCAAATCAAGCTTTGCAATGCGCCACATTTGGTACTGTTTTACCTACATTGTATTAGCTCTTTACTGCTTACCAAATTACAATAAAAAATTAGGGAAAAAACTGCACCTCATTGATTCCATTACAGTAATTGGAAAAACATTAGAAAGGGGGATATTTTGAAAATGAAATGAAAAAAAATTCAACTGGAAATATTTTTATTTGATCTCGAAATCTCCCCAGAATAATCTTCAAAATATTTTCTCCTCTTTCCCCAAGAATATTCCCCCATTTTTTCAACAGAAAAATGTTTTGGTCAGAAAATGTCAACCAGATTTAAAGACAGCTCTTCTGATGGAAGGATTCCAGAAGTGATACTACTCAAATGTCTAAATCCCACTGTTTATTTTGTTTGTTTTTGCATAACTCAAATGCCATTTTAATTTCACTGAAGTGTTTGCTGAGTGAGTTTTTGTGTGCAAAAATTGATCCTACCATTGTAGTGTAAAGCTCAATAGAGTCTTAACAAAGAAGACTTGTAATACTTTAGTAGCTAACAAACTACATGTGTAAATATCTTTGGGAAACAAGAAGACTAGATGGCACTGGAAGATTTAACTCATGTCTGACAAACAATGCTGATTCAGTAATTTTAATCAAATTACTGAATTGGGGGTGTAAATTTTCCTCTTTTTTGTTAGCTTTTCCATATTTTAAAAATATTTTTATCTTGTATATTCCTTTATATTTTCTCCAACAAATACATACCTCACCTGCTCAGAAGCATTTTTGTAGCCATTGCATTAGTGGGGGGTATTATAAATCATGCTGCTGAGGACTGCCTACTAACCAAATTCAGCAGTGGACTATAAGAGCTCCACTTGGCCAGTAAGAATGCTATTGATTGGCTCAATAAATAAATAAATCATTTAGGCCAAATTCTATTTTTTTATTGTTTCTGTGGTGTAAATCTGGTGGGACTGCACTGAAATCTGCAATTATTTTGCATTTATTGCATTAATTTAAATAAGAGTGGAATTTCACAGAGTGCCTTTACCGTGGCCTTTACTATGGCCTGTTTACTGAGGCTTGTCTTCACTTACCCTGAGATCAGTCTCCCATGGTTCAATTTAGTGGGTCTAGTAAAGACTCACTATATTGACCACTGATGGCACCCCTGTTGATTCTGGTACTCCACAGGCTGCGAGGAGTAAGGGAAGCTGATAGGAGAGATGTCAACCTCCCACAGTGGGGATGCCACAGAAATTGACTCCAACTTTTCATAGCTGGAGTTGCATATCTAAGGTCAGTTTTCTCCTATAGTGTAGACCTGGCCTGATGTATACATTGCACGTAATATACATTTCTTACGCATGGAACTAGATTGCATAAATGTAATTGCATGTAAAACTCAGCCTCAGCCAAGAAAAGATGAAGTTCTAAAGCAGTAGAGGGAAAATATCTTTACACGTAGGCTAATTACCATGTGGAATGGATTAGCAAAGGCACAACAGAAACTGCAAGCATGAAGATATTTAAAAGAGGAATTAGACATGCACTTTAAAAGAAAAAGAAATTACAGGGTATTAACATTAGTAATATAGGTAGATGGATTTGCATGAGCTGTCAATCCTTCTTACTCCTCTTAAATAGCATAGTTTTAATCCGATATAAGCCTGGTGCACACTGTTTTGATCTGCATCCAAACTCATATTTTCTCTTAAGCTTTCAGGTGTTCAGATATAGAAAGTTTTGACGGGGGCCAATCTCTAGTACTAGACATAGACTTGTGCACATCAATAATCTAGTCATCCCAGATCAGTGAGTTCAGAGAGCCAGAGGTTTTCATTCCTTTGAACAATGCCCATTCACTTGCATGCTTGTGAAACAGAAATGACCTTCAGTGTCAAGTTAATACTCCTTTGGGACGGTACATAGATATGTTCCAGTTGTGTCGTGTTTTGTAAGTTAAATATGACTAGTTTGAAATCATTCATTCATTCATTCATTTGCCATGGGGCCCACCATGATAGGCTCTCTGTGTGGTAAACAAGGATTGATTGTGGATGATGATATAAACTATGGTCGTTTACATTAATGGCAAAATTCTTGCTAAAGTGTTGAAGACAGTCTGCTATCTATGTCTATATCCACCTATCTATTTTAGGATATTGTCTAGGGTTGCCAGATGTTCGGTATTTTCGGCTCCTGTCTGGTAAAAAAAAAATCAGAGAATACCAGACACCTAAAATGTCCGGTATTTTCTGAATTTTTCCCCGGCCAGGAGGCGAAAATGCCGGGCACCTGGCAACCCTACAAAAACTCAGCGCCCAGCCTCCCACACCCCCACCTGAGCCCCTTCTGGCCCCCAATACTCCCGCCCTCCGACTCCAGCCCCCATGCTTACTGGTTCCCCAAGGCTGCCAGCACAAAATGTTTTAAGTCCTTTTTTTTTTTTCCTCAACAACTTTGGTCCCTCCCCTCCCTTTTTTCCCCCTTCAACAGAATTTTTTCCCAGTGTTATTTTTTTTTGAGGGGGGGCGGTCGGTATTTTTGTTTCAACCATCTGGCAACCCTATTTATGACTCAGAGCTCAGTGAGAGCTTTGTATGACAACAACTAAAAACATTGGTTACAAAATATTCTTCACAGAGAACTTCTGAATAAAGGTGCAGTGACATGGATAATTGTCAGGGCTTCCTGAATTTAATTAATCATTATTTTAAATAATAGAATATCGCTTTAAAATCTTAATATCAGTCACTTACTTTAAGTATGAAAAATGCTCCAAACCCTTCGGAACAAGTAAAGAATGCAAATATTGTGGCTTAAGTAAATGCAGGTATTGTGAATGGAAGGTTTACTGACACTGCCAAGGAATTTGTCATGAACTTGTATTTCATGTTTTTTAAAATTTATAGCACTAAAATCTGGTAACGTGTATGTTAATCAAACTCAATATGCAGCATACACATTAAAAACTGTAGCTCTGTGGTATACAACCATCAGCAGAATCTTAGCTCAGAATCAGGCCCATAAGTGGGAAATGTTCACATCATGCACATAACATGCTCGGTTTATCAGATAGGAAAATATCATCCACTTTTTCTTTGGACTTTCACACAGAGTAAGACTGAAGTTGTTTCCTGTGAGACCTTGCATCTCTGATAACATTATTGTACTCTGTGGTGATATGACAAGGATCATAAGGTAAAAAATAGATTCACTGACACAAAGTACCATACTGAGAATGTTTGTACTGTACTTGAAATGCATCATCTGTACTAACTTGTTTCCAGAGAAGATGACTGCAAAACATGGTAAGTAGGTGAAACAGGAGTCAGTTGGTGCCCTGTAAAAAAGGTGGTTTTAACATGCAAAAGACTGCAGGATAAGAAGTCTTAACAACAACAACCAGAGTGACCATCCATTTAATTGAGGCCTAAAAGATTAACATTTTAAGGCTTTGTCTGGGATAATGAAAGAATATGCTGTGGTTAATTTAGCAAAGTAATTCATGAAGACAAGCTTTGGAGATAATGCTTTTGCTCCTGATTTCTGGGTGTCAACTCAAAACCATTTTTCTCTTGATAAAAGATGTAGACGGCTTAGAAAGTGAGATTAGATTCTAGACACACATGAAAGAGACAGATGGGGTGAAAAAGCACTTTTAAATCTGCCTAGACATTTAGAAAAAAAATTTACTCAATGGAAAGACATGCCCTTTCATTGGCAGAAAGCGGGTCTTATTACTTAATATACAATGCATCAGAAGTCATCTGTTGCAGTTAGAGCAAATGAAGAAGATACTGTACAGACATTGCTAGGATTTACATTACAAGTAAATGAGACCTTATTATTTTAAGCCTGAATTCCATTATTGATTATAACATACGTATAATAAATCAGGTAAAAGCCTGTATTTAAATTTCAAAGACTGCATATTTTTTACCACAATTTCTGTGTGGCACACATCTTTTAATGAATGTTAAAAGGATATTGTTCCTAGATAATACCCACTTATTCATAATTGTGCAAGTAATTCAATTGTTAATTTGCCACATCAGTTGTTAGATGAATGTGCATTTACTATTTGTCAACATATTGTGATGTTTTTCTGATGCCTTTAAATATGTCTCTTGTCTTACACGCCTGCTGTATAGAAATCCAAGTCAAAGTCTCATTATGTAATTATTTCTTTTTCCATCCTTATGGCATTGGAACTCATTATAAATATTTTAAACCAATGGAGTCAATTAAACTGCCATGATTTTCCATTTTATACTTCCCCAACCTCCCAGAATGATTTTTTTTCCAATTATGTTCCTCGTGCAAACATTTGAATAAAAAAAGATATAGGTTTTATACTATGCCTTATTCTCTAAGCAGCTTGGTTATTTGTCTATGCATCTTGAATAGAACCTATATCAGAGTATGTGATTAATCTTTTTAAAATCTCCAATTATTCCCTATGGCCAATGTAATATCCCCTTCCAATTCCCCATTGCTAAATGAAAATCAGAGAAAATATAAAATCAATTAACTGGAAACATTTGTACAATGATTTTATGAATAACACATAGTAGAGTAAACTCTTGTGTATGTAAGAAAATAAGGAAATCATAACCTAGTAATTTGGGATACAAGCTTGGAATCATTTAAATGAATGAATGTTTTAGATTTAGTTTTGTGGGAGCTTAGGAACATGGACCAAGCTCACATATTGTGAGTCACATGCATGCATGGCCTAAATTTTGAGTGCCTCCATTTTTGGATGTTCAATTTGACCCTTTAAAGGGGCCTTATTTTCAGGAAGTACTATTCGTGTCTTTGTGAATATCTTTTGAATTTCTAGTTGAGCATGCAAACTCCTTAGTCCTGTTAGAAGTTGTCGGCCATGTGTCTGTGTAATATAATTAACTAAGCAAATTTATACAATAATTTTAATCTTTTATTCCAAACATAAATTATGGTCTTGTCTAAACTGATTTTGTGTTTTTTCATGATTGTGTTGAGATTGACCCTTACAATGATATTGGGATTGCTTGGTTTTGCTAAGAGTAGTTTTAGACCACTTAGAATCCACATAATACATTATTAAAAAATTATTAGGCATACTTTGTGCAGTTACAATGCCTTCAGTTTCTCCTAATTCAAGACAGTTGCTGGTTAATGAGGCAAAGAATTTCTGGGATCCAGGTGAAGCAGTTTCCGTAAGAGAAATCCTGACAATGATCACCATATAAAGAAAAGCTGCAAAAGCTTCCTATTTGATAAACACTTTTTACCATTACCAGAATGACATTCACAATATCAGTCGCTCCTTCACCAGCCCCTTTAAAATAAACCAAGAAAACATAAATAAATGAAACAAACCCAAGCCAAGATTTCTATAACCTAAAAAGTTCAGCAGCTAAAATGTCCTGATGCTTCACTATTGCCGTTTCCACAGAGAGCTTAGATGTGGTAATGGGCAGCCCTACAAAACTCTAAGGTAGTGATGAGCAACGTAACCTAGTGAGTGGGTTGTATGAGTGACCCTCCTTCATCTCAGTGGGCTGCGAGATTGTTGTGACAAATGGTCTCCCAGGAGAAAGTAGTTTTGCTAACTGCATTTCCATACCTAGAGTTTGCAGGATGTGCCAATTGAACCGTAGCAGCGCTTTGATTGAATGCAGAGGGAGCGCACGGCTCTTGCAGTCAATATTGTGTGCAATCAGCATGCACCTCACTTCATCCACCTTTGCTTTACGTGAGTGTCACTTTAGTAACAGTGGTAGGAAAAAAAACCCTACGTGTGTGGAAACTAGCAGAATCAGGTGACCATGTGTGTGGGCAATAGTAAACAAAATGTCTCGCGGGCCATATATAGAACCCTGATGGGCTACATGCAGCCCTCAGAGTGCCCAACACTGCTCTAAGGGTTTGTCCACACAGTGCTTTCATGCACACCAATATGGTATACATTTTAGTATGCATTAACTGGCTCATGTGAACTCTACTGCTGCACAGTAAAAGTTTCCTAATGAATATTAATGTAGTCCTGTTTTGGACTTTATTATGTTAGTTATCATTAGGGAACTTGGAGTGCACACTAGCAGGATTCATGTGTGCCAATGGACATGTGACTAATCCGCTATTTAGACCAGTCCTAGGACTCTTGAGTGAAAGATGATGACTTGCTTTCTTTGTTCACAGATTTTTTTTCATTGTTAATCCAAAACGAATATATTTTGTATAATAGTTATTGGAAGGATTTTCAGAAACAGAAAATAATATGAGGAAAAGACAACCTATGCCACACTTTTAACTATAATGAAGGTTTCTACATTAATATATAGTGGTTGCATTTGTACAAGAACAAGAGCCTATACCACCGGACTAAATGCTCTCTCTGCCTCTAAAAAGTTGCTCCAACTTAATTTTGTTTGTTCCTAAATAAATATATTACATCAAAAAATAATAGGATGGTGCGACGGCACATTGGGGGTTCCCCGATCCTGCACCCCCGTAGCAGCCAGAACAGTCTCACCACCTAGGAGAATAGAGAGGGGTTTATTGATTTTTTCCAGATACAGCACAGCACATACGTGATGTGGCTACCGGGGGCAGGGCCAGGATGGCTCAGGCCCTTAGGGTTAGGGTCCATCACCCCTAGCCCCCAGCTTAGCCTATTCTTTCCATGCTTCCCAGACAGCCACTGCCTCCCCCCAAGGTCCTGCCCCCCAGCCAGGTGTTGGTCTCCACCTTCCTCCCTTTGTCTCTCTCCCTGGGAGGCTGAGCCTAGGTGTCTGGGTTAATAGACATTTGGGTGAGTCAGTGGGAATCACATCACAGTGCAGGGGGACACCGGGTTACCTAGCAGACAGCACCCCCACTACGCCACAGATGGTGTCATCGGAGAGTCCACTGAGACTGAATCCCACGTAATGTGGATAAATCTATTCCATCAAGGCATGATTAAGTCTGTGATCATGGGCCTGAGTGAGAATTTTACAATTAGCATTGATTAGGAAGATGCATGGTAATTTATGCATTTTCTTCGTCTTAGGTAGCTGGAGAATCAAAGTGTTGAGAGCAGTTCTTAAGTTAAAGGGGAAGACACTAGTATTACAAGCGGATTTAAAGGTGGTTAGCAGTGGTGATGTTATCTGATCCATACATTACTTATAAAATTCAGCAGGAAAGCCATCCAACTCTGAGCTCCTAAAAGACTGCATGGATTTTATGGCCTCCTTTATCTCCCTGCTGATATAGCTTCCTGTAATCCATCTCTGTGTTTGTTATTTAGCACGGGGACCTGAAAATCCCATGAGGAAGAGGCTCAAATGTGCAGGCTCAGATATATATATATATATTTACGATGCAAGGTCTCAAAGGCCTCTTATTTCCTCAGTTGATATTACCTCTTTAGCATTTAGAAATACAGTACTTTGTATCTATTCCTTCTTTTCTAACCCTATCACACAATACATCTGTGCACTCTCCATACTGCTAGTGGTTTTCTTATGATTGAAAAACAAAACTCAGGGGCTTACATTGTATGTCTTATTAATTCCATATTCTGTCTGTGCAAACCTCATCAGAGTGGTATAATTTAATTTGCCAGCATTGCCTTTATACCGGTCAGCTTTACCAGTAAATTTGAGAGTAAAAGGATCTGGCCTAATGTTCACTGAAATCAATGGAAATATGATACAAATAGTAAAATACAGTCACTGCCTCAAAGAGTTTACAGTCTAAATATGTTTTACATACTGTGGCCAGCAACACACAATTTTTTTTTCTGCAAGAAATTCTAACAAAATAATAATGATATTCAAAAATAATGTTTTTTTATTTTATCAAAGACATTGCAGTATTAAATAAAATATTAAACAGAACTTGTTATTTACATACCATAAAATTAATATTAATATAATAGTAAAAATAAATAAAATGGTAAAGTCAAAATGAAATATTGCTATCTTTTTTAAATGAAAGGATTGTTCTACTGAATATTTTCAACTGGCTCTTCTTTTTCAGATTACCCTTCCAAGAAGCCATATTTGGTTCACCCACCCACACACTCACTGTCTGATTAAAAAGTTGCATTTCTTTATTCCAAAACTTGTGATGAGGGAGGAATTCAATCATCATTTAGGAATGGTTTTCAGTACATACTAACTACTGCTAGGTCAATTGTTTTATTTCATTACATTTAGGGAAACCACACAGAAGTTTCATTGAAAATAAATGTGCCAAACTTAAAAAAAAAATTGTAATAGACTTTGTCCAGTCCCTTGAATATGGAGACATGATACCTGTATCCCTTCCTACACACAAACAGGAACTCAGAATCATTACAGACCCTTGCATTCAGGTTAGCAAAAAAAAGATTGTGAGGCCAATCCTGCAAGATGCTGAGTACCAATTAAATGAAACGCAAAATTGTGGGTTTAATTTTAAGTATGCGTGCAATCCCAGTAACTTCTGGAAATTAAAAATGTGCTTAAATTGGCTATGTTGTAATGGGCCCAGAGTGCTTAGCATCAACCAGAATTGAAATATCAGCATTAAGTCTCAGAGGCATCTGGGTGGAGGGCCAAGCTTTGTTTCACATCACTCCCCCTTTGCGCCAGTCAGTAGCTCTGATGTAAAACTTCTGCAGACTTCACTAGAAAATAATAAACTGTCCTTAGTTGGAGTTTTTTCTCCCTGTGTTATTCTATAGAGAATCTATTAGAGTATTATATCCTGGGTATAGAATTCTACAGAAAGTTCAGTAAGCTTATGGGGAGGATTTCATTCTTTGCTGAGTCCTATAGGAGTTTTAGCATCATTTCTATAGAAGATAACTAGTTCCTTCCCTTTTAACTTCTTTAAGAAAGTAATTCATGCTGCATTCCATTGAGATATGGTTATGTCTGTCTGTAACACTATCTCTGTGGTGATAATCACCATGATTTCTAAGAACCTTACTGTCATAATCAGGAGTGCTGACCAGCACCTGATGACTAAGGGGTTAATTCTGTACCTAGATGACCAGGTGGTCAGCCAATAACAATGCAGGTAGGAATTTCAAACGGGAAAAGAGGGATTTTTCTCTCTGTTTTTTATTTCACAGGCAGAGCAGTTTTTTCCAAGTACTGAGGGAGATAGGAGACACATCTCTTTCCAATAACGGACTTCCTATAAGGTGTAAGTAGGGAAAAGTTTAGCTAGTCCATCAGGATTTATTGTTTTCCTCATTTGGGGATGTGGAAATAATGTCTGAGCTTGTTAAGGTTTTTTTTTCTCTTTTGTAACTAAGCTTTTAGCCCAGGGACGTTCCCTGAGTATTTATATCAATTGATGGCTCTTCCCATCTAGCCACTTTACTATGCTTGCAACTGTAGTTTTGTGCTGATAATAAAGGATTGTTTTCTTTTCTAATTAACTGGGATTGGTTGGTTGTTGTGTCCTTAGGACTCGGCATCTAGTTACAAGGACAGAGTCCATTGTTGTCTGTGAATTCCCTGTTTTTCCCAACTCCAAGTAAAATGGAGGTTGGGGCAGTGGGAGAGTTTTACCTTAGGAAGGAGATTTTCCAAATGATTTCTTCCCTGGTTTTCTTGGAACTACTTGGGTGGCAGCAAGATTCCCCAAAATCCGGGTATTAGGATTTTGGGAGGAAGTTTTTGTACCAGAGCTTGTAGAGGCAAGGTTTTGGAATTCTCTTGTGGGTCCCCACTTCTGCATTTGTTGTGCCAGAGTGGGGAACAGCTTTGACACTTACAAATTCTGAAACGAAACCTATTAAGGATCCACTATTTGACTGGTATGTGATATCCCTGCTGCGGTGGAGGCCAAAAAAGGAGGACTTCACAGTCCAGTTTGGCAATAATGTAGCTTCTGCAGTGTCAGGCAAGCAGAATCCCATGCAGAAGGCCATTCACTCTTGTGACTGATTTGTCCCATTGGTTATGAGCTCTCAGATGACTTGGGCTCATCCAAAGGAGGACTGTGAAGATCAAGACTCAAATTTCTCCTGTTTGTTTTTGAAAGGGAGCCAGTGTGGAGAGCAGAGCAGGAGGGCATGAGATTCTAAGTAAGCTTGCGTCTGAGTCCTTTCATCCACTGGGAATACTGCACTGTAACCAAGGCGAGGTAATCTTTGTAAGGTATTATTTTGCCAGTTGTTTCTTTCCATTGACCTTGGTAGTCTCCTAAAGACAACCAAGTTTAAGACCTTGTAGCTTATAATTACAACACTTTTCCTCAGGAGTGTCTGTATTTCTCACTTGCATATTTCTAGCTTCCCCTTTCCCCTCCGTGGTTCCATGCCAGACGTTACAAAAATATTCAAATAACTAATATACTATTCTGAGGGGAAAAATAAAACTTCTTTGGGCAAACCAAGAGCTAGATAATAATGATGGTTTCTGAGATTACCTTATGCCCCTGCTTTAGGCTTTGACAGCTCAGACATCCACAACCTGAGTTGTGTTTTACTCTCTGAGACATAGCAAAAATGAATGTGCTGATGGATTTTCTGCTTGCTCTTAATGAGCTTAATAAGTCCCCATGGGGCCTTTGATATAGCAGAGAAGTCTTTTTTTTTAAACTCATGTTTTTAATTTTTCATATATTTCTCTTAATAGTAGAGTGACTTTTCCCAATTGACCCAATATTAGCTGTCTTGCAAGAGCAGCATTAACATGGCATAAGGGCAATGGCTGAACGGATGGAATGTATGCTCCTTACCTCATTTTGACACATTTTGGTATAATCAGTTCACAGATGAAAACAAGCTCTTTTCTGAGCAGATTGGTACTAAAAAGGAGTTTAATTTGGTTATCCATTTCTAATTCAAATCTGTAAATAATTCAGTACCTTTATGATTTTATTTGTGACTGGTAAGTAATGTTATAGGCACAGAAATAGAGCTGTATAGACTAATCAACAGATTTTTTCCTTCTTTCCTTTTCTCTCTTGAGACTCAAGAATATGATTTTCTCTTCAACAGATTGGCTTCTTTCTATGTTTCTTCTATTTAAATACTGTATGAAGAAATTAAGATAATCATGTCAAGGAAACATGAAACAGAAATATACCTGATCAAATCTGACAGCTAAATTAGCCATATTTGTATATGCTTTCTGTGGATTCTTTTTTATGTGGATTTTTTATTTGTAGTCATACAACTGTATGAAATTAGGAATGCAGTGTCATGCCTATTTTAATTAATTCTGGTAATTAAAATTCCTACATTTTTAGTAGATAGCCAGTGAAGTATTAATCAGTGAAAATATTGGATCAGAAATATTTGATCTTACAGCAGATTTAAATGCAAACTTTTATGTGTACAGTTTATGCACAGATGGGTAGGAGTCAAGATTTTCTCTTGGTGGTACCTATACATTCCTATTGAGGCCAGAAGAACAGCAGAGAGGTGGATCAGAGCCATGATGTTTATATCCCGTAGCTTCCTGACCTTATAAAAGTGAATTGCCCTGTTTTATCGTTGAGCAGCAGAGAAAGCTGTTTTTCTGTAACAGTTGGGTGCAAGGAAACAGATGAGTCTCTTGTCTCTATACCCCTCATTCTGATTTTTTTCCCCGAATTGGGGGAAAATTTTAGCTGGCTAGCCCCAAAACGGTGGTTCAAGATGAAGAGCTGCTCTTCTTCATGTCAAGTATCAAAGGGGTAGCTGTGTTAGTCTGAATCTGCAAAAGCGGCGAGGGGT
>JANRFK010004440.1:34091512-34114527 GCA_030068395.1 Apalone spinifera | reverse complement strand
TGGAGGAGAGACCTGAAAATCCCGTCTTATGACGGGCTAATTGGCTAGTTACTATATAGAAGGTGTTTCTCTTCTACTGCTGGGCATGCCCGTGTAACTGTGCTCTCAAAGAAACAAGTTAGATGACAGGATATTAGATATTGTTAGTTCCAACCAGTTAGATTATCTCCCACCATCTGTACGATTGGAGAGGATTCAGATATGTCTCACTTACATGGAGTGATGGCTTTATGGCATCACTTCCTTCCTACCCCATTTCCCTATGGAATGCACTCTGGGTGCTCTGTAAAGATGGGGAGGAGGAATAGGTAGGTGGGTTGGGCTCTCTCTGGTGCTCCATTTTACCAAAGCTGAGGAAATAGCAAGCAGGATGATGCGGACAATCTTGATGCTCTGCACAGAAGCCTTGGAGACAAACATACTGCAGGAGACTAAGTACAACCAAACCAAAAACCACCTAGATCTTCACCCTAACTGATGGGACCACACTCGCTTGCTCCTCCCCTCACACTTTCAAGAGTGAGACAGAGACAGGTGCTCAGCAGAAAAGCCAAGAGGCTTCTACTGAAAATGTATTGCCATGGAGGGGAAGCACAGCACCTCTATATAATAGAGAGACCTGCACATTTGGAGGGGCTAATCCCATCCTTGACTGAGACAAAATGGTAGGAATTGAAAGAACTGCCATTCCCTAACAGTGATCCTGTGTTAGAAACAAACAGATATAATGTTTTGTGTGCTATATCTAATTTCAAAGATTGCTAATTATGATACTGGGAGAGATTATGGTTTTATCAGTGTGGAAAACACAACTAATTTTCCAATTGGAAGGTGGGCTTTTCGTTCAATTAGTATTTTTGCTAAAAATATTTGCTTTTCACAGAAAATTTTGATTTTTTTTTAAATGAAAATGCCTAAAACTAGAAATAGCCCTTGAAGCATCATGGAAAATGTAACCCAAACAGAGAGTCCATGCCAGAAAGAGGAAAATGGGCACAGAAAGCACCCACCCCTACAACTCTCATGAGGCATGTGTTGAAAAATCCATAGAACTTCCATGAGCTGAAAAGTCCATAGGAAAAAAGTGGAGAAAAACACAAACAATTTTAAACACAAGAAATACAGTGATGGAATGAGAGGGTATGTCTACACTACGGAGTTAATTCGAAATAATAGCAGTTATTTCAAATTAACTGTAATAGCTGTCTACTCATACAAACCACTATTTTGAAATAAATTCGAAATAGCAGAGCCTTTATTTTGAATTAGGTAAACCTAATTCTACGAGGAATCACACCTAATTCAAAAGAGACACTTAATTCGAAATAGGGGGCTTCCAGCCCTTCCCAGGGAACTCTGGTGGCCACTCTGGGCACAACCAGGAAAACTTACTCTCCTCTCCTCTCCCCCAGCCCCGGAGCCATTAACGGGGTAGACCCTGGCCACAGTGCCTGTGCCAGCTCCAAGCCTGCCAGCCCAGAGCCAGCAGTGGCCACTGGGGCCCCTGATCCAGTGGCCCCAAAACATAAGTCAGCAAGCCACTGGCAGCCAGCCCTCCACTGCTCCCCAGGAGCAGTCTGCCAGCTCCCAGGAGCCTGACAGGGGCTGGAGAAGGTGGGTGCCTTCCTGGTCCAGGGTGGAGATCATGGACCTTATTCAGGTTTGGGGGGGATGCCCCCAACTTCCATGATCTCAGCCCTAGATGGAGGAACACGGCCGTTTATGGTTTGATAGCTGCCAGCCTGGCCACCAAAGGCCACATGTGAACCCAGGAGCAGTGTTTGCATGAAAGTCAGGTTGGTCCGGCGAGACCCCCAAACATGAGCCCTGAGCTTCCCCTCCCCCTTCTTCCCCTTGCTTCCCCCTTCTAGCTCCTTCCTCCCAGGTTTCCCCCTCCCCTCTCCCACCTCCTTTTCCCAGTCTCCCCAAAAGTTCAATAAACCCAGTTTCTACTTTTGAACATACGTGTCTTTTATTTGACATCAGGAAGGGGGGCTAGGGAGGGGTCAGTGGAAAGACATGAGGGAGGAATGGGGCATGAGCCCCCAGTGGGGAGGACCAGGGAGGCTCTGAGGGCTCCTCGTGGTGGATGTTCTCCCTCAGGGCCTCCTGGATCCTGACAGCCCCCTGATGGGCCCCCCGCATGGCAGCCTGCAGCAAGTGCAGCCGGGCTGATGGCACCGACCCCACAAGACACACCAGCGTGCCCAGGGGCAGCTCTGGCTCCATGTGGCCGAGTGCTGTGTTGTCCCGAGTGCGGGCACTCAGGGCACTCCAAGACAGGGATGCTTTGCTGTCCCTCAGCGAGGTAGACAAGCAAGCGGGGAACCCTGAGAACTGTCTGTCCAGGGTGGGGGTAGGGTCCCTTTAAGCACGTAGCTCAGTTAGCCTCAGGCAGCAGCCCCACACACTCAAATCCTAACCTGATGCTCTGCCAGCACTGGTTCCGGCCAGCCTTAAGTTCGGTTCAGGGTCCACTCAGTGTGGACGCGCTATTTCAAAATAGCAAAACGCTATTTCAAAATAGTTTTTGTATGTAGATGTGTTATTTCGAATTAGCTTAATTCGAATTAACTATTTCGAACTAAGTTAATTCGAAATATTGCTGTAGTGTAGACATACCGAGAGTCACATGAAGTCAACCTAATGTTTTCTGAACATTTCCCTCTTTCTAATTAACTCCTTTATGTCTTTTCTCATATTGATGTGTGACCTAGAATCATTTATCATATATATTAGATATCTCTTTCCAACTTGATTTTGAATATTAGCTTTAAAATAACACCTCTTTATATACAATCAACACTTTGTTTTTTGGACATGACTGGTTTGGAACATGTTGTAAAATTTTTGATGCACTATGTCCCTACTTCAAATACCATTCACTGAAGCCTGAAGCCAGTCATTTTCCGTAAACTCCATCTATCAATAATCACACTGGGATTTTTTCCCCCTTTAATGTGACTTTAAACTTGAAAACATTTCTAACTCTGAGGAATGCAGTGTCAGATGCAGGGTGAACGTTAATGAGAACTGGATGGATATATGTTGCATCTTCAATTAATGCTTTGTTTTCTGTTCAGAATGAATGGATATCTGTTTTAATTTCAAGAACACTTCATTTACTTCATTGTGCTACATCATGGAGAACTGATGGGATTTATTGACATGCATGTGCAAATAATCCATATATGTATTCCCATGGTCAAGTTAACTTACCCTGAGTTTTGTTTTGAAATAGGAATGAACAAAAGTGAGATGCTTAGGCTCTGATTAAATCAGCACAAGGTGAAATGAACATGTTTTTTACCTTGGTGGGCTTTAAGAAAATGTTGGAAGGTTATAAAATGGGCAGGGGGGGGGGAGAATTATTTGCTTAAGCCCCACCTGATTGTAACACCCTTTCAGAGGAAAGTGCCAGGATTTGGCACTCTGTAATGCAGCACAGTAATGCACTACATCTTTGAAATGAAAATTAAGCCAAATGAGAGTCAATAAATGAGGTATCATCTTCTATGGAGCCACAAACTTTCATAAACAACTGGTTTTTATTAAAGAATATAACAACACTCTCCAAACAGTCACTGATTACTAGTTTAATCAGAAATGTATGTCTGGAAGGCAATTTGAGAAGCCATCAAGTCCAGCCCCCTGCACTGTGATAAGGCCAAGTAAACCTACACCATTCCTGCGAGGTTATGGATTATGCAAAACTTTCACTGAAGTAAAAGCTCAGCAATTTTTCTTCAGGAGGAGAGACCATACTTTTTAGTCTATGACTCTGTGAGTGGTGGTTGAAAAGATATCTCTTTATGTCATATTAAATACAAATGTTAATTATTGGATACAAATGTTAATTGTTGGTTATTACTCTTTTATTACTAATTAATCATATGCAAAACATGGACCTTAGCCCTGGTTCCTCATTCTGGGCAAACATCTATTTACCTCAGCGGGAGTCAATGTGAGTCTTGTATCAGTGTATGAAAACTGCAGCATCAGAATCTAAGATTTGTAAAACTCCTTTATATTTAATATTGGCCTGATTCTATGAGGTGCTGCTGATCACAATTAGCTCTTTAAAGTTAATGAGGGTGTCCAGCCCCTCATAGGACTGAGCCCGGTATGCTTTCCAAAGACAGAAGTATGCCAGTGCTTTTTTCTTATATAATCTTTTAGAGATCTTTTTAGAGACACAAATACCATGGGTCAGGAACAGCACAGATACAGTGATCTTATGATATTTTCCAATGTAGTCAGGTTTAATGACATTTGAAAGAGCTAACTGGACTGAGGATAAGCATGATAGGGTGACATATGGCAAAGTAGATATGGCTTACCTCCTACTGCTTGCATTCATGTTTGATCTAAGATGAGTAGAAAGAAATCTGCCTAATGAGAAGATCTGATTCCAGCTTGTTTTGCATCTTTATTTCATCAGGGAGAGACCTTCCTTTGCTCAGTGAGTGGTTCTCCCAGCTGAAAATTGGTATCTATCACTTTATGATTTCAGTGAGAAATAGGTGTTTTGAAAATACAGTAAGGTGCAAATAGTTATATGCAGGCGTAGCACATAGATTCCTACTATGCACCCTATTGAGAGTTTAAATAAAAAAGCATGTCAACATTCTGTGAATAATAGTAATTGGACAAAGCATCTTCGCTCTAGACCAGTTCATATCAAGGACTTTAAGTTCTGAGGAAGTCTTTATTGTGTATCTCTATGTACACTGGTGTCCTGTCAAGTAGTGGGAATAAGCATCTGAATTTGGGTTAGCAGAGTGAATGAGAAAATAAGTAATACTAGAAAGGAAATAGATACCTTCACTTGCTTTTAATGTCTCACTATGTGTGATTGCATGGTTATCTGAAAACAGGTGTATGTAGTCAAGGTTCATTACATTTACCCTACAAGGGCCAGCTTCTCAGCTGGTGAAAACTGCATCGTTCCTCTGCTGATAATAGGGCTATGTTAATTCATAGCCAATAGAGGATCTGGCTGAAAACCTCTATCCTACATAGACTGCTGTGTAGGACATCCCACTAGCTTATCACGAAGTTATAAAGATTGTGAATCTGAGTATCGTAACTCCATTTTTATTTGGTCTTCCTTTCTTCTTTGTCATACATTGGACTGCCATGCATGCTGGTATTCAGTTTCTTCTTTTCAGAATCTGAGGTGGACCTGTGGATGACTTCTTTTAGAAAGTAAATGCTCTTGAATTGTAGTGTCAGGATATCACAAACTCTCAGAAGATCTGAGAGCTTCTAGAGAGAATCATTTTTGCGATTGCCTAGTTAGACATTACACATTGACAAAGGTTTATAGCTGCCATATTTCCATTTGTGGCAAATATTGTGCGGTTCGATTGTAGATAGATAAGCACTGAGACCTAGTGTGTACATAAATATATCCTCCCCTTCCACATATGCGTGTGTGTGTGCGCGTGTGCGTGCACACAAACACAAATATAGTTTAATACATTTAGCACAGACACAAACACCCCAACTTAACAAGATAGATTGGGAATGTACATTTATATTTCCACACACTAAATGCACACACACACACATGCGCCCGCACATGCACACGCACACACACTATCTTTATGCTTTTGTATTGCAGCTATACCCAAACATGCCAGGTACTATACAAACACACAGAAAATCACAGTTTCTGCCTCTAACAGCTTTTAAAGGAGAAATAAGATTTCAGAGGCACAAAGAGCATTTAGTTGCACAACTCCCATTCAAAATCACTAATTCAACTGCAATTAGTGATTTTAAATTCTTTTGAAAATCTTCCCCCAAGACTTTATCAAGGTAATTATCATTATGCAAATGTGCAGTAAAAGACTTTAACACATACATGCATGCATACCTTTCTTTGTAAATTGCTTAACTTTTCTTCTCAAATATCTAAGCATGATATTGAAAAATATATCTGTGGATTTGCCATATACCAGAGATCTAATAAATTAGTCTGTACCATTTTCCTCCCACTCTCTGATATAAGAAATATGTTGCTCTCCTCACTCTGCTTCTTTTATCTCCCCTCTTTCTCATGTTTCTGCATTATGTTTCCACCTTCAGTCTGTGGCAATAGCACTGAATGCTGATTAGACAATAGTCAGTCCATCCTAAGGCAAAAATGTTAAGGTCATTTCTTCATGTTCTTTTATTGCCTGGCCTGCTCGTTTCCTTATACTTGTGTTTCAGGTTAGCCAATTATATGCAGTTATTTTTATGACACTTGCCCATCTTTACTAGCCTTATTCTCTTTTCCTCTTCATTCCCAGTAACATAAGCAGTTTCTGTAATTTAGTCAGAACTGAAGTTCATAAATGGAATCTCTTAAACTGACAGTCTGAAATGAACAACCAGTCAAACTCACACACAGAAGAAAAAGAATTGTATTGCAGTTAAGTAAAAACAAGTCATTACGACAGGCTTGGTGGTGCTGAGTGTTACATTCTGCTGCTAATAGGGAAATTTCCAGGATTTCTGTAAATTTTGAGCTCTCATTTCCATTTTTGTATTTGAGGAATCCCAAATTTTGGCTGCCAGGGCTGCCTGTCCTGAGATGTGATCCTATAAAATGTGATTTGGATAAGTAATACACACATAAATTGATAGTGTTGCCTGACCTTCAGATTGTGTATTAATTATACAGATTACTTATGAATTTTGAGTTACCTCTTTGAGGATTGACAGGTTCACATGTCAGGATCAGGCCTACTAATTACATTTTTCTGTAACTAGAAACCCTGATATGCACTGTTGCAACACTCACGCTATAGGAACTTTTGTATATTTGCAAATATAGTTTAATACATTTAGCACAGACACAAACACCCCAACTTAACAAGATAGATTGGGAATGTACATTTATATTTCCACATACTCACACCATTCCTTCTAGAACAATCTGAAATGTTATCTGTCATCTTCCTCAGCTTCCTATCATCACCAGTGGCCATCATTCTGGCACTTCCCAAGGACTAAATCTCCTCTTACATCAGATAGATAGATAGGTAGGTAGGTAGATAGACAGACAGACGGACACATGAGGAATTTTTTGGATCTGGCCCTTCATTTTCAATTATAGCTGGAGTGTGTGGCCAGCAACTACCTAGACCTACTCAGTAACTATTTTGATTTTAAGATGATCTTGTTATTCTTCATCTTAGTGTTAGTTGTTTGCTAGCATTGGACAAAAAAAAAAAATACAGACCTTTAATAAACAGAAGTGTGCTGAATTTGGACCACTCTTCTTTAGAATTATGGTTGTCTCAAAGTTGCTGCAATGGCATTTTTTAAAAGGAATGCAGAAAAAGATGAAAAGTACAGGAATTAAAACATGAGCTTTACTAAGCTCCTCTGTTTGAGGTCCACATACTGTGAAAGGTCATCTTGACCAGCAAAATAAATTCCCTCATTATTTCAAATTCAGTTTTTGGTTCTAGTTTGTTACACTCCAAATAAATACTAAATTAATGCCTGAAAGTTACAATTCAGATAAAAGAGCAGGCCCTTACTATTGCTTTAGGAACAACACAAAACGAGAACATTGAATATAATTTGTGTGTCATTTAAAATGGATGTTGGAAGGCAGCACCAATCTGCTGGAAGCATCTAATTGAACTTCATTTTCTAACAGCAGCAAGATGATGATAAAGAGAAGGAATACAATCTCCTAAAAGACCTTACAGCAATGTTGAAAATGTATGAGAGAAAGTGTTTGTTTACAGTTTCCTTGCCTAGTTCTCTGTGAGCGATTGTAAGGGAGGAGCAGTATTTTATCATGATTTAATGAGACCTCAATTCCAGTCCTGATATGATAATTCCTACTGGTTCCAGTCAGGACTGGGGCATCGTTTTGAGCTTCCTTCCTACAAACACAGCAAAGAAGGCATAGTTCCTGCTCCAGAGAACTTAAAATCTATGGAACATGCAGGATTCTCTGTACAAAGGCAGGAATCTGCCCACATTAAATAATTTACAAATCCAGGGGTTAAACTAAGACCAAATCAGGCCTGCCGATGAGGAGGAAGCCAAGAGGGCAACTGCCCTGTAGCCTGGTGATTTTAAAGGGCAAGGGGTTCCCAATCACTGCAGATACTGTGGCAGAGGCAGTGCACAGAGCCCCATCTTTCAAAGCACTGTGCGGCATGCTCCAGTCTGCTCTAAGGGCTGTGTGTGGGGGGGTACCATGCTCCATGAGGTGCTGAAGGCTGGGGGAGGGCCGTGCTCACTTCCCAGCCCCACCCCTGCCCCTGCCCCAGAGTCTCTTCCTCCCCTTCCCTCCCCCCCCACACCTTGCCCAGAGGCCCAGCATGTGGGCTCCTCTGGACAAGATGCAATAAGCGAGCTGCCACTGGATGCAGGAAGTATGCTGTAGCAGTCTCTGTTTCCCTATCTGAGAGAGAGCTCCAAAAGGCAGCCATTTTCCATGGGACAGAATTTCCTTGCCATGGTATGGTACTACCCCATCCAGAACACAAGGCTGTCTCTGAACCTAGGCCTTAGTTTGCAGGTTATTGGCTTTGACATAGAAAGCCCAGATAATAGTTAATATATGTTTGTTGCTGCAAGGAGTCTGTGTTAGCTATGTAGCCATAGACAATAGATCAGAGAAAGTTGTACATTGAACTTTACTTCACTCACTTGGTCAGGAAGTCTTTTTAGTGAGGAGAAGGCATTAGACTTTCCTTGCATGGATGTCCAGTGGCACTTGTGCTTTGCTATTTAAGTGGTTTGCCATGAGCTGGAGAGATTGAGAATCAGACTGTATAATCAAGCAGTCAGCATCCTTATTGAAATACCAATTTGTCAATTTCTCTAGATATTAGAAATCTTTTTTTCAAAAAGACTAGTAAAAGTTTGAACATCTTATATTTTTTCTGGTGGCACAAAAACAATTTTAGCCCATGTAAATGAACAATTTGCATATTTGTGTATAAATGGTGATAGTTCTAGATACTAAGGTCCCAGAATTTTTGTTCCCACACAAGCCAGAATTGTAGAAATATGATCAGTGCCACAATATCCCCATGACAATGATGGCATCCTGTTTGCTAACCTTGCCTAGCAAGGACAAGCATTGTAGAAGTTTAAACCTCAAAGATGGAAACATCACCATGAGACAACTGATTTTTATGCATATTGAATACCATAAAAGTCACTTTCAGCATTACAAGGAATGAAATTTACTAAAGATACTAAATATCTCAAGCACTGGCCTTGTAAAATTTCTTATACTGATTTATTTCAATTTATTTAAAAATACACCAGATACCACCAACCTGTGTTCTAGGCACATGCATACTTATTATTAGAGCATAGCTAAAATTACAATCACAAACTGAATCCACCAGACCCCACCAGAAACTTTTATTCTTTCCTACCGCTCCCACCCACCTCCTCATCCCTCCACCCCAATGTTTGGGGAAACAAATGAGCCCTGTAGCATGAGGTGTACCCACTTGGTTGTTAGTGCACTAATCTGGCTCATGTACAGCACATAAGAAGAGAAAGCTCCATGCCATCTGTCCTCACCCGCATGGGGTGCCTTAAGCTAGCTCTCTAGCCATGTGAATTACAGGCCTAATTTTCAAAGAATTATGAGACAACTACAACTCAAGTCAACTGGAGTTGTGTCAGCTCAGCACCTCTCAGTCTGACCCTTACGAGTGGCCCGTGAAGCCTCTATTGGACACAGTAAATATAGTCATAGGCTTTTGCTGCAAGAGCCTATGCAAATGAAGTGCAGATTAGCATATCACTGCATTTCATTTCCATAATTTATTCAAGCTGTTTTTGCACAAAAACAAGCAGTGTGGACTTTTTTTTTGCATACACACCCGATTTGTGCAAGATCCTTATGTCTCTCTCAGGGAGACATAAGGATCTTGTGCAAAATGGGGGGTTTGCACAAAAAAACTCCATCGACTTGTTTTTGTGCAAAACCCCTTCCACAAAAACGGCTTGAATAAATTATGCAAATGAAGCACGCCGATATGCTAATCCATGTTTCGTTTGCATAGGCTCCAGTGGCAAAAGCCGCAGTGTAGACGTAGCCATAGAGTGTAACAGGAGAAGAGACCTCAAGATCATATAGTCCAGGCATGAGTAATAAATAGCCTATGGGCCAGACATGATTGTCCAGGGTTAGTTACAAGGGGCTTCTAGATGCTTTATTTACCTGAATGTCCATAGGTATGGCCACTCGCAGATCCTCTAGGCAATGATTTGCCATTTCCTGCCAATTGGAGCTACAGGAAGTGGAGGCCTGACTCATAGGCTATTTATTGTCCACCCCAATATAGTCTAATCTTCTATATATCCCAGACTATCGGTACCACCCAGTCCCCAGTCATAAAATCCAACAACCAAAGTAAAACCATAGGAGACTAGCCTATTATGTGCTACAGGCTAAGGAACAGGAAGGGCCACCATCATTGTGCATTTCTGCCGAGGCCTCACAACAGCAGGGAAATAATTAAGTGAGAGACACCCAGATAATCCTGTCCTGTGACCTGAACCCACATGTTGCAGAGGAAGGCAAACAAAAAAGTCACTACCAATCTGACCTTGAGGAAAATTCTTTCTGAACCCCATATCTGATGATCAGTTTGCCCCAAGCATGTGAGCAAGAACCAGCCAGCCAAGCACTTGAGAGAGAGTGTGAGAGTGAGTGTTCTTGGTCCCATCTCAGAACTCTGGCTCACCCCATACTGTGTCCCAACTCCATCCATGCCCATTCCTGATTCTTCTGAGGTGGGAGATAAAGAAGGAATTGGGCATGACTGGGCAGGAGGTTTGGGGCGGGAGGAGAAGGGAGCTGAGCTTGACATTCTGAAGCATGAGCTTTTAGGAACATAAGACATAAACCTGAAGTGAGCACTCAGACAGTTGAGCTCAGTGCCACACCACCACAAGCAACCCTTGCCTGACAATCAGCATTAGAACATGGAACATACTTGGGATGAACTAAGCACGTCTGAACAGCTTTATGGGATTGTGGCCTGATTTTCAAAAGTGCTTAGCACCCAGCAATGTCTATTGATTTCACGTGTCCTGCAAGCCCCATGAGAAATCAGCCAGTCTACAAGACTACATAGATAAAGTTCATTAGTTGATGAAGTTGCAGCCTGCCATTGTGCCTTTAATTTTTCTCTTTAGTTGTGGCATTTAATCCAGGTCAGATAAAACTTCACAGCTGTACTCCAGCTTGATCTGACATCAGTATCCAAAAACAGCTGATGCCCTGCCTTAGCAAAACTACTGCTATAGCCTGGCACTGAATCTTGTGCCAGAAACAGACTTTTTTTAAAAGTCCAGTCACATGTAAATGTGTTTTCTTATAAGAACACTTGCTGTTAACAGCAATAGCTGTTACGTTTTGCTGGATGGAATGATACTAAAACCAGAGTCTGTGCACCTCAAAACAATTCAATTTAAACAAGTTGCATTACAGATATACACACAGTGGAAGAGAGACACTTTCTCTTTAAACTCTAAACTGGAATTTGATAGGCAAATCACTGTATGCTCTTAGAAAGCATGTCCATTTTCAACCCACAAGCATTTAGTGGATGTCATCAGGCACAGACGTCTGACAAAGACCTGTATCCATTCAGTTGATTACAGATCCCAGCTGTTCTAATTTCCAAATCCCGGGGTGGGGGGGGGGGTGGCTTAAGATGGGATCTATGGATCTGTGCTTTGTACTGGGAGGGACTATTAAACTTTGGATTCAGGGACACTCGGAAGGGAACATTGCCAGAGGGGGCTAATGAGCAGAGCAGGGAGCTAGGAATCCCACAGACACGTTAGCTGAGGGGCTGGGAAAGAACCTTTGGTTGGATTACATCTGGATCCCAATGTGGTACTGACTCGATTCCATATTTTCCAATTGATGGTTATATTTACTGAGGAGAGGTAGCAGACATGATCCTGAGGTACCTTACAATAGAAATAAAGTACAAGTAGCTCCACATACATACTAAACATGAAATATTTTACTGCAACCCATGTAAACAGGAGCACACAGAATTTGCTGCAAGTATTCCAAAATATATGGAGGATGAAATTCTAATAGCAGGGAACCAAAATTGACCCCAGGCCTGACTCAGTTGACTTCTGCTGACAAAAGACAGCATTGACCCAAGATCTGCATTCAAAGCTTTTATAATTCTGTTTGAGCAGACAGGAATATGAGTGCATCACATCTGAAAGCATTTAAAGTTCTCTAGTGCCTGAAAAGCTCTTTAAAGGTCAACCTAATTAAGACGAAGTTTGTTTGTACCAATATAAAGTAGATACTATTATTGGAAATTCATTTCAATGCAATATATGGCATTTTCACGTATAGTTTAAAATTTTGCAAAGTTAATTTGGAAAGAGCAAAAATGATCCTTTTGCTTCCCTGATGTTTTACTTAAAAATGACATTTTAATCTATAATAATGATTTTTTTTGCTATGGTTAAGACAAGTTTTGCTGTTCCTAATGTGTAACAGAGTGCAATAATTAAGCAACTATTTACATATTCTTGAAAATGGGGAGGAGATATCTATAGATTGCAGTTCCATTTTGTTGGAAATTTTGAATCAACTTCTGTCAATACGAGCACATAGAATTTGTTGTAGTATTTACTTTCTCTGTGTATGTTTAACATGTCTCATTGTTCAGGGTACTCCCCAATAGCAATATTTCCTTTTTACACTTTTTTTTTTAATTTCAAGACATTTAGTTTGAAGATATGACCTCCATAGCTCTTGTCAGAACTACAACAAAATGAAGACCTGCAAATTCATGACACTAAATGACAAGTCTCTATATTTGTAAATCATTTCCTCCGTCCTCCGTCGCTTGCCTGATAGCTTTTTTGCCTTCCCTTGTCTCCTCTATTTCCCCCAAACAGCTAATATTACCATCACAATTATACAGTAATGGGAGTACAGGAAAATACATTGTTGTGTTGGGCAGACAATAGAGAATTGTGATGTCAGTGCTTGATAGATAAGCAAAAGAAGAAATGCTGGTCAGATAGGTCTGGACCCAAAGCCCATTGTTGGCAATGGGGAGTCTTTTCTCTCACTTTATTAGATCAAGCCCATAGGGGTTTGGTTTGGTTTATTTTTAAGCAGCAAATTTGCATCTATCCCTCCCTGAAAACAAGGCTTTGTGCAAGGATTGCAAGGAACGGGATCTACCAGAGCGACCCAGATGGCTTCAGAGCAGGCTGATCATATCTCCTGTTTTAGCCAGCAAGTTGGAGCAGGGGGTGCAGCCAGGCTGCTCCCAAAGCATATGGGTTTTGAGCCTCTATAACCAAACCATTATGGATCCCCTAGTCATGTGTCAGCCTGTTTGGAGCCTCCTTCTACTGTGCAGTATTCCAGCAAAGCAGAGGGCTCAATAGAGTGGACTCTTTGCCCATAGAGGACTAAAACAGCACTGCTGTGGCAAATAAGGCCTCAGACAGGACATCCATTTACCGCCACTGAGATAGGATCTTTAAAATACTATTTTCCGTCAAAAAGTATTACATAATTCAGCAGAGTGGTTTAATTTTCTGATTGTTTTCTCTGTAATGACCCTGCTCTGATTTCATGGCTGAGGGCAGGGTCTGAAGATGCTGAGCAAGGAGAGAATCAGTAGCTGCAGCTAAGCAATATACAGAATGCTCCTGACCTAGACTTGGATTGCTTACAGAGCAGCTTTGGGCAGGCTGGCTTTGCTTTTTTATCGCCTTCTTTACACTATTTTGATGGTGTGACACTGTAAGGTTTTTTTCCCTAAATTCTATAAAGTGAGATGACACTATCAGATGTAAAAATTATAAATCATCCATTTCACTGAGTTTCTTGGATTTATTAAATACTTTGGGTTTTGTCCAGATGTTTCACCTACCTCAGTTATGTCTGACCTAAATATATCAACAGGAAAAGAACAGCTGCTCCTATATTGCTGGAATGCCACTTTTTCAACATATTGTTTGATAGTTTTCCTCCTCCTGCTAACCTATTTCTGTTCCAGGCAAAACTGATCCCAAACATTTGCAAAACCTTACAGTTTCAAACAAACAAACAAACAATAAAACCAAACAAACAAGCCAAAACAAACAAAAAAAAGCTCCTTTCATTCTGTACTTTTCAAGGCAGAGCATTTCTCTATATTTATGGATATAAAACACACAATAACTCAGTTACTCAACAAACCCACTTAGAACTACAATAGCTGAGATGTGAAGAACAGCTGAGTGTGAACAACAAAAAGCTTACAGTACAGTAACTCTGGCTGAAGATGAGGACAGTGTGGAAATATGGCCCATGTCTTATCCCCTCTCAGGAACACTTGGGACTTGTTTATACTACATGGGAAAGTCAAAATAAGATATGCAACTCCAACTCCAGCTATTTAAATTACATAGCTGGAATTGACTTATCTTAAATCCCATCCACACAGTGAGAGGCTGACCAGAGCAAATGCTCCCATCAGCTTCACTTACTCCTCATGAGGAGTCGGAGTACCAGGGCCAAAGTGGGTGCCCTTTGACTTTGCTCTGGCTGGTCTATTCTACACCCACAAAATTGAACCCCATAATCGACCGTGGCAGCATCAATCTTCTGTGTAGTGTTCACGGGCCCTTGAAGAACATATCTTAGTTCGGATTAACTTTAAACAGCCGTGTGTAGCTGCGGGCAGTTCATTCGAACTAAGGGGGATTTAAAAATGGCGGCCAGACGGGAACATGCAAATAAAGCCCGGGATATTTAAATCCCAGGCTTCATTTGCAATTCTGGTTGCCTGATTTGCCTACCTAGCTCAAATTAATGAGCTAGTGTAGACATACCCTTACTGATATTCAACATGTTTTACTGGTTCCTGATTACTTCTGGCATCAAATCAAAATTCTTAAATCTTAAAAGCATTGCAGTAGTTTTGAGTTGGGCTGCATCAGGGTCATAGAGACAGATGTGCTTTTTCTGTGAAAGGAGTAAACCCCTTGTGAACTAGAGATAAGGTGTTCTTGTCCAAGTGTGCTTGACTGTGAAACAATCTACTGAAGGAAATAAGAAGAACTCAAGTGTGATTGTTTTCAGGGCTTGGTTTTCAGGTGTGCAGATTTCATCAAAATCACTGGGAGCTGTGAGTGCTCCATAGCTCTGGAAATGATGCTGTAGTCCTCTTTTTTTCACATGCATTTCTGCTAAAACTGGAAAGAGAAATAAAGTAAGGATGCTATCTCAAAGAGTTGTAAAAACAACATGGGGCCCTCCATATGAATCTGTATTTGAAGCATAGGCAATATTGTGACTGTATCGCATTGCTCCCATATGTGACATGGTTGTGGGTTAATTTTTACTCCTTTAAAACAACTGATTCATTCAATTCATAAATCTTGATCCTGTCTCCTTGTTGCATTGAGATTCTATCCAGTAGTTGCTGCCAGTGCTGTTCTTCAGTATGCTGCTAAATTGTGTCATTCCACCTTTATCCTACTTGATGACTGAGATGATACCTTTTATTATCCCACCCTCCTTGTGCCTGCCCATCCTTGTGAAATGCAGATGGAGAGTTATATTTCTAGTGTAACTAAAATAGAAGAAATGTACCACTCTGATGCTTGAATTCCTGATACACTATCCAGTGGTTTTACATGCAGCAGATTAAGATTTTACTCTGATAGCTCTGCTATCTGATAGGTACCAAATGGAGTGAATAGTTCACTATCTAAGCATCAGTAATATAAATACCAAGTTGTGTCTTATGTAGACTACATTAATAGGATGCTCAGCAGTGCCTGCCTGTCTCAGCCTCTCTCTGTCTGCCTCTTACCCACACACATACCCTGTGGTGGCAGCGCGGATGTGCTTTCACTGTGCAGTGTTACAGCTTTTTTTCTTCAACGATGTGATGTCTGCCTGGGAAAGGTCAGGTTGGTGTCCTTGTTGTTCACGGTGACTTTCTTTTTGATTTTCAGAAGAGAAAGCAAGATTAGGGATGTGCTGAAATGTGAAGAGAAACACGACTTGCAGCAAACAAAGAAATTACTCTAGAAGGGGGGAAAAACCCATGTAACACTTTATTATTTTGTTTTTGTGTTTTTAACAAATGCCTGACCGGTGGAAAATTGTATTTAATAATCAAAATGAGTATATCATTAGCTGCTAAGTATGGACCAATGATTTAGCAGAACCTGTTGGTGTGGCAGTAGGGTACAGTGTGTATATATGTATATACACACTGCATTGCCTGGAAGTCAGATCATCTAGTTTCTATCCCTGCTTGGGCTAGTGACCTTTGGCGTCTCATTCACTGCCTTAGTGTCTCCATCTGCAAAGCAGGGATAATGGTGCTTATCTTCCTTTGCAAAGCCCTTTTATTTATTTCAATTGCAAGTGAAATTGGAGGGATGCTTAATGGTGGACATATTTGGGTGCCTGTCTGTCTGTACTTTTCTGTACATTTTTCCCAGTAAAGGAAATGATTTTATTACAGCTGGAAGGGGCAGAATAGCTGTTGCCTGTAGCATCAGGTTTGAAATTGCTAGATCCAGAGGTTTGTATGCCCTTAGGGTGGAATACACTCTTCATCCTTCCATAAAAATAAATTGACTTCTGTGCAGTTTACTGTAGCTGGGTACTAAAAACCAAGAATCTGTTATGCATAGATGTTAAAAATCTTATGTCGCTTATGGTAAGACTAGCACTTGTCTCTGTTGTCTTTAGGTACAGAATCTTCTTCTCTCCCCTTTTGGGCAGCATGCTATGCATCTGTTGGTACCATGTACCCTGGAGGCAGATCAATTTTAAGATGCACAGGTGCATGCATGCATGGGGTATGTGTAACTGTGAGGCACTTTGGGGTCCTTTTGACATGAAAAAGCTTTATACAAATATAAAATACATTATTTTGAGAATAATAAAATAAAATTCATCGGTCAGCTTAATTTTATCCAGGAATGTTGTTTTTTCTGAGTGCATAGGGGGACCTCAGTGAGGTTTAGCAACATAACAAAGTGCTTTTATTCTGGGATTAAATGAACAGTCTTACAGTGGGAACATTTTACTATAATATCATGATTAAAATGTTCTTTAATTACAGGGTAGGGCATAGTTCTGATGTGCAGACGTGGCTGTCTTGGAGATTTGCTAATCTCAAAGACAAACTTAGAAGAATTTCCATAGAATCTCATGTAAACAAGACTGCACAGCACAAACAAATACAGCAGTCTAAGAGCTAGATTTTTTTAAAATGCTGAACATCCTAGGACCTCTTTGGGTCTAAATCCACTTCTGAGAACCAGGCCCTAAATATTTTTATTTTTAAAATTTGTATTAGTGCTCTCTGTTCACACTCTGCCATCTAGTATACTCTCTGCCCTTCCACATCCCTAGTGTTAATTGATTAACATGGTAAAACAATAACTTTATTAATAGTATTTAATAGGCAAATCTGATTTTGTGATTAAAGCACTGGACTAAGGCTCAAAAGATCTGATTCAATTGTTAGTTCTAACAAAGACTACCTATTTGAACTTGGACAAATGACTTAATTTCTATATAACAGTAAATGAAAAATGAGAATGATAATACTGTCAAATGAGAATGATATTTTCTTTCCCTGTCTTCTCTATTTACACTGTAAGTCAGTGGTCACCAACCAGTAGATCGGGATTAACTGATACATCTTGGAGCCTCTGACAGGTGCTCCTGACTGGTTTGGATAGGAAGCTATCAAGCCCTGGCACTTCAGTTGCCCCTCCATCCACTGTCATGCTGCTCCTGCCCTCTGCCTTGCAGCTGCCCCCACAGAAGCCTCCTGCTTCCTGTGTAAGGTGTGGGAGACAGAAGGGGGGATTCTGATGTCAGAGTATCCCCCCTGTCCCCACTTCTGTACCCTATTGCCACACAAAGAGACGGGGATGGAGGAAGCTTGGCAATGCAAATCTCTATCCTTTGGTATATATGGTTGTGACAATTTTCTTCCACTATTTGATATGAGGAAGTGGGTCTGGCCCACGAAAGCTCATCACCTAATAAACCATCTCGTTAGTCTTTAAAGTGCTACATAGTCCCGTTTTTTTGTTTCAGCTACACCAGACTAACACAGCTACATTTCTATCACTATCTCACACACTGTGTGTGTCTGTCATTTTCACAAACACACACTGTCCTTCACTCATCTCCTGACCTAGCACATAGGTGGGTTGTTGTTGTTGTTACTACTTTTACTGCTTGCAAAGTGCGTTATGTTTGGGTTTTGACTTGTCTGTGGATTTCATAATTTTCATTTTTTTCTTACTTTTACATTTAATTCTTTGAGTAGTGAGTTCTAAAATCTTTGAGTAGTGTGTTCTTTGAGTAGTGAGTCCTAACCTGTTGTGGCTGGAGGAATTATTCTTGTGGCAATTGCTGCTCCTGGAAGTGGCTGACATGTCCCTGCAGCCCCAGAGAACCAGGGCTAAAAAGCCATATTCCTTTCCACAAGAATGTTCCATTTGTGTAGCTGAACTGAAATCCCTTTTGCTGCATGCGTGTTGTATAAGAACAAATCATGACAAACTAACCTGTTAGTTTTGTTTGACAGCATAACAAGCCTTGTGGTTAGAGGGGAAGCTGTAGCTTTGGTGTATCTTAACTTCAGAAAGGCTTTTAATACTGTTGCTCATGACTTTCTCATAAATACAACTTTGATGGAGCTAGTATAATGTGGATGCAAAAGTGGTTGGGAAACTATCCCCAGAGAGTAATTATCACTGGTTCACATTCATGCTGGAAGGGCATAGCAAGTGAGATCCTGCAGCAATTGATCCTGGGTCCATTTGGTTCAATACCTTCCTAAATTATTTGGATTATGACATGGAGAATTTCCTTATAAAATTTGTGTGTGATATCAAGCTGATGAGTTTGCAAGTGCTTTGGAGGTTATGAATAAAATTCAAAATGATTTGGATAAACTGGAGAAATGGCCTGAAATAAATAGGATTAAATTTAATAGGACAAAGGCAAAGCAATTAATTTAGGAAGGAGCAAATTGGACTATATATATATATAAATTAATTAGCGGGAATGTTTTAAGCAAGACACAAGAAGTAATTCTTCTACTTAACTCCATGCTGTTTAGCACTCCACTGGAATACTTTGTCCAGTTCTGGATGCCACATTTCAGGAAAGATATGAGCAAATTGGAGACAGTCCAGAAAATAGCAACAAAAATGATGGAAAATGAACATGACTTATGAGGAAAGATTTTTAAAAGGGTTTGTTTAGTCTAGAGAAGAGAAGAGAAGACTGAGTGGGACACAACAATTTTCGGGTACATAAAATATTGTTAAGAATGTAAGAATGGCCATATTGGGTCAGATCAATGGTCCATCTAAACCAATATCCTGTCTTCCGACAGTGTCAGGTATGTCACAGGGAATGAACAGGACACTCAATTATCCAGTGATCCAGGAGGAGGGTTACAATGATGAGGCTGGAAAACTGTTCTCATTAACCTCAAGAGACTAGAACAAGAAGCAATCATCTTAAATTGAAGCAAGTGAAGGTTAGGTTGAACGTTAAGAAAAATGTCCTAATTGTCAGGTTATGAAAGCACTAGAGCAATTTATCGAAGGAGGGTGTGGAATCTCTATTATTGGAGGTTTTTGAAAATAGGTTAGAGAAAGATGTTTGGGATGTTCTAGTTCTTACTTAGTCCTGCTTTGAGTGCAGGAAATTGGATTAGATGACCTATTGAGTTCCCTTCCTCTCCTACACTTCTATAATCAGATATTTAAAATACATCATAGGTAACTATAGTGCAAGCCAATATTTTCTTTTCTTTTTAGCTTTTGAAAGAACGTAAATGTATTGCAAGAATAAGACATCTATCAGGGTTGGATATCTTTACAGTTGCTATGTTGTTTGTTCATAATTCATTTATATGCTGTAGACAGACATGATGAAGATATGTGAAGGAAAATCTTATTTCTGCATATCTTCTTTCCTAGTGGGTATCAACAAGGCATACGAAAAGGGAATGGTAATTGACATCATGTGCATCTGTGCTGCCACGTTTCCTCCCAAATGATCCCTAACAACATTATATTATTACAAATAGATTGTAAACTATACTGTATTGCAGGAATCACTTTACCCAGTACGGAAATGCAGCTACCTCTGGAGTGAAAAGTAACATCTGTTGAACAAAATGCCCCAACTCTTTATAATGCTTTAGGAGAGACAGGGAAGAATAGCTTGTTCAGCTGATATTACATGAGGAATTTAGGATGGCAAAGTGTAATTATTGAAATGTAACTAGAACAATGGAACAAAGATTTCTACTCTTGGGAAAAGGGCCAGGAGATGGTTAATAATGACATTTGGCCAGTATTTCAGTTTTGTCTCATCAGAAGACTTGGAAAGCAGCAGAGAGTTGATTTCTTGATTCAGAGGTCCCAAGTTCCAAAATACCATGCAGCAAAGATAAGAATAATTGATTTTAAATTGTTCTGCTAATAATGAGTGAAGACTGAAGTGCAGTAAGGTCAGTCTCTTAAACATCTCAGTTTAGAAAAATCTACTTTTCTATTCGAGCATAGGGTTCGGCTCGGCAGCATGGCAGGGAAATACTAAATAAATTGAGGTAGGAAATATGATGCTATTTAGAGGAAACATTGTAAATTATAAACAGATTAAATATTTAGCGGACAGAGAAAATGTTCAGGGTTAATTTCAAATTTAGTGTGGAATTTTGCCAGTCTGTCTAATGATTTCTTAGCACTGTGAGGTTCAGCTGACACATCGCTCTCACTAGAGTTGGAGTATCATTTGAAATTAACACTGGAGATATAACTGAGCTTCATTATACTTTTTTTAAAAAACTGGCAACAAAGACACTGCAGATGTAGAAATTACTAGCAATTTTCATTGATAATACAGTAAAAAAAAAAATCAGCTGAGCACCTGAAACAGCATAGATGTTCTTTAATTGGAAACATTGCATTTGCAGATTTATACACGGAACACACAAAGTCTGTTCCAAAAAAATTGCTCAACTTTGCTCAGCTCCTTATTTGTGCCCATTTTTTTGTGTCTAAAGTTTAAATGACACGGCATTGGAAACCAATCATGAAAATCAGTGGCATTTTCCAAGAACAAATTCACACTGGTGACATATGAACTCTTTTGATTTATTTAAATCCTCTTAAGCAACAAAATGGTATATCTGATGTGCACACATGCTGTGCAGCATATGGAATTCAGTTTTCATGGTGGCTACTTCCCTTTAGCTATATCTACACTGCACTGCTCTTCTGGAAAAAGCTACGCAAATTGTGAACAGCAGTTTATGTAGCTTTTTCCACTTCTTTTTTTGGAAGAGGTTTTTCTGACATTTGGCCCATCTACACTGGGCCAAATGTCGGGAAAAAACCCTTTTTCGGAACATCTCTTCTTCCTTGTAAAACGAGGTTTACAGGGATGCTGAAAAAGTGCATCTGCTCTTCCAAAAAAATTTCAGAAGAACAGACATGTTCCTTTGAAATCAATACAAATTCTGCCCATGTTAAGACAGCAGAACTAGCCCATGTCTTAGATGACAGGAACATATAGAAATATACACATTTAAATTGTATATATTCATGTAAGTACAGTACTTGCACTTCTTTTTATATGCACATATAATTGAATCATATTCACAATGAGGTGATAGGAATAGAGAAACATATTTAAATTGTGTATATGCATATAAGTACAGTACTCATACTTCTTTTTATATACACATATAATTACATCATATTCACAATAAGGGGAGAATACACTTCATAACATTTTAATGGTTTTTGTAGGGCAGCAATTTTATAACTATATAAGAGAAAAATCAGACGGTGGTTTAAAACTAATCTGTCAGTGGGGAAGGATGATTTTTGTCAGATGAAAGAAAAGATTAAATTAGATTTAATTGGTTTAGACTCTACTTGAGTAGACTCTCTACATTGAGAATCACTAACTATGATGTCAAGCTCAAATGTTTGCCTATGATTTTTATTCTCTGTTGTGGCTTTGCCTAGTGGGTTTCTGTAGACAGCGCCTAAAGCTGAGTTAAGTTACTTCAACTTCAGCTACTCAATTAATGTAGCTGAAGTTGCATATCTTAATTTGACGTTAGCCCACAGTGTAGATGTACCCTAAGTATCTATCAACACCTTTAGGCTAAATACATTTGAAAAGTCTGTCCCTCAATCACTTTTGGAGAATTTTATACTGGATATCCAAACCCTGTGGGTGCTAATAAATATCTCAGTTTTAAAGTCTAAATTAAGGTCACGCAAACTTTTCTTAGAATGAAGAGATAAGAAATTGTATATGAAATGGCAGGCTGTGTACACATGGAAGCTAGATTGCAAAGATTCTGATAGGAATTCAAATGGCATCCATGTCTTTTATCATATCAAGGGATGCTAAGTACAGCTATGCAGCTACTAATGACTGTGTGAATTCTAAAGCTACAGATTGACCTCAGTAAATGCTAGATATACATTTTGTGTAGAAGGGAATATTTTTAAATCCACAAGAAAAAAATGTAGCATAAACAGAATTGCCAGTGAAGATAAATAGTCTTTGATAAACTTACAGTTCTAAATTCCCTTTGCATTTGTTTCTTTGAGGATAAGGTTGCTATTTCCCATAGTGGGTTTTATATTTCTGTCTTGCAAAAAAAAAATAGTGCTTCTGCTAAGGTCTGCCTTGCAATTACTCTCTATTGCTCTTGATGTCTCTCCCATTATACCTGCACTGTGAGCCTCTCTAGAAGGCAGAAAACAATGTTTCTCAAGAATAACATGTGAAGTGAATGAGTTTTCAGATTGGACTGTGCTAGACTAGTACCCATGTGTTAAACCTACATAATCTTGTTCAAAATGATGGGATTAGACTGCCATTTAGAAACTATTATGTTAGTTCACATAGGGTGTGTCTAGACTACAGGGTTTTGTCGACAAAAGTGGACTTTTGT
>JANRFK010004440.1:34049507-34089906 GCA_030068395.1 Apalone spinifera | reverse complement strand
TGGCATTTGAGGGCATAGATCACATTAGTGGATGTGCAGTTAAATGAGCCTCTGATGTGTAGCTGATATGGTTGGGTCTAGTGATGAAATCGCTTGTGTAGATATGTGGGCAGAGTTGGCACCGCAGCTGGTTGCAGGGGTGGGTTCCTGAATGATTATGATGGAGGTGTCCTGCATAGTTACTGGAAAAAAATTGTTTGTGATTGGGGGGTTGTCTGTAAGCGAGGATTGACCTTTTCCCCAAGGCCTGTGAGATTGACGAGTCATTTCCCGGGATAGGTTGTAGATTGTTCATAATGCATTGGAGGGGTTTACGTTGTGGGCTGTAGGTGATGACAAGTGGAATTCTGTTGTTTTCTCTTCAAACCCCTCCTATTTATTTTGGAACTAGACTTTTAATACTCCATTCATCTGAAGAAGTGGGTTGTACCCACAAAAGCTCATGATACCATCTACATGTTTTGTTAGTCTTTAAGGTGCTGCTAGACTATTAGCCTTTTTTCTAAGTTTTTCCTGTTACAGACTAACTCATCTAATTGAATCTATTGGCCTGGTTAACTGACATTTAAAAGCAAATAGCGATAGCTAGATATCAACTGCCTGTTAATAGTAGACTCATTCATTTAATTAAATGAAGCTCTCAAGACTGAAAAATGTTTCAGGATTCTACTTACAAGCATGCAAAATTGACATGTTCTTCTACTACCCTCCTTCTCTCCTCCCCAATCATTCCGAGTATGTCTACAGTGCAGAGGGTTTTTTTGGAAAAACAGCTGTTTTTCTGAAAAACTTCACTTACGTCCACACTGCAATCGTGTTCTTTTGAAAAAAACATTGAAAGAACAGAGAGATTTTTTCTGGCATGGGTAAGCCTTTTTCTGAAAGAGTTCTTACGGAAAAAGGCATGTGTGGACAGGGAAGAGGAAGTTCTTTCAAAAGAAGAGGAAAGAGGAAAAAGCACAGGTGCCCTGGTGGCCACTCTGTCCATAGTAATCACAGTTTAAATGCGATATAGCATCCATTCAGCGTGGACGCTATCTTTCGAAAAAGCAGATCACTTTTTCGATGCACTTTTGCAGTGTGGACACTCTCTTTAGGAAGAAATTTTTTCGGAAGGTCTCTTCTGGAAAAGCTTCTTCCAAAAGAAGCCTGCAGTCTAGACGTAGCTGTAAAGTTACTCTCCTAAACTCTGTGGATATGTCTACATTGGCGCGATCTTGCGCCAAAGCGGCTGCTTTAGCGCAAAAACATGCTGCCTGTCTACACTGGCGGGGAGTTCTTACGCAAGAACACTGATGTTCTAATGTGTGAAATCAGTGCTTCTTGCGCAAGAACTATGATGCTCCCGCTCAGGAATAAGCCCTCTTGTGCAACTGTTCTTGCGCAAGAGGCCAGTGTAGACAGGCAACATGAATTTCTTGCAGAAGAAAGCCTGATGGTTAAAATGGCCGTCGGAGCTTTCTTGCACAAGAGAGCATCTGCGCTGGCATGGATGCTCTTGCGCAGAAACACATCTCTTGCGCAAAGGCACATGCCAGTGTAGACGCTCTCTTGCGCAAATACTTTAACTCAAGAACTCTTGCTTTAAAGGGTATTTGCGCAAGATCATGCCAATGTAGATGTAGCCTGTCTGTATGAAAAGCCAAAACAAATGCCATTCACAGTGGATTGTGCAGCTCTTGATTATATGATAGTCCCTTGTTTACATACTTTGTTTAGCTGTTAAATAGTAAGGAGTGCTAACATTTAGATTATCATAATTAAACCACAGAGATTAACAGATCAGTTTAATCTAGGCTGTCTACAGTTTAGGTAGATATTACTGTTGAATTTGGTTATTTTAGAAAGAGCTGAAGACTTCTTAATTTTCCATTCTGAGTGCCCACCACAAAAATGATTGACTTAGCCAAGTGGGCTGTTCACTTGATTCTGAAATGTGTAAAACTTGTGCACGTATTTCAAAATGTATATGGCTTCCTGCAGGGCTTTACAAAATCAAACATAATCTTTTCAAAACAGACAAATAAATAAAAAATAGATTTAGGATAAATTTTTCAAAAGTTCCTCATTGACTTAGGAACCTAAGTTACATTTTTAAGAATGAGTTAGCCCAATGTTTTGAAAATATTATCCCTTCCCAATATTGTCAACATCCAAAAAGTTTTCTTTCCTTCTCAACACCCATTTCAATCAATCATACTACTTGAGAATACTTTTGTGAGATGTGTACAACACAAAATTAACTCTGAACAGATAACCAGGAATTCAGAAGGCCATTTTAATTTCTATATAATGTTACCTTGTATATTGTATAGACTAGGGCTGCGTCTAGACTGGCAAGTTTTTGCGCAAAAGTAGTGCTTTTGCACAAAAACTTGCCAGCTGTCTACACTGGCCGCTTGAATTTGCACAAGAGCACTGACTTTGTAATGTACAAAATCAGTGCTTCTTGTGCAAATACAATGACGCTCCCGCTCGGGCAAAAGCCTTCTTGCGCAAATGCTTTTGCGCAAGAGGGCCAGTGTAGACAACCCAGAACCATTCTGCGCAAAAAAGCCCCGATGGCTAAAATGGCGATCGGGGCTTTCTTGCGCAAAACCGCATCTAGATTGGCACAGATGCTTTTCTGCAAAAAGTGCTTTTTGCGCAAAAGTGTCTGCCAATCTAGATGCTCTTTTCCGCAAATGCTTTTAATGGAAAAACTTTTCCATTAAAAGCATTTGTGGAAAATCATGCCAGTCTAGACGTAGCCTAGGAGATTTTGCTCGGAGTCCTGCCAAAACTCAGATTTCAAATGAATCCTTTCAAATAGCATGGGGTTCCAAGAGGCATTATGTTTTTTATGGAAAATATAGTGTTGTTCAAGGATATTTTGTGGCTTTGTAAAAAATGAAGTGCCAATCAGAAGGATGTTATCTGGCCTAAAACTTTAATAACAGGTGTTCCTTGCAGACTTTCAATAGCTAGATTCTGATATAGCTGGCAGCTTTGGCTTTTTAAAGCATTTAAATTTGGCTTTCATAGTAACAGAGTAGAGGACACCATCCTAGCATGATAGAATAGTTACAATAGAAAGAGCATCCTTATTTCAGTAATTGGATATCTAGCACCTATTCATATAAAATAGCAGGTATCCAGTCTAAATATGCTAAGCAGATAAGAAAGTGAACTACAGGACATAATAGTGGCTTAGTGAAATCTTCTGACAAACCCTATTTTATTTTTCTCCCTGATTAAATCCATGCAGTAACCCCCTCTGTAATCATTTATTCATACAATCCTATTGTCTGTTATCCAAACATTAATTATTACTCATTAAGTCACTGTAAACAGTGAAAATTAAAAAAAAAAGTTTTAAAAAAAGACATCAAGATTTTCACTGAAAAATTTCTATTTAACGTGGGTTTAGTTTAGATAGAGCATGCCTCATTCAAGCATATTATAGGGCTGATAGGCCCATTATTAAGGTTGCCTGATATTTCCTATTATAAGGCCTTGTTTTCATTTTCTTATAACTTTTTAGCCAAACTTTTACAATTTGAGCTGAAACATATCTTGTCAACATCTACCTCAGTTTGAATTGTTTTGGAAGATCTTCACCAAAACAGTTTCGCTGATTCTGAGAATGAGTCTATATGCTTTTAAATAGGCCACTACCTGTGACTTTGGGCACCTAAATAATGTTTAAAATCTAACCTTATGTGTCACTTTTGAAAATGAGAATTAAGTACTTTTGAAAATCCTAACTAAGGGTGTGCTTGGGAAACCAAAATGGAATGGCTTTCTTAAAAAACTCAGTCTGTCAGTTTTCATTGTTTCCATGGGTGGGCCTCACATCAGAATTGGGTTTTTAGGAAAAACAAGAAGAGGTTGGCGGCAGGACTGTATTAGGAAATCAATCCATGAAGTGAATGCATGTAAGGCAGCAGGAAAAAGGGAGCACTGAGAAGAGATAAAGGCTATGTCTACACTGGCATTTGATCAACAAAGCTTTTGTCATTCGTGGGTTCTTAACCTGAATGATATAAGTTTTACTAAAACAAGTGTAAGTGTGAAAGCTGCTAATGAATCAATGAATGGCCATATAGTATTTCTGTGATTAGAGAGGTTTTTTGGTGTGTTAAGAATTATTATCAGTATTAATATCCAAGTTTTTGTGAACCCAAGAAACTTATTTTTTAATAAATTGAATATATGTCCTGAGATTTCATTAATGCCACCTATATTTATTGTAACAGAAATGTTGTTGTAGACCATGATTCTTTTGCAATGACAGAAAAAAGAGTTCATTTCAAACCTAAAGTATAAACTTTTACTTTTTCTTTTGCTCAGGCCCCTACTCTGTCATACATAAATCAGTGGAATATGAAAGAACTAGGAAAAGTGACTGTATCCTTCTGGGGCTGTAATTTGGCTCCATGAATTATTAATTATTCAACCAGTATAGCATCAGCTCTTCAGAACTCAATATAAATGTAGGAGGCTCACCTTATCAGTCATAATCTAAGAAGCAGCAGTAATGTAATTCTTACCATTTAGCACTTTGTGGTATGTTGAAAAGGAATAGGATATTAGACCATTTAAACTTTTTGAAATGTAACACAAATTAAGGAAGTATTTTTCTTACCTCTGTGAAATACTGTAAAAAGAGATGAATGTGCATGGATTTCTCAAGGTTTTTGGACTTGTTCAAGTGATGAAGCTGTTTCATTTGTGCGAGAGTCTGTGGTGGAAGGAAATTGTCTGAAAATAAAGGGTTGAAACTGCTTGTAGCCACAGCACTGGTAAGACGAAAAGAGAAAAATATATATTAAGGCTTGAAATTAGGATAAAGCGAATGAGAGTACAAAGACATCTGACACTGTAAGTAAAATTTTCCTCTAGAAGAAATATAGTCCTCTTCATTTTTACATACAATATTAGAAGCATGTGCTATCCTTAATTTTGTTCATTGTTACTTAATAGACGCTTAAAATATTGTGTCGTTCTTGTATATATCATCCATGTAATATTTAAGCAGTCTCAAAAGAAATTAGAATTTAAAACCCTTCATTCTTTCTTATAAAATTATATTTGCATAGGACACTTACAGATGTATCAAAATCTTGTCTTTTTCAAACATAACCTACCTTTGATAGTATCAGCCTGAGTGAAATAGCTAATAATCAACTCTCAGCTTCAACATTTAACGTGGATTTGGATAAGATTTAAATATGCAATTTTTTATATTGTCAGGTAAGAACTAACATTTTATTCAAAAATTTAAAAATGTTTTGTAAATATTTTTTCTTCACATATGAAGGATAATTTGTTATAAATCAACAACTAAAGAGATTTTCACATATAAAATATTATAGTATTGCTGCGTTTTAAAATATGTTTTAATTTTAATAGAATATAGAAATGGAATTAATGAAAAAATGGATCTTTTTTTAGTATCTACAACTCTTTAATCACCATAGCAGTATAAAATGTACATATGGCGACATTATAGTCAAATTCTAATCTGAAAGTTTAACAGGGACAGCTGAAAGAATATAGCACATTGCGTAGTTAGTACCATTTGTACCTTATTTAAAAAAATGCTTCCATCTGTTGACTCAAGCAATTCAGACATTATTAAAGGAGTAGTTCAGGGTGGTGAAGAAAGTGCATATAAAATTGTTTCTCAGAAAATTAATTACTCTATACACGATTTCAAAGGAAATAAGCAAGCTCCTACACTAATTATGGATTTTTCCGAGATTACATAGAATGGTGAATCATTTGGTAAGTGATACCATACTGGGAGGAAAAAGTAGAAAATAATTTTGTAATCTTGTTAATTTTTTCTGACTTACTGTTATCCTCCAACTGTTTCTGAGAGTGTAGTGCCTGAAAAAAGAACCGATTTCCTGCTGGGAAATATAAGAACATTATTTATATCCATATTGCTAAAATATCTCTATTAAAAAGATATTTTTTCAACATAAGCAAACCTGCTGACTTGATCTAGGAATCACAGAATTTGGTTTACCATCTGCAATCCCTAAAGCCCTGTCAGGTGCCTTGCTGCAATTTAGTATCATCTTGGAAGTGCCCCCTTCAGAAAATACTTCTTTCTGGAGTTCCATTTTCATGCTGGAAATGTTAAATCAACCATTCCTTGACATTATTCCTAGAACTACTGCCATTGTTTCATCATGGCAAGTTTGAGAGAGAGAGAAAGAGAAAGAGGGAGAGCCCTGCAGGTATAGGCTGCTGGTCTTTTATAGCTCTGCATCTATACTAATTAAAGCTGTTCTGCAAAGTATCCATGTTTGGACCACATGCAAGCAAATATACATGGATGATGTACACATGCTGCAAAAATTACGCATGAAATTTACAAGATAGAAGAGTGAATGTCTTACATCAGACATAACCATTGCATTAAATCAGCCGTTCTCAACTTTTCAGTGCTAAGAGTCCCCTTTACCTTAAAAGGACACCTGCTCCCATTTAATCTGGATTTAGATGAGAACCCTCTCTGATTTTGCAACCTTGGAAGGGCAGGATAGTTGTGGCTCCTAACATTTGTACATGAGCATCTATGCTGAGGATCCCTGTCTTCCAGAGCTTTAGTAGCAAGCTGTCTGCAGATTCAGATGGACATATCTACATCGGTTTAGGTTCAGGTACGTTTTCAAAACCCAAGTGAAGAATGACTGCATTAGTTCTTTCATAATTGATCTTTGCAGCACCCCATGTGTAATCCTTATACCTTTGTTCATGTGGAGCATATTCCTTTCTTAGAGTTAATCTGTGTGCAACCTGTTCTAACTGAAATCAAATCTGTCCCATTTACTTCCATAGGAGTTACTTTCATTTATGTCAGGGCTGACTTTGAATGTCAGTTACCACTGTGGTTGGAAGGAGATTAAATTAGTCCTTTGTCCATGCATATTATGAAATGCTGCCTGCGGAATTGTGGAAGAAGTTCTGATGTTTGCTTTGCTTAGGCTGTGAAGCAGAAGGTTTTTCTTTCATTACTAACTCACCACATAATTGTGCTGTGGTGAGGCACAACCTGTTAAAATAACTACTGCATTTTATTTCCGCTATAGGCAGTGGAAAAGGGTGTTTCATTAATTATAAAATCTTTCTAGGCAAGGTGCATTTGTATGCAAGGTGCTGAATAATTTAATGTGGAAAAGGTAATTAGGAATGATTTCTTCATGGAGTTACACTTTTTTTATTATATCAATTTCCACTATGTTAAAAAGTCTTGAGGGGCATACAATGTGTGATCTGAATATTGTGTCCTAAACAGCAGACCAGTTCTTCAGCTACCTCCAAATTAGCAGGTCTCACTTTTTCACTCGCAGCTTATATCTCCCATTAGGCATTCTGAACACCTTCACATTTACATCAAAGTCAGATCAAGGAAATCAAAATGTTATAGGAGCGGGTCACTTTTTTCTTTTGGTGTATACCTTCATTCCCTGTCTTTTATTCTATTCCTGGTGAAACAAAAATACCTGCATGGTAACGCTGTTTCCACTGTTTTATATCTAAGTGCGGTTGCATGCCTACAGTCATTTCACAATGCTTGTACAGGCATGAAGCAGGCTAGCTAGAACACTTCAAGAGGGTCTGTTTCATGCCTGACATAAACCTGCAGCCATCACAGTACTCTGATTATGAAAGCATGAAACTATCCTGCTACAGCACCCAAAAAAGTCCTCCTTTATGCCTCTCTGAATTCAGCTCCTATATTTCCCTTGTGTATCTTCAGTATCTTCAATATCCCTGCAGATGAAAAAAGAGGCCAGAGTGTCGCTATGATTGGGTCTCATTCACTCTTACTCAGAATGATAGAAGGTTCCTTCTGTCAGGCAGTTCTATACTGTGGGGAAAACCCTGCTCTTATTGACTCAACTGAGTAAACCTGGTGAGTTGGGTATACTCTCTCAGGGTGAAAACTAAGGCCAAATTTGGCTGTTAGACTAGAGGAGCATTTCAAACTCTTCTTCCTGCTTTAGGTACCTGGGTTAGTGGATCACATAATATTATTAGTATTTGCGTGGGCAAAGTTAGACATCCAGGGTGTGTTACAGATTCAAGAAGAAATTAAATTGCTGTATTTTAAAAGACAGTTTCAGTGGGTTCTCTTAGATGCTTTTGGGATCATTTAAACCCAGACTAAATCCCATTTTCAAAACACATTATAATTTAGAGTAATAGATTCCAAGGCCAGAAAGGGACCTTTATGATCATCTAATTTGACCTCCTGTATAATGCATACCATGGAATTTCCCCCCAAAATTCCTAGCATATATCTTTTAGAAAAACATCCCGTCTTGATTTCAAAATAGTCCATTATAGAGAATCCACCCTGTCCTTGGTAAATTGTTCCAGTGGTTAACTTCCTTCAATGTCAAAAATGTACACTGTGTTTCCAGTCTGAATTTATCTTGCTGTGATTTCTAGCCTGTGGATCATGTTGCACCTTTCTCTGTTCTATGGAAGCACCTATTACAGTAAACTTCCGATAATCCGGCACCTTTAGGACCCAGGGGGTGCCAGATTATCAGATATGCCGGACTATTGGAAGGGGAGGCTATGAAGGGTCTGGGGTGGAGTCGGGGGGGATGCTCACCTCAGCGCTGCGGGACCAACCCGGTAGCCCCCCAGCTGCTTTGCCCCCGGCGTCCCCAAGTCAGCCGCTGCTGAAACTGACCAGCAGCTGACCCGGGGAAGCCGGGGGCAGAGCTGCTCTGCCCCCGGCTTCCGCAAGTCAGCCGCTGGTCAGTTTCAGCAGCGGCTGACTTGGGGACGCCGGGGGCAGAGCAACTCCAATTGTCCAGCTGCCCGGAGCACTTCCGGGTTCCAGATGGTGCCGGACCATCGGGAATGCCAGACCATTGGATGCCGGACCACTGGAGTTTTGCTGTATTAAATACTAGGTCCTCATGTGGATACTTTGTAGACTTTAATGAAATCACCCCTTAATCTTCTCTTTGTTAAGCTAAATACATTGAGCTCTTTGACTCTATCACTATATGGCAGATTTTCTAACCCTTTAATCATTCTCGGGGCCCTTCTCCGAACCGTTACCAGTGTACCAATGTCCTTTTTGAATTGGGTGTGCTCCAGAATTGGACACAATATTCAAGCAGCTGTCACACTACTGCCAAATACAGAGGTACTCTACTCCTACTCAAGAGTCCCTTGTTTACTGGTATTCCTGGTAATTTTGGTACTCCTCAGCTGCAACTTGAGATTCACATATTGTGCATCCCAGATTCGCATTAGCTTATTTGGCCACAGTGTCACATTGAGAGCTCATGTCCTGCTGATTGTCCACTGTGTCTCCAAAATCATCTTGAGAGTCACTGCTTTCCAGGAGAGAGGTCCCCCATTCTGTAAGTATCACATACATTCTATTTCCCTTGTCAAAGAGGGGAAGGATAGCTCAGTAGTTTGAGCATTGGCCTGCTAAACCCAGGGTTGTGAGTTCAGTCATTTCGGGGCCATTTAGGGGCCTGGGGCAAATTTGTCAGGGATGGTACTTAGTGCTGCTGTAAAGGCAGGGGACTGGACTCAACTAGATGACCTTTCAAGGCCCCTTCCAGTTCTATGAGATAGGTATATCTCCATGTTATTATTATATATGAAGCCATAGTAAAATGCATATTCTCTGTGCCGAGTTCACTAGCTCGCGCCAAATCAGTGACATGTTCTCTTCATTATTTACCACTTCCCCAATTCTTCTGTCATCTGCCATCTTTACCAGGGATGATTTTACCTGTTCTTCCACATCATTAATAAAAATGTTAAACAGCATAGGCACAAAAACTGAGTCCTGTGCGACTGGGAAGACACCCATACAATGGCGATTTCCTATTCAGTTACATTCTTGAGACCTATCACTTAGCCAATTTTTAATCCATGTGACGTGTGCCATGTTAATTTCATATCATTCTAGTTTTGAATAAAAAAATCAGGTGTCTCCAAGTTAAATTCCTTAAAGAAGCTTAACTATATTACACCTGCTCTACTACCGTTACCCACCGTCTTAGGTAATACCATAACAAAAATCAGGTTAGTGAGATAGATTCTATTTTCCATAGACACATGTTGATTTGCATTAATTACAATGCCTTCCTTTAAATTTTTGTTTACCAAATGCTGTGTCAACTGCTGCCATTATCTTCCCCGGAACTGATATCAAGCTGACATGCCTATTACCTATGTTACCCCATTTCCCCTTTTTAAAAATGGGCACAGTATTAGCTTTCTTCTAGTCTTCTGGAACTCCCCACTGCTCATTGAAAACCAACATTAACAGTGCTTTAAGCTCCCAAGTATAAAATTTAAAAATATCTACCTTTAGAAGCTTCTGTTTCACATCCTCCAGATACCAGTGGAAAGAGAAGTTAGCCATAATCATCACCGTATGATGAGAATATGTAATTTGCTTTTCTTCCAAATACATATCAACACACACAGTTTCATTAAATGTGATTCTCAGAATGTACAACATAGTGTGTAACTTCTGTTTTCAACAGCTAGGCATTAATGCTTGACCAACTACACTCCTCTTCTTGAATATCTGTATATATTAATAAAATATTGTATAGGTGGTTCAAAACAGATTTCCCCTAGCTTTCTCAGTCCTCTTAAAGCAGAGGTGGGGATCCTTCTTTGGGTTGGGGGCTGCTGATACAGAGAAACATCTTTTGGGAGCTGCACAAAAATGAGAAGCAAAAAAAAACAACCCTACTTCATGGATGTGGGAGGTGAGGCCAAAAATGAGGGGTTCAGTGTATGGGAGAGGCTACTGGGAAGCAAGCGTAGGGTCTAGATGGGAGGGAGGGTGCAGAAGTGGGTTGGGGATTGGTTATCTGGTAGGGCAGTAGGATAAAGGAGAGGGCTGAGGGTGGAGGGCCGAGTGGAAGATAGGGTGCAGGCCAATCAGAGAGGCAGGAAAAAACCTCCAGGCACTGCTTTATTGCGCTGCCATTTCCCCAGCCAGGGGGAGGAGGCCACCTGATACCGGCTTGCCTGACTCTGTCCTGTGAGGGTCAGAGCTCCTTTCCCCCTGCAGCAGAGAGCTGGGGCTGGCATTCCAGCCCTGTGGGTAGTTCTAAAAGTTCACTAATTCTGGGTGGGAGGGGAGCCCTGAATATCAGGGGCTGGATCCAGAGAAGATGGGGGCCAGATCAAGCCCTGGGCTGTAGGTTCCCTACTGCTGTCTCATAAGTAAAATGCACCTGCCTGGATCGTTCCTTTTCCTGGATTCAGCCACACCATCACAGAAAGCTCAGGAGATTTAATGTTTTAATCCCACAAAAGCAATTTTGTAAGGCTGCAAAATGATAGCTAGATTTCCAGTTTTTCTCAGAGGAGACAGACTTTGAATTTAAAGTACGTTAGAACTCCTCTCAGGGCAAAGAACATCTGCTAGGCTGTAATCTAATAAGACAAAATCAGCTGAAGATGAGGACTTTGACATGTACATTGCTTGTAACTGCACCTGAGTGACTCCAGAATCTTTTATACATACTGTGGAAAGGGCCAGACACACATGGCTATTGGAATAGCAGGAGGACCAGCCACTCTTTTGATCACTCTTCTGTCTGAACCAAATCCCCTAGTGAACTGCAGGAACGGTTTCAAGGGCTAATGTGATTTGTAGCCTCCAGTATTATCTGCCCGTAAGTATAATGGTGTCTAGTGGTTTGTGCCCACCCCATTACATGGCATTGACCTGTACGTTTTCAAGGGACCCGGTATATATGCATATGTGTGTCTATAAAAGAACCTAGGGGATCTTGATAGAAAGGAAGTGATCCTGGGAATAAGTAATGCTCGGGAGACAATCCCATTGTTTTATCTTTAAGGGCTCAGGGCCAGCAGCCTCCCAGAGGAGGCTCAGCTCAGTTCTCACCCAGTCAACTGGAGATGAGCTGGGAGAAGGGGATTAATATAAATGATGTGGTCATCAGCAGAAAGCTGGCCCATTGAGTGCTCTGAGGACTAATTTGGAAAAGAGGCCAGCTGAGGGTAAATCCTGACTGCTAGCTAATTCACAAGAAAGTGAGTTAGGGATTCTTGTTTAAGGAAGACCATTCTGAGCACAAGCCCAACTCCTCAAAGGGGACTGGGAAGATTTCTGGAACTGAGATGAGAGCTGACCCAAGACCAAGAGAATGAGAGGTCCATGTGCAGAGAAGGATAAAATGTTTTGTAGTGCTTAGCTTTGTTTGTAGTGCTGGAGTTCTAGTGAGGAGCCACAGAGAAGCAAAAGAAGAATGTGATTTGGTTTGGCTTGGTAGGACTTTGCTGCTAGCTCAGGAGAAGCTGGGTGAATGACGCTAGCTGGGGAAAGCCAGCCTTGGTCTGACCAAGTCAGCCTAGACCTGGATACCCCAGAGGGGAATGAATATCTGAGTTACCTGGCTGTAGGGCTAAACCACAGAAGACACAGATAGAGTCAGTCAACAGGAGGTAACCAAAGGTAAGGCACAGCAACCCATATCCAGCCACAACGGACGGACAGCCAGCCAGGGAGCAGCTTCTGTGCAGATGAGGCTTGCTCTGAGGTGGGACCCTATCAAACATAGGTTCTTCAAACTTGGAGGACCAATTTTTCCTCCAAGACCTGAGCTTCAGATCCCTGAAACTTAAAGCAATTTATAGTTTAGAGGAATCAATGGAAGTATCACGTGGCCATATCTCACTAAATGATTTCCCTGCCATTGAGGGGACCTCAGACATTGATTCAACTTGGTCTTTTTGTTCTTTGTCTGTGCTACACAATAGTTTAGTCTCCACGATGCTGTGATACTTTTCTCCAATTCTTCTTGTTGATCTTGATGAGGGGACCTGGCAGGGGAAGGAGAATGTTTATTGGCCTGTCATAGCAAGGAGGTTGTCATAGTGAGATGATATGGTTGTCCCTTCTAGCACAAGAATCTAGGAATCTATTAACAGATTCTGGCCTTAAAATCTAGGAATTTGATTCTATAGAAATTACCAGTTTTCAGGTATCGCTCTAAATATGTTATTCCTCAAAGAAATATTTTCCTTGTCTGTGATGACAACTGTATCAGAGGGCATCAAAATTCAGAAAGAAGGAACATTGGGTTTTCTTTAATTAATAAATTGTTCTTATGATGATACTTGGGAAAGGTGGGCCTGAAAAATTTAGAGAGCACAAATTACAAATTGACTTTGGAAAGAATAATTTATACCATCAGGGCTTTTTAGATATATAACCTATAGAGAGATAAAGCAGTGTTTATGCATCCCTGAACCAGACATCTGAATGCAAATTCAAAAATACCTGAATAAATTTGTAATAGTCTGGGGTACTTTGCATGCAGAAGACCAAAGGGTCTATCATATTCATCCAAGAATGCAGCTGTCTTTATTAATGAAAAGTTTCAACACTGAGAACTAATTTAGTGAACTGTTTCATAACCCATGCATAAGATAGAAAGCAGAGGTGGTCCCCACATAAAATCTGAAGCTGGTGCAGTTTTGGCATGTCCTACACCCAATTCTCAGCTGTTGGATGCCACTTCATTTCAGTTTTCCTTCGCCCTGGGTGCTGTTACAGTGGTAATCAAGGAAAGAGTGCCAGCTGGACTCTACATCTCAGGGAACAGGATTGAATTTCAAACTGAGGGGAGGGAGTATTGCTGTTTATTCTTCTACTATGTTAAATTATTTGCCTTGCTGGTTATAAATATTACACTTGAAGAGACCTTGCTGACTGTGAATATTTTCATTCTGCTGAGACATTTCTTTAGAGTACAGCAGCCTAAACCATGAAATACCACAATCCCTACAACAAAAGATTGCAACTGCAATGTACAAATGTGTAAAGCATGCACCCAAACAGTCAGACCCAAGTTTTCCCAAAGCCTTATTTGGAAAGGGGCAGAATAGCTATTCTTATAATCTCCCTATTGATCTTTTGCTTCCCCATCTGACAGCGCTCGGAGCACACATACATTCAGCAAGTCCTAATAATATATGTATTTTTAAGGTCTTGTGCTACCAAGGTCCCAGAGCTACCGTTGTCCTTGCTCACTGCTTTCTAACCTCTGTTGAAAGTGATTTGGTCCACAATGAGAGAGAACACTCTGACCTACCTCACTCTAGACAGCAGCAACTCCCCTTTCCCCCTCTCCCCCCAATTCTTATCAAGGCTGAGTTGATCCAAGTGAGAAGGAGTGATCTGTGTCATTCTGCATTTATATTACATAAATATGGATATGGATATAAATTATATAAATTGTCTTCTGGGCCACAATTTTAATATAAATATAAAATAATAGAAAATGGGAATAACAACTAAACTATTCCAGGATTTTAAATGGTGGAAATACCAATAGTGTGAACAAGTAATCTGACAGATATGTAGCATTCCCCACAGGGAGTCCTTAATAATAATACCAGGCCATAAATAATATTCTAGAAATCCAGCTAAGTGTTAAGAAATGAAGAAGGTAAGGGGAATACAAACCCATAGATTTAGGCAACTCAAGTAGATTTTTCCCCTCTATGCAACTATTCTGCAGTGAAATACATCTCTAAATGAAGACACTTAAAAATAATTGTGCTTTGATGGCTTTTAGATCTCACAAATTAAATCCATTTAGAATGTCTGAGCTTTTCCCTGTACAAAATTACATAGCAGAAAACTGTCTTATTCCATGTTCCAAGATGCAGAGAGAAACATATACTTTATGTGCCTAAAAATGTTATGGAAGTGCATATTGCTAGAATGGAAGTACGTAAGAAAATGGATGGCTATTATCCAGCTGTAACTTCCACTATTTAAATGCAAACAAAGCAGGAAAATGAAATGCAATTTTTAGTTTAATCTACTTTCATGAGTCTTCTGGGAAGCCCAGAAGTATCTGAAAAGAGCCTCTGGGACCTGCTGGGTTTAAATATGGATTTTGAAGTCTGTTCAGTAATAAGTGGCATGCTACATTTGGTCTAAAAATGAAGCTTAGCAAGTGACATCTGTGTTTAAATGAATGTACAGGAAGCACATTGGGAGCAGGGGGAGGAAAAGGGGAATGTGCCAAATTAACTGTTCACTTCAGTGATGTATTACCCTTTCTATTGACCAGAGTTCAGACTAAATTTATCCTTGGCCCAATCCATTCTAAAACCAACACATTAAATATAAGTACTTCACCATACACCCTATGTAGATTGCTAAAGAAAAGCTATTGTGATTGAAACAGTTAAAACACACAACCAAATGCATTGGACATTGACCAAATGATCAGAGAGCATCCGGGGGTGGAGTGGGGGTGGAGAGGAAGGCACAGTGAAATGTGATTGAGATAAACTGTAATGAAAATGGTGTATATATTTTTTTCCTGCCAATGAACTAACTTCTAAGGGAAGAGATGTAATTACATGGCATGCAAAATTATGCATCTAAATATCAAGTATGGTATAGAAACTGTGTTATAACTGTCGCAGCACAGGGCCTTTGATAGAAGACTCAGTGTTTTTCTAATCACAAATAACTTCCATGCTGAGAATGGAAGAGTATGAAATAGGTTTCGAAGTTAATTTTTTTTCTGTAATTTTAAGCCCTAGATTGGCCTGGGACATCTCTGCATTGATGTCCTTAGAGTTACATTTCCCTTCAGACCAATTACAAAGGTTCACAAGGTTGTTTTTATTTTCCTTGATGCTTTTTTAATGAGGCCTCCTAGTAAACAGCACACATTATGCTTTCCTGTTGTATTCCTGTCTGCCGCCTTCAAACATTTATTACTAATACTTCTGGGAAATGATTTATAAATTAAATATTAGGAAAATGTATTTTAAAAGATAGTGATAGTAGTAGTAGTACTAGAGGAATTACTTATTCTTATATTGGGGGAATCTTGCCAGCAGTTTGCTAATGGAAGTGTAGAGAAAGTCACGGTTAAAGGACTATCGTGGTTTTTATGTAATAAATAGAGATAATAGACAGAGAGGATTTTTAGTGCATATATTTGGACCTGTGGTTCATTTTAATAAAATGTGGCTATGAGAGCCAATATTTGTTTATAGCAGCTCATAGATAATCAGCAATGAAGCTAGCATAAAGGACTAAAATGTTAATGTTACAACAGCTTATTTTTTATGCGATACTTTGGTGTCATCCAAGCAAAGATACAGATCTAGTAAAATACCCTCCTAGTATGCCTGAAGCATTATGTAGGCAGGGGACAAAAGTGTGGGCACACTTACAAATGCATGTGCACACACATATACACACACCCGTGGGAGATATTTTCACACAAGTCTCTGTATTGTCTTCTGTTTCAATTTAGAGTAACATAAAGTAATATTTTTGCAAGGACCCATCCCTATTTTCTGATAAAACTTAAGTTAATCTTTCACTCAAGAGTCCTAAAAGTAAGGCACCTACTCAAGTAGAACTACTTGTCAGAGGATGTTGTGAAGACCAGGACTTTAACAGGGTTCAAAAAAGAACTAAATACATTCATGGAGGATAGATCCATCAATGGCTATTAGCTAGGATGAGCAGGAATAGTGTCCTAACCTCTGTTTGTCAGGAGTTGGGAATGGGTAACAGGGGTGGGATTACTTGATAATTACCTGTTCTAATCAGTTCCTCTGAGGGCACTTAGCATTGGCCACTGTCGACAGACAGGATACTGGGCTAAATGGACCTTTGGTCTGACCCAGTTTGGCCATTCTTATGTGCAAGTGCCCTGATATTTATTATGTTGGGGCTCCTCAGCTCCAGCCATTCCCATTAATGAGAGTTGTGAGTCTTCATTATCTCTGAATAGCAAACTAAAAACTTACTTAGGTGCCTAAATATGATGTAGGTGGCACTTAAGTTTGAAAATTTGTCTTTAATTAAACTTGCTAACCGCTGCTGTATATTAGTGGTGTTCTCAAAAGATTCCACATGTATAGGATTCTCACTCCTGGCTCTTAGTGCTTCCGCATGTGACTGACAGAATTCACTAGAGGGCAGCAAGATAATGAATATTCTCTAGGCTGCCTAATACCCACTACTCGGCACAATATAAATCTTAGCCCTGGAATGGGCCAACCAGGTGCTGCTTGATTGTGCTGCCTCTTTAGTCGCCAGCTCTTCTAGATTGCAGAGACAACTTGTCATACATTCTTTGCCCCCCATTCCCTGCCAGTTGGGTTTAATATGCTTGTATGCTAGAGTATGACAGAGAGAGCCAAGACAGTGCAATAGTCAGACTTTTAATTCTTTCTCCACAGGCACAGCCCTTTCAATGAAACACTTCCTGAAAGTAGAGTTCCCCATGTTCGTAGATATCACATTATACATACACGCACTATACAGCCCCCTGTAGGAAACTATCATAATACTCAGCATGCTGGTTTGATCATTCCTGGTTCACTCACTTTCTTGCTATTAAAGAATGCTTCCCTATGCCAGGTGTATGTAGCCTCAAAATATGAGACCTTGGATAGTCAAGCATTCTTTAATAGCAAGTGGCAACCACTAAAGGTGCCCCTTTTTCTTTTATTCCCTACTCTCCCTTTTTGGGTTCCCCTCTTTCTGTGCCTTAGGACTAGGAATTTAACAGTTATTTTCCATTTTCTATAAAGTATATCTCCTCCCTGCCCCTCAGATACTTTCAATAATTCAGGGTGTGATATCACCTATTGATGTGGTTCTCTGAGCAGGTACTGTTCTCCTAACTCACCTCAAAGCATCTTAGGATGCAACATGTCACCTCAGAATGGCCTGATCCAATACCCAATAAAATAATTCCATTTATTTGAGTGGCAGTTGGGTCAGGTTCACGATCAACTTGTGGAACTACTTGCCAGAGGATGTTGTGAAGACCCGGACTTTAAAAGGGTTAAAAAAGGAGCTTGATAAAATTCATGAAGGATAGGTCCATCAAAGCTTATTAGCCACGATGGGTAGGAATGGTGTCCCTAGTCTGTTTGTCAGAGGCTGGGAATGGGTGACAAAGGATCGATCACTTGATGATTGCCTGTTCTGTTCACTCCCTCTGTGGCACCTGGCACTGGCCACTTTTGGAAGACAGGATATTGAGCTAGGTATACATTGGGTGTGGCCCACTATGGCCATTCTTGTGTTCTGGTATATATGCATGTGCGTGTGAGACAAAAAATCTGGAACCTCTGCTTTAACTCAGGGCTCGCTCAACTCTCTCTTCTTCTTAGCTTTCTGTGCCCCTAGTCATGCATCAGTGGATATGTTGGGTTCTTTACTACATACTGTTCTTAAGGAAGTTCACTGTTGTACGTGAGGTTTCATTCTCTAAACTCACTCTGATTGCTTCTATTTCTTCCTTTAGTTTTTACCTGCTGTAGCAAGGGGGTGAAATCAGTTCAATCCACTCTGTAACCTTAACAGCAATATATTAAAGACACTGAGAATCTGCTAGTAGAACATTTAAAGACATACCATTCATTTACTGTTTCATTAAAGGCACTTCCAGAGGGCTTTATATTGGTCTGTTCTTTCCTCTTAATTGCATTTTTTGGTCATGCATCAGAACACCTTTACCCTTGGATACAATATGCTTCTCACTGAAATAAGTTATTATACTAAAATGTAGGCACTCCAATAATGTGATATACGACTTTGACCATTTTCATCATTTATATCTTAACCAGTTCATCACGTTAATTTGGCATATATACAGCTTCACTACCCTGTGATGAAAACAGTAGCTTGGCTAGCTAATCAAGATGCAAAATGTTTAAAAGATCAAAGGGAAACATATAATATATTAGGTACTATACTCTAATAAGTGAAGAACATTATCATAACATTAATCCATTCTAAGCAAAAAGAATTACATTAAGGAGTATTAACAATGTAGAGTCAACCAAATCAAGTTACATTCCATAGATGTCCAAGAAAGAATAAGTAGATTGCAGGGCCGGCTTGAGCCATTCCTGCACACCGGGCAGCGGGAGCGCGACGCATGCGTGGCTCCGCCTTCGGGCTCACGGTGCATGCGCGGCCCCGGCACACTGCACACCTTACAGCTGCAATCGGGTGCATTGCATCCCTTACAGCTGCCATCAGGCGCTCCCCATAGGTTGTCGCCCCGGGCAACTACCCGGCTAGCCCCCCCTTAATCCGGCCCTGGTAGATTAGATAGTTCAGATAAATGTTGTGTCCTTTTTTTAACTACAGCTATATTGAAAACGTAAAGAGGTCTATATTTAAACCAGTCTAAGACCAGTCCTTACATTATGAAGAGTACAGAATGTTAAACATTTGAAGATAAAAACTGGAACAATTGTGTTACAATGCAAAACTATTTTCTTATAAAAAAAATCTTTAAATTACACCATATGAGTAAAGACAATGGTATGAAATTCATATTAGTCTGCCACATCAAGGAATGAAAATAGAAAATTATATAAAATTAATCCTTTCTTCTTGGCAGTTTTAATATTGTAATCCTCTATAGTCATCCTCTCAAACCAAGTTTGAAGGGTCTGTAATTCTGCTGTTTTTCATATCTCCTCTCTCATCTCATTGTATATTGTATAGCTGATTTAAAAGCTGATGTTCTGTGGAGGTTAAAACAAGAATGATTCATCCCATCTATTCTCAGATTGAGATGCTATTATTAGGGGAATAAGTGGACTAGTTTTTTTGAGATTAGCATTTCTTCTTAATTTTTTGATGAAAAGTAATTCATATGAAATTACCAAATGACAGATATTTTCATTTCTCAGAAGCTGTTGAACCATGTGTATGTAAATGTGGATGTGTATGAGAGGGTTATTATATTGAATGGGTATTTACATTAAAAGGCCAATAGTTTATTTTTAATATGATCTGTTTAATTGAGTGGCAGGTTCTATCAGTGTAACTCCATTGAGCTGGATGGAATCATGCCAGTGTAAAATTAGAGTAACACAGAAGTGAATTAATGGAGTTTTGACTGATTTACACTTTCAGAGATGGGATCATAATCAGTCACCAAGACTTTATAGTCATCCAAATGTGCAGTTATCACTTTAAAATGTTCACTTGACTTTAACCTATCTTTGTTTAATTTGCTTGCTACTTATGTCCCAAAGACTTCAAAATGGTGTAGTTAATCTATTCCATTTGTTCTCACTGTGTGCTGTGTTTCTTGACACACATTTTGTTGGACATCAGGATTCTCAGACTTTTCTTTATTCAATATTATTTGGTATTTATTGCTGAATGAACACTAATTTTAATTTTACCAAAATAAGAACAGTGAAGTTTTTGTTTGCATATTATTAGTTATTACCAACTTCACATTAGCAGTGGGAATTGCGGTTTCCTTTATTTCCTGTGCATGGCATAAATAATGTTGTATGTTTACTTGGAGAACCCATTGTTAGTTATTCATAGTTCATTGGTGATGCGAAACATTTCAGTATGTGCTTGCATTATGATTTAGAATGAATAAACTGTCTCTTAATATTTATTACAATCCATTCAAGTGGAATGAAGGGCTCCTTTTACTCTGGACAGCATCAGTGGCATAATCAGGATGAGTTTCACCACACAATTTGGCAGATCTCTATGGCTGTGTGAGAACCCAAGTCATTCAAAAGGCAGACAACATTCTGATCTCTGATTTTTGTGGATTTGACTATCGATCTACTCTCATTCTGCACTTTTGGAAAATGGGGATAATGTTTAACTGAAGAGCATAAGGGCAGATTCCCTGGGGGAGGGGGGGGACTATTAAGGAAAAATAAATCCTATGAAATCCTCCTCAAGAAGTTTTTACCAGAGCATACAATTGTCCATGCATTTGTACCTCCCTGTCTGCTCTCCATGGAGTGGGCAGAATTTGAACTCAAAGAACCCAAAGAGGCCAGTATTGTCTGTGTACAGATGTCATGGAAACCCGCAGTTCTTTTACTTCCCTGACAAAGTGAATTCTCCTAAAAGCTGCCTCAGTTTCTTCTTCCATCATCCTGGCCTCCTGCCAACACACAGAAGGATGAATTAGTTTATAGGCTGAGCTTGTATTAATGCTTCTGTGAACTCATTGCTGGTTTCTGGGGTGACGGATGACATGCATTGCATTCTTATTGCCATAGCCCCAAGGCATGCTCCCTTTCCACACAGATCCTTATGGAGGCCTCATTGTGGGGTGCAATGTGAAGAGGATGATTGTGTACAGACAGCTGACTGCCCCTCCCCCCAACACACACCTTTTGCTTCCTAGCCAGAAATCTACTGAATTTTCATCCTTTGTCCAAAGGTAGATTGGAAAAATCCAGGCCAGAAAACACTTCTTAGTTATCTCTTCAGTCACATTCTCTCTGTCCTAGAGGGAAAAGTGGTCTCTTTTGGTACATGAAATTCACTTTATTATTCTGTCTCTCAAATTCTCTGGAGAGTGTTTCAAATCTACACAACAGCTGTCCTGAGCAGAACTGGCCAGCGCTTGCAAAGTGTCTCCGATTCTTCATTTGAATTCTTAACTACATTAATTTCAGTTGCATTTGAGTCCGTTTTATATTTGCTTCCTAAAAATATTCTTATGAAGGAAGTTAATGGCAAGAATGTTCTGCGAATATTCGGTGAATATGAAACAAACATTGAATAATCCTGGAAAGCAACACTAAAATTAAGGACCATGAGTATTCATCCAGCTAATCTAATACTGAGAATTTTACACATCCAAGCAGGGAACAGAAAAATTGCACCTTACCTCAGGTGTTATCAAACTAACCAGTTCATTGTGATTAAATATTGAATACTCACAATAATTCATATTGCTCCTGAATAAACTATGGACCACAGAGAATATTTGCTACATGATTCCGATAGTAAAGAAATATGAGAAAATTGTAAAATGACAGTTTGCAAACAAACAAATTCAGCTAATAAATTATCCACTCTGAATAATTTGCACAGTGTGTGAGGGTTAGGCTATATCTGGCCAAAAACTAGATGGTTCTGACAGACATTATAAGAACATTCTGTTGTTCCAACAACAATCAGGAATAAATCAGACTCAGTACATTGGTTCCTTAATTCTAACATAAGGAGCCATAGATGGTGTAAATTTGCATAGTTCCACTGACTGTTACAGCAGTGGAGCCACACTGATTTAACTAGCTGGGGATCTTGTCCAAAAGTTTTAGAGGGTAGCACAGGAGGGACTTTAAGCCAGCCCGCATTCCTTTTCTGAAATCTGCTGTTATAGACCTGTATGAGATGTAGAGCTATATTTCCCTCTGCTTTTCTGAGTGTGGCAGAATACTTGAGGGTCCAGCAGGTTAATATAGTTTTGCATGCCCCTCCAAAGCAAAAGGCCATTTCACACTCTGGAGAGCAATAGAGTGGAACAGTAGGCAGCACAGAGGGTATGTCTATACTTGTCCCCTCTTTCGAGAGAAGGATGCAAATGAAGACATTCGAAGTTGCAAATGAAGCCGGGATTTAAATATCCCGTGCTTCATTTGCATATTTGCGTTATGGTGCTATTTCGAAATAACAGATGCTGTTATGCGGTTATTTCGACAGAAAACCCTTCTCTTGAAATAACCCTTATTCCTCATACAATGAGGTTTACCAGTTATTTTGAGAGAAGGGTTTTCTCTTGAAATAACCACGTCTTAACAGCATCTGTTATTTCAAAATAGTGCTATTTCGAAATAGCGCCATAATACGAATATTTAAATCCCGGCTTCATTTGCAGTTTCGAATGTCTTCATTTGCAGCCTTCTCTCGAAAGAGGGTGCAAGTGTAGACATACCCTAACTCTGGTGTTACTTCTGTTATTGAAAACCAAGTTCCTTGCCTTGCAAGCCCTGAGAGCCATGAACTCCATTTGATTTCATTGGGTATTGGAGGATGTGCAATACCTTGTAGGATCAGTTACTAAGGAAATTTCTGAAGGGTGAATGGAGACAATAATCAGCTATTTGGAGGAGAGGGGAATCAGGATAGTGCCATCGATCATTTATTTTAGTTTGTTTGCTTTTTACCTTTCAGCAGTCCATTATGCCTTCTCACTACACATAACAGAATGGCCACTTAATCATACATCGTGTTGTCAAATGTACTTTACCTTATCACATTTCACTCTACAGTGTTGACTTTCTTCTGGTTTCCAAATCCTTAACCTTTTCAGCATGAAGGACCATGCCAGTAGCAAGCCTATTTGTACTGGTATTGATTGTGTTGGTTTGTAAAGGCTCCTTAATGTTCCACTCAAAGCAAAGTAGAATTCTTTGAATGAAGGTAATAGCATGGATTGTGCCTCCATTATATATTACTGAAATTCATGGTTCAGTTTTGTAGTAGCATGAAGTATTATGCAATTTAATTAACTTATGATTGGACATTCTAGGCTTTTAGACTATTTCTGTATTTGTCAAGATCATTAGATTTGGCATCAAAGTTTTTCAACAGAGCAAGAATATAATCCATTTTGCAGAGAATCCAGGGGAGGTTGTAGAATCTCCATCTCTGGAGATATTTAAGAGTAGGTTAAATAGACATCTATCAGGGATGGCAGATGGTGCTGGGTCTTGCCATGAGGGCAGGGGACTAGACTCGATGAACTCTTGAGGACCTCTCGAGGTCCCTTCCAGTTCTAGTGTTCTATGATTCTATGATTTTTTTCTGTGTTTAGCAGTATTCTTAATACAATACTGACTGAAGAGAAAAAGAGAGCCTTAATTACCTTTACTAGACTTGCATTAAAGCCCAAGATAGAACATAAGAATGTCTGGGGTCCTGTTCCCTCCTGTGCCATAGAGTTTCTGTGGATGGCAAATCACTTAATCTCAGTTTTCCCATCTGTAAAACCAGAATAATGATATGTATCTCGCTGGGTCAGAGGTTTTAGGTGTGAAGTACAAGAGTAAGAAGAGTAGTGTTCTTGCTACATTTCCTAGGTGGACAATCGGGGAAGTGGTGACATCTCTCAGGACTCAAGTTCACGAGATGTACAGCCCTTTGCATACCAGAGAGGTTTGGCTAAAATCAGATAAATGCTAACCAAGCTTTTAGAGTTAGTCCATCACAAATAATTATCATCTTAAACTTACTGGTCACCTGAATGAGATTAGACATTGAGATAATGTTTACACTTGTGAGGTGGAGCTCGGAGATAGAACAGGAATGACAGTTAACCATACACAGATGTCTCAGGACAACTTCTATGAATAAAACAGGCTGGCAATAAAATCTTGTGGCAGGAGTGAAACTGACAAGTAAAAGATCCTACAGTTTGCATAAAAGGCCAGATTGCAATCAGGTATGTGGGAATAGAGTGGGAGTAAGAAGCTTCCTCACCCCCTTACATGGTCAGCAGGGGTGAATCTACACTGCAGGGCTTAACTCAAATTGCGTAACTTATTTTGAAATTGAAACTGGGAGGATCTACACAAATTTTGAAGTAACCAAATTTTGAAGTAACGTGCTATTTTGAGCCATTCCTTAACCCTCATGCAACGAGGTTTACCGGGATGGCCTGTTATTTTGAAAAATATTTAGAAATAACAAGTGGCTTGTGTAGAGACACAGGGCACTTGTTGGCTTGTATGTGTGTCAATAATGCAATAACTTTTCAATGCTGCATCCCGTCATTTCCAAAATTTCAGGAATATCTTGGGCATCTGTGGGGAGAACCATGTTGATTTTGGTGAAAATCAGAAAAACAAAAGAAGTGGGAGCATAACTTCTGATTGGCAGAGCCACCAGCTTCAACCAGTGCCGTAACTTGAGCAGCCATTAAAACATCCCAGCAAAACAATCCTTGTAGCTTCACCCTCCCTACCAATACAATGTAAAAATGCTGCCATCATGAAAGAAAGAGATGAAAAACAGTTGGGGAAATAGGCATGGGATAAGAAAGCAGAGAAACAGGGGGTGCACTTGTAACTACCACAGGGTGGATTCAAACCTGGGACCTCTGGAGCTTAATATAGGAGCCTCTATAGCTTGAGCCCACCTTAGGCTGTAGAGCTCCCTTGTTCTTATCTTTTGACAGTGAACAACACTAGGTGTGTGTGGGTTACACATTCAAAATCCTTGACATAGAAGGAAAGGGGGGACTCTGGCATGGGTGGAACAGTTAATAAAGAATGTACAGAACCTTTAGGGTATGTCTAGACTGCATCCCTCTGTTGGCAGAGGGATGCAGATTAGGCAGGTCGACATTGCAAATGAGGCAGAGATTTAAATATCCCTTGCCTAATTTGCATTAAAATGGCCACCGCGTTTTGCCGACTCAGGACTTTGTCAGCAAAAAGCGATGCAGTCTGGACATATCCTTAGTGTTGAGGGGCACACAGAATCCCCAGCAAAAGGCAAACAGGGAACATGAGGAAAGGGAGGCCAGGGGGAGACATGGGAGCACACATAGCCTCTGGCATTAAGGGAGAATGGGGGACACACAGAAACACCTGATGGGGAAATGAGGAGCAGAAAGGGAAGGGAGAAATGTGGCCCACACAAAACCCTATAGGAAAGAGGGCAGAGTGAGGCACATTGCATGGAGCAGGTGGGGGGACTCCTGTGTGTTAAGGAGGAGGAGTGGGCATTGCTGTGAACTATGGTGAGGGACAGAATCCTGGCACACAGGGATGTCGTTGGGCAGAACAGAAAGATGAGAGGCACCTTTGGGGTCTGTAATCTGCTTGGCCTGTAGAAGCTGGGAAGTGGGTGGAATCCTTAGTGTTATTGTGAGTTCAGATACTACTCGGCATGAGTAAAGGAAGCATAATCCAGCCCCCAAAAGTGAACAAGACATTTGTGAGCCTTATAAGCTTGATGTAATTCAGTTCTATCTGTGAGGACGGTCCCTTTACTATCCAAACAGGCACACATGTACATCTCTAATAATTAGTGTTGACATGGGGAAGGGAAGGAAACAACAGCTTGGAAGCAAGCCCTCAAACCATTCATTTCCTCAGATTCCTCTAACCAAAAAACTACAAGAGGCTTCTTAAACAGCAGGCGCTCAGCCTAAAGGCATTGAGTCTGGCAGGGCTACTGACACAGAGAGGAAAAAAAATGAGAGGAACAGACACAGCTGTAGCAATTGCCTTAGGTTATCTATGCCTATCACTTCACAAGAGTATTTGTAGCCACAGCACCCAGTGCGGAGTATCAGATGCATTTCCTACTGGGAGATATCTATTCCTATGTGCTACCTTGGAGTCCCAAAGAAATGTGCTGCCTAAATACAGAATATGTAGCTAGGACTTATTCATCTTCTAATTGTGTACCAGTTCCATTAGATCTCTCTAACTAAGCACCAAATAAACTTCAAATTAACCCCCGAAATAATAGGGCTTCGCTGGAGGATAAGCAGAGGTAGAAGCTGGCTCTAATACCATAGTGCAGCAGAAGACAACATCAGTATAATGTGACTGTTAGCCATTGGTTGAGTGCTGTGCTCAGACTCCAGCACCCAGAATGGTGGCTTTAGTATAAGGGGTGAAGTTCAAAACACCTGATGTGCCCATGTGACTGCTCAGGAATGTGAATGATTTGGATAGCCTAGTGAAAATTATCTGTGGAAATATACTCCACCTATAACTTACTTGAGGAAATGTGTAAGTATATGTTCATACTATAAAATGAACTTTGAAATAATTATTTTGGTAATAAACTGGACCACGTGCAATACATAGTTGATTCAGCCAAAATAAGTATTCCTACTGGCCAGGGGGGTTTCTTCCTGACATCTCATTTGCAACTGAATTTTGAAGCCTTCTTATATTTAAATGGTTATTTTGATGAGTTTTTTTCCCTCCAGATATACTATTTTTGAAAAACAGATTCCTCCTAAGAGCAGTCAAGTGTCAAATGCAAAGTTATGGATGGTGCCAGCTACTTTTGGATGCATACGCTCCATTTATTCATTATGGCAGTGAAAGCTTAAATGTGCAAATATACAGGGCCGTTTTGTGTACCTGTCATGTTAGTGTTTTTAATGAACATTGATCATGTTCATCCAGTCATAGATTTGAATAAAGCAAATATGCAGCAGTTTCTAAAACACTGCATGAACTTTTCGTTTTTGCATAATGTTTCAGAGAGCCCTCAAGAAGAACCTGAAAAGATATTCGTTCTCTTTTTTTTTTCTTCAATAAAGTATAGGCAAATATAATTCCTAGTAAAATGCTTCTCTCTGAAATAGATAGATAAATAAATAAATAACCCTTTGCAGAATGAGAAATAGGTTAGCACAGATTCATTTCAATTTTCTTGCTAAAATTCATCAAAAGTTTATTTTACTTGCACAGTATAAGGATGATTTTAATCTCCATAGGGTCACTTTATAGGTTAGCTTGCTGGGAAACTAATATTTTAAATTAAAAAAATAGGAGCTACCTTTATATATTCACAATGGTGCAAACATTATACAGTATTCCCTTGAATTATTATTATTTTGCTTGAGCCTGAGCATCTGCACTTCGTATTGGTAATTCCTGACTATTTGGTTCTACTTACCAGCAGCATTTGTTCACTTAAAGCCAAAACTGATCTTCTGTTTACATAAATCAGGATTATGTAATTTGAGGCAAAAACTTCTACCTGATTGTTTCTTTCGTATAATGTTTTGTCACATAGGAATTCCAATCTTCTGCAGTGGACAGTCATAGTTCATCTACAGATGCTAAAGATGCAGGTGTTTTATTATTACATTTGTATTAGGATTTGTGGACCTACAGATTGTCTGTGCCCTGGGGTACAAAAACTTGCAGGAGACAGATATGGAAATGTAAAACTACCCAATCAAACAATCTGCTGACAACCTAGCGAATTGACTTAGATTAGAGTAGGTTCTTGCTGCAAATTACTACCCAAGAACACTTTTCTTCCAGGTTAAGGACAAAAAAAACCCTACATGTACAAAGAAGAAAGAGGGGTAAACAAAACAAGAAACATTTATTGGCAGGTTTGGTTGCCCTTGCATAAAAATACTCATCCATCTTTCTTCCACAATTAATCAATGAAAGCTTAGCTGGAATAACTTTGATAAGTATTCAGAGAGTAGGTATGTTGAGCACTAGAGTTGTGTTAGGATGCAATAAATTTTGCTGACGTTTAAGTTTGAGGCTGGTCACCCACTACAAACACAGTATTGAATCCCTATCCTGAAATCACCAAATGTAAACCAGCCCAGATCACACTTCTTTTTCTGAAAGAGTAAGATAAATCAGATGAGATGTTTGAGAGAGATTGGACTTCAAAATACTGTATCTTTCTATACAGTCTCCAAAATCTTATTTTACTTGACAGATCTCCAAATGGCCCAGGAGTGCCAAAATTATTTTAATCTATTTTGTTTGGAAAAGATGTGCATTTTGTCTGTTTATAGTGGGTTTCTTTATTTAATTAAGAGCAGATTGGACAGAAAAATGCTGCAATATAGGAAATTAGGGCTATGTCTACACTCGCGGCTTCTTGCGTGAGAAATATGCAAAGGAGGCTAAGCGTGGAATATCGCCAAGCCTCATTTGCATACCTATGAGCTGCCATTTTTGCAGAAGAGACTCTGAAGCCAGAAGAAGCTGTCTATACTGCCCGTTCTTGCACAAGAAAAACCCTCTTGCGCAATGCTGTTATTCCTGAAAATAATTGGCGTAATGGCATTGCGCAAGAAGGTTTTTCTTGAGCAAGAAGGGGCAGTGTAGACAGGTCCTTCTGGTGCAAGAGCCTCTTCTGCAAAAATGGAAGCTCATTAGGTATGCAAATGAGGCTCAGCGATATTCCACGCTTAGCCTCATTTGCATATTTCTCGCGCAAGAAGCCGCGAGTGTAGACATAGCCTAAGTGTATATCTACACTACGGGATAAGATTGAATTAAGATATGCAACCTCAGCTACATTAATTGTGTAGCTGAAGTCAAAGTAGCTTAACTCAACTTTTGGCATTGTCCATGCTGCAGGACGTCAAAGGGAGAACACACTCCCTCGAGTTCCCTTACTCCTTATGGAAGCAGAACTACCAGCAACAATTGGAGTGCTGCTCTCCATTCAAATTAGTGTGTCTTCATTAGACCTGCTAATTCAAACCCTGAAAGATCGAGAGTGGCAGCTTCAATCTTTTCTGTTGTATAGACATACCCTACAAGATAAAATGATTAAGGACCTGTTCTGTAGATCTGTACTATAATTTAGGAAGTCTGTAATCCCTAAACAGATGATCCACTTCAGTGGGAGACCACATGGACTAGAACAAAGAGCACAGGGCTCAGGGTAGCAGAGGCAGGTCAACAGTGAAAGCTTTTCCAACCCATCTTTAAATATTATTTCAGGGCTGATCCCATGAGTTGCTGAGCTTCTACATAAGTGAGCAGGCCAGGCACTGAGCAACCCTTTGATATGAATAGCTACCCTTTACTTGTATATTTAAGAGGGTAAGGGATGCTGCATTCCCCTAGTTAACAATGTTCTCTCCCTTTTTGTTTTCTTTTCATAGTATAATCTTTGAATTCTGTGTAGTTCAGATGTTTGAAGAAGTTTTTAATGTTTCTAAAACTGTGTAGCTGAAAACCCTATTTCTGTAGATCTCAAAGTTTGATTGGTCTCAGTTTACCCTGTAATGGCTTGTGTTTTAATCACAGCTGATGAGGAATTTTATATACTTTTTTCCTAGAAAATGAAATCTCTTCTAAATTAAAACTGATTTTTTTTAATTTTATCGCTGGGAAAATTGTAACAAAATATTTCATTTGGTGTCATGTCAAACAGAATCAAAACATTTTATTTGGGGTTAGTTCAACATTAATCTGTCCCCATCCCCCAGCCCCTACAGTGACTTCTGCCCCCATTCTTTTCCAGAACTAGGCTTCCTGTCTGGACTAATTTCCCACGATGCACCATGGTCTACTCTTTGGGTGAATCATAATGATGTCTGAGGAGTTTCACAAACACAGTGCATCATGGAAGGAGTATTCAGCTCAGGGATCCCAGCCTATAGAAGAGAATGGGGCAATAAGGGACCCAAACAACAACTCTCCTGACGAACCACTGCAATTCAGGGGTCATAGATTAAAGTTGAAATTAGTGAAAATGAAATGTTCCAGTTTGATACAACAAATTTAAACAAACTATTGTTATTTGGGACGGTTGAAACAATTTATTATAATCAGAAAAAATGATTTAGAAATGTCAACATTTTTAAACTTTCAATTTCATTAAAAAAAATCAATATTTTGACTGTGTTCATCCTGATTCAGGAAGCAAAAAAAAAAAAAAAAAAAAAAAAACCATTGAAATATCAGAATTTCCTGTTGGGCCAAAATTCCATTTTTACCCACTTTACTTTTGACATACTTTGCTTTTAGCCAAACAGCTCCCCAAATTTGCCATACATCTATGTTTATACTATTTTTTTTTGCAGTTACACATCATATTTTGGGGTTCTGAATTAAAGATACTAAAAAAATAATTTTCCAATTCTGCCTAAGAGCACATCAGAATTGGTTGAAAAGTGAACTACAGAAAGTTTTAATTAAGCTAAGAGTTTGGATATTTACACAGTGCATGTTAAAATGTATCTCTAAGTTTAGGTCTAGAAATTGATATTGATATCTCAAAAAAGTAGGCTGTTTAAATGTTTAATGATTTTAAGATTAATTTTCAGGATCTGCTTCTGTTCCCAAGTGAAACCATGATAAGTGAGGAATTAAAGTAAATGTTAAGCAATTTAAAATTCATAAAGTTTGGGTGAGATTTGTTGGAATAGAAATTGTCATAGTGGAAAAGTCAGGTGACCCAGCTAATTAGCTAACCTCTTGTTGACAGTGGCCAGTGCTGATTTTTTAGCCTGATAGAATGAGTGAAATTATTCATTGTAACTAATTAATCTGATGAATTTTGGCATTTTTGTTTGAAGAAATTGATACTGATTTTTTTATTATTATTTCAGCTTGCTCTGTAGAAAGTCAACCAGCAAATAATTTATTCAATGAAAGTTCCTGTCAATTTTTCAACGTATTATATGAGAATAAATGTTTTTAACAAGATGCCAGCAGATATTCTGCTTTTAGATGGCTCATAATGGCATTGATTTACAATGTGATAGCCAATACTTGTTTTGCAAGTGATTTGTCAAAAGATTCCTTTTAATTTAAATAGTTCCTCCCTCCCATAAACCTCCTATGTTGTCCTTTTTACTGGTATCTAATATTTATGCTCAGATATACTGTCAGAGCACTGACTTTCTGGCCTGTCATATCTAATAGGGGGAAAAAAGGAGTAAGTAGACTGCTTCTCAGCGAACGGATGCTTAATTGGCCAGCCACATGTTTGTTCATTTCAGGAGTCACTTGAGCATATCACAAGCAGATTTCAAATGAAATAGAACCCACCATTACACATACTATTGTGGAAACTCCCATTCCTGGTTTTTGCATAGTAGATAGTGCCTCCAGAAAAGCATGTTATAATTTAGGGAATCTATGTAGAACTTATGAATTATAGCTTGATTTTATGAACTCTCTGTATCCTTATGTGTTATGATTGTAATGTGCCTCATTCTGCTTGCACTTTGGAGACAGGGAAGTGGTACCTGCATGTCTGCCTATGACTAGGTCTGTCCTTAGAAATGACTAGCACCTGAGTTGCACTGGCCAGGCTAAATACATGAAAAAATGAATCTAGATAAAACCAGTTTTCTCCAGCTTGTATGTATGTTTGTTTTGGGAGCAGGGGAACAAGGGGCTGAAGGAGTTTAATTTCCCCAGATTCAGAAAAAAGAAACCTTGTGTTAATGCTAGCATTTAAAAACTCAGAGGGACGCAAGCAACTGGAGTGTCTGGAGGAGTCTGCATCTCTGACCCTTCAAATTTTTCCTACCCTGAGCAGAACGAATTTCCTTAAGGGCCCTAATTTGGAGGTGACGTATGACACATCACCTTCATATGGGTGCACATAACAAAATTCATGTGGCAAGAGTGGGGCCAAACAGTTATGAGTGTAGGATGGGGCTCAGGGTTGGGGCAGAGACCTGGGGGCTCTGGGATGGAGCTGAAAAGTTTGGGTACAGGGGAGCTCCAGATTTTGGGAGATTAGCATGCAGGAGGGGGTACAAACTCTGAGCTGGGGTGCGGGCTTTGTGGTAAGGCAAAAAACTTTGGCAAAAAACTTCTTGAGCAAGAAGCCTGCAGTGTAGACAGAGCCTTAATAGCCTAGTTGGCAGTGCTGACCGGAGCCTCAAGGGTCCCTTTTCCACCAGGCGGTCAAGAACTGGATACATGGTCACCCTATTTTAATGTCATAGTCACATGTGTAACCTTGAGAGCTCATCAATATTGGACATACCAATGATTTTCATTTTCTTTCTTTCTTTCTTTCTTTCTTTCTTTCTTTCTTTCTTTCTTTCTAGTGCTGACTTTTGTGCTAGGTTGAAATGCAGAGTTTTTAAATGAGGGACAACACTTGAAAGTAACTTTCCGTATCCTCGCTTTCCTTGTCCTAATGGTGGTATTTTACTTTAACATATTCTCCCTACCAAATGTTTTACTCTTGTTTAATGACTTAATATATTCCCCTTTCTGCTAAAATAAGTACAATATATGACCTCTAGTAGAACTTTATGCACAACTTTTACAAATTGCTTCCAAAAGCACTTTATTTCTTTGCAAACAATGACAAATCTAATATCCTTTTATGCCCATTTTTCTCTTTCCATATTAAGAGCTAGTCTTTTCAAAAATTATATTTAACAGGAAGTATCAAAGACATTACTTTTAGTAACATCATAGCAATGAGAGAGTTGAGAGAAGATGGATGCTCTTTGTATTCAGCACTATTGGAACTGATTAGCGTTTTTTGTCATAGTGGAAGACCCCATAGGGCTTGGCTTGACTGGGGCTGTGTTGTTTTCTATTGTGTTTCTCTGCAGTTTCAAATTGTTCCAATTGCTATAGCGAGAGACAGTAAGGAATATTAAACCTAGGTAAATGAAAGTCAAGTCACATAGAGAGTGTTCTGCACACGGTAGTCGCTTTTACAGTCAGCTTGTTATTATATGAAATAAAGGTATATATTCTATCCTGCTTCTCAAATTTCCCTATGTAGTTGGAGGAGAGAGAGATGAGTTAGTGATAAAGATAGCCTATGGCAGAAGGTTGATGAGATTGTCAAGTCAAGTGAGAAAGCAATAAAGCACACAGAAATATTAAAATATTTTGATTCTTAGTGAGGTCTACTTCTAATCTTTAGTTTCTGCTGCCTGAGGCTCCCAGCTCATCTACAGCCTAAAGAGTGATCTCTAAGACCCTGCTGATTTTAACACAATATACCCTTTCTCAGGAGCTTACGAACTCTGTATGTTAAACCTTTCACATCTTGGTGGCTGTTGCTTGGGGAGGTGGGGGAGAATGACAACAAGAGCCTAAAATCAAGTAAAACTATATCAAACATGGAAAATAATACATAATAATAATGAAACTGTTATTGGTATTGACTTTATAAGGATCAGGCCACCCTGTTATGCTTGGAAATATTTCAAGACACACACAAACCTACTCATCCAACATTCAATAGTATTTATAATTCGTGTGGGTAAAAAGAGAACTTGTGTCCTTTTTTCAATCTGTGTGGCTATGAAAGACTCATGGAGAGACTGAAAAATCAAATGAAGGAGAAATCTAACATTTTACAGTTCTGTCTCTCAGTGACTAATAAGCTATGAACAGATCCTCAAAATTAAGTAATGCCCCAGGGGTACGTCTAGATTACATGTCTCTGCCGACAGAGGCACGTAAAATAGGCTACCTCACATAGTCAATGAAGCCAGGATTTAAATATCCCTGGGTTCATTAAAATAAAAATGGCCACTGTGCTGTGCCGGCTCAGCTGATCGTTGGCACAGTGCATGAGTCAAGACACGGATCAGTCGACAGAGACCACCTTTGTCGATTGCTTCTTGTTTCATGAGGCATAAGGGAGCAGTCAACAAAGGCATTCCCTGTCAACCAATCTATGTCTTGACTTGCGCGCTGTGCCGACGATCAGCTGAGCTGGCACAGTGTGGCGGCCATTTTTATTTTAATGAAGCTGGGGATATTTAAATCCCCACTTCATTGACTATGTCAGGTAGCCTATTTTACATGCTTCTGTCGGCAGAGGTATGTAATCTAGACGTATTCCTAGTGTGTGTAAAATCAAGCATAACCTGTCTCACTGAAGACAGGAATTTGGTAGAATGAGACATAATTGTTGAACTCTTCTCTGGGGGATGGTGGTTCTTATTTTTAATATAGTAACACATGCAACTTAGTGACAAACTGTTGCTTATAGGGAAGTTCAAGACAAAAAGGGAACTATACCTTCTCTATTACCTAGCAGGATTCAGCCTCCTGGAATTTAGCTCCTTAGTGTGACTCTACTAGAAATCCCCTAGCTCTGAAGGTTTTTGAACCTATGAGGAGCAAAATTGTGCTTAAGCTAGTCACATGCCATCCCATCCCTTGCTAAATGTAAATACTGGCCTCGAAACTTTTTAATCACTTTCCTTTCTTGCTCAGGAGGTGAAACTCTCAGAAACAAAATTCAAGATGATTGAAACCCCCATAAATATGACTTAAAAAGAGAGAAAAAAGATGCTAGAGAAAAACATCCCTAAGGGAAAGAAGATCAAAATGCTGAAAGGTGATGGGTGGATAGATAAGAATTCTGCAAGATACAATGGCTGAAAGACCACACTTAGAGTAGTTATTCATAGTTTGCTATCAAAATGGCAAAGCGTATCCAGTTGGGTTGTGCCAGGGTCTTTCCTGGATCCAGTATTATTCAGTAATGTGCTTACAAAAATTGCATGACAAGCTGGAAGAGCATGCAAGCACTATGGAGGACAGTATTAGAATGCACGATTTTGATAAATGAGAGAAATGATCTGCAATCAGTAAAATGAGATTCAGTAAAGACAATTGCAAAGTCCAAAGAAGGGAAAAAAAACAATGAACAATTACAAAATGGAGAATATCTGACTAGGCATTAATACCTGAGAAAATGATCTAGGAATTATAGTGATCATATGTTGAATGAGTAGTGGTCTGGTGCAATTGCAAGAAAGGCAGATGTCATTCTTGCGGGGTATTAACAGGAATGTCATATGTCAGACATGGAAAGTAGTAGGTACTGCTTTTTAGGCACTCTTGAGAGCTCAGCTGGAGTATTCTCTCCAGTGCTGGGCACCACGCTTTAAGAAGAATGTGAACAAATTGCACAGAATCCAGAGGGGACCAACAAACAAATATGAAATTTCTCAGCTAAGCAGGGTAGCCTTAGGAAAGATGAATGGTCTCCCAAAATTGTTTTTGTTTCAGTGCTTCCCTGTTGGTATCCCTGACATAATATTAAAATTTATGTGATCATAGAAAAAAAATCCCAACCAAGGATGAGTTCTAAAGACTCTGCATAAGCCTTTAAAGTGGTGGTAAACTAGCTTTTTCCCTAATTTGGCTTATTATTACACACACAATTAAAAGGTGTGATTAGTTGGGTTAAAAATTAATGTCCAAACACTGGGTAAAACTCAAAACAGGAGTGGAACTTAAATACAACTGTTAATAGTGACCATTAGATTACAAAGAGCTGTGTAAATTTTACCAAAAATAAAATAAAAAATCACCTGTTCCTCCAGGCCACCTCAGCAGCTTTGAGGATATTTTTAAAATCCCTGTCACTGAGGCCTGGTCCCTCAGCTTCTCTCCTTCATAACAGGAATTTAGCTCTGGGAAATAGCAAAGTGTCTATTAGCTTTTGGTAAGACTGAGATTATTCAATTTGGTCAGCTATTTCCAGTTTCTCATTGGAAATCATACCAGGGTAGCTTTTACTAATGTACATTATGTAAAGATCTCATATTTTCTGTATTTTTGAGTCAAACATTGTGAATCTGGATACAAGACAGCTCTGCCTACATATTTTGCTACATTTGAGAATCTGGCCCCTGAGCAAGCTGAAACAAAAGGTTTAACTTTAAGATATATAACATTTTGATTGGGGGAAAAAAAGTTATTGATAGGAAAATAGTCCAGATGAAAAGATTGGAAAGGGATTTACACACAAAATAAAATGACCGAGGTGAGTAGATCTCAAAATGGAAAAGAGGATATACATCTTCAATTTGTGTAGCTTACAAAGAAAATGTATATAAATTACTGTGTAGATGGCATTTGACTCCATTTAACATCCATCATTGTTTTAGAACTAGGGATATACTCTGTTGGAGAGGCTGCAAGGAAAGTCACTTGCACATGTAGTGGCTATGTCCAGGAATTAGACTGTTTAGGGCAGACATTGTTAAAGAGATTCATGTTATATCAAAATGCCAGCTTAAAAAGGGATCTCCAACATATGTTCTTAATATTCCAGTAAAGGATCAACATTTTAAATAGAACAACAATTTAGTTTTTTTTTAATTGTTGGCAGCAGGATTTTGTGTTTCATATTATTGGGAAAAATCTAACTTTTCCTCTGTGACATAATAAAATAGATAGTCCTTGTAATGAAAAAGCTATTATGCAAAGTATGTACATGCACACATATACCAAAATAAAAACTTAGTCACCCTCTTCAGCAAACTCAGAGGAGGAGGGTGTTCCAGTCAATAAGGGAGAATGTTTAGAAAGGTTCACTGAATATTAACCTGATCCTGAATAAGTAAAAAGTAATGTATGATGTAGTTAAGGCTTTGTTGTATCTATGTTTTAATAAAAGGGTTTTGTTGTTGTTGTTTTTTAAAGAGGTTTAGAAAAATCACTTATGAGGAGAGGCTGGAAAGAATGGGAACAAAGAGAATCCTATTTGTACTATGTTGGTGTGTATCTTTCCTTTTTTAAAACTAGAAAATATTACATCCATTTCATGAGAGGTAAAGATGGAAATCATTAGCAAAGATTAAAAATAAGCAGGTGATAGTCATGCTCAGAGCTTTAGTGTCCACAAAGCACCCTTGAAGTCATGGTGGGTTCCAAGACATTTTTTAATTTAGAACCTATATTGCTTTTTTGTACCTTTGTAAGTTTCAATCAGTTTATCTTTAACATTTCATCTAGAGGTAATTCTGAATTTGTTTTGCGGGTCAGGCTATAGCAATAGCTTTCTTTGTGCAGTCAAAAGAATACCAGAGAGACCAACTTTCTGTTACCTTATGCAGTTTCGTATTATGGTTCTGACAAGGTATTAGAGCTAAAGAAGGGAAACTCCTGACAACTCTGCACTAGAGACTTTCCAAGATGTTACGTTGGTGTTGATCCATGCTCCCATATGTGCCTACAAAACATCTTGTTCCACATATGAAAGGACCTGTTAATAGTAATCATACATTTTAAACATAGCAGTGCCTCTGCAGGTGGCACTCTTCCCTTTGAGTTAGTAATGTACCATTGATGCAGAAAGGGGTTAGTTGGCCAATGCTGCTTGAGGTGCTGGGTACTTGATCAGATACGGTGTCAAACAGGTTACAGATCCTTCCCTCCCCCAAGCAAAGCATTGACACCCCCTCCCCTTCTTTAAAACTTAATTTTCTTCAAACAGAAGCAGTCAGATATGTATGCATATGCAGTGACCATGTATTTCCCTCCTGTCCTGACACTAACTCATCCAAAAGTCTGCCCACAAGCAGGTCTACTGATGGGAGGGAGAGAGGAAGGGAAACTGCCCCAGGACCTGGTGATTCAAAGGGGCCTTGGCAACGGCTGGAGGTGGCTGGAGTCCTGGACCCTTTAAATAGCGACTGCAGCCCCATACAATGTGCTGCTGAGCCCTGGGTGGTGCGGTCTGAGCAGTATTAAGGGCTGGCTGTCCCAGTCCTTCCAACTGAGGCTCCACCCCTTCTAAGAGAATGGAGCCAACCCCCTCCTCCCACCTTGCCATGGATCAAATGAATCTGTTGGCTCACCTGCCCACGAGTCAGACACAAAGGCCACTCAAAGGCTATTCAGGGCATGTCTACACTAGGAAATTATTTCAAAATAACTGCTAAAATAGCATGCCCACACTATAGGGGAAGCCTCAAAATTAGTCCGAGGCAGGTTCCCTTGATGTGGACACACTACCTCGGCTGAGAGCCCCAGAAAGCACTGGGGAGTAATTACTTAGACTGACTCTGGGGAGAAGTTATTTTGAAATAGCAGCAGTGGAGTGTCCACACTACCGCTATTTTGAAATAACTATTTCAAATATTCCTCGTGGAAAGCAGGAGTTACTATTTCAAAATAATAAGCCCCTTATTTTGAAATAACTGGCTTGACAGTGTGGATGCTCCGCTCGTTATTTAGAAGTAACTCTAGTGTAAACCAGGGCTCAGAGTCTTAGTTCCCCTCCATCTTCTCCCTCCCACTTCCTGTAATGTAGTTTGCTGTCAGCATCAGGTCACTGTGAGCAAATCTTATTAAGCCCTCAGAAACCTGTACAGCCTGCATCACTTCAATGGGGTTATGAAACCACGTAACTGAGAGCAGAATTTATTCCACTATATTATAAATCAGTTTGAAAGTTTTGCTCACTCTGAGGTACTCTGTATCAAAGGCATTGCATACCGTAAATGTACAGGATTAGTCCCATAATTAATTTGAAATGTGCCAATTTTCAAAAGACCAGTAAGAAGGGAACTTTCTTCGAAAACTTGCTATTGTAGACAGACTGAATTATCTATGAATAGAGAGTTGCAGTAGTCCAGCACAGTGAAATTTATAACACACTCATTTTTTCTGGAATCCTCAGATACTCAAATTTAGATGTGATTTTATGAATCTCATTAGACTATTTATCTTTTTTACCTCAAAACTATCTTCAAAACTGAGTTTCCGCAAAAGTTGAAACTAGAGCCCAGAGTGCAAGCCTTCAGTAATGCTTTTGTTTTCAAATTTTGTGTCACTGAGTTATTGAATCAATTGATTTAAATAAACTTACAAAAACACTTGGAACATCTAAGTGTAAAAACAGCTTCTTCTTGCCAGAGGATTTTGTGAAGACCAGAACTTTATCTAGTTCTTTTTTGAACTCTGTTAAATTCATGGAGGTTAGTTCCATCAATGGCTATTAGTCAGGATGGGTAGGAATGGTGTCCCTGGCCTCTATTTGTCAGGGGCTGGAAATGGATGACAGGAGAGGTTTCACTTGATGATTCTCTGTTCTGTTCACACCCTCTTGGGACTTCTGTCATTGGCCACTGTCAGAAGACAGGCTACTGGGCTAGATGGACCTTTGGTCTGACCCAGTATGGCCATTCATATGCTCTTATGTTCTAAATAGCCAGTCCCTGCTTCAATGAAAAACATTGTTTGGGGGATTTGTCCATTCACTGTAACTGATACACTGATTCCATTCAGGTAACCAGTGACCCATCCTGAAGAGAGTAGGAAATGGTACAACAAATGGATGTTATACAGATAGAACTCTCTTGTCTGGCACTCTCTGGTCCGGCAACATCCATGGTCCAGTATGATTTATTTAGTGGGATATCCATTTATCATGGGTGTGACCAATCCCATAAAGTTTCTTTACTGCTACCAGTCCTGGTTCTCAGTTTTCTGTGCTGTTATTTAGCTCTAAGTTATTCCTAAATTAAGAGCCTAGTAAGCAGTGGAAATGCTGGATAATACTGACCTCTTGCGATTTGGCAAATACTCGAGTTTGGCACGGGTCCAGTTCAAGGGTGCTGACTAAAGAGGTTCAACCTGTGGACTAATTTGTCACCCAAAGTCTGAATTGTGTCTCAGTCTATTCACCCTTCTTGTGTTTCTACCTCCTCTACTCACTCGTGGTCATCCATCCTCTTCTCTTTGGCTGTCTTCTCTCCCATTAACCACAATAGTGTGGCTGCCCTCTCAATAGTATCTTAACACTAACTTTCTTCAGGGTCACTCAATCTCTCTATAAGTCTCAATAAAAGCTCTTGCAGCAGAGAATGCTGGCAAACTCACCAATAGAATTAGGGTATGTCTACACCACAGTGTTGTTTTGAAATATCTTATTTCAAAATAGTTATTTTGAAATAACTTATTTTGAAATAACGCATCTACACACACAAAATGCATTTTGAAATAGCATTTTGCTATTTCCAAATAGCACATCCACACTGAGTGGACTCTGAATCGCATATAAGACTGGCCGGAACCAGTTCCAGCAGGACACCAGATCAGGACTTACTGTGTGGGGCTGCTGCCTGAGGCTATCTGAGGTCTGTGCTTAAAGGGACCCTCCCCTTCCCCGCCCCTGGACAGCCAGTTATCAGGTTTCCCTGCTTGCTTGTCTACCTCGATGAGGGACAGCAAAGCATTTTGTCTCCGCGTGCTCTAGTTGCCCTCATTCGGGACACCACAGTACTTGGCAACATGGAGCCAGAGCTGCCCCTGAGCACTCTGGTGCTTCTCTTGGATGAGTTGCTGTGAGCCTGGCTGCACTTTCTGCAGG